>CM023483.1:9002819-9324047 GCA_013339685.2 Hyalomma asiaticum | reverse complement strand
GGCGAACACATGTTAAACGTGTCCTTCCGCGGCTTGTCTTCTTCCAATGGTGGGCGCTGCAGTGGCAGCCGCAGCCATGGAAGGAGGAAGATGAAGCGGGTTGTGTGTGTCCGAGCAATGGCATTTCGTCTCGCCTCGGAAGAATTCTGCGCTCGATGGCTTCGTAGCTTTGGCTCTGCTGCACGGAACTCCAGAAACAGACTATGTGTCATGCTCGCTTTGCGTTACAGTGTCTGACTCTCGTAAGACGACATTTTATCAGTGCAGCTGTACCGACGATTTTGTTTTTCATTTGATCGGAGCTGCCATCTTGGGCTCTTGCGCAATCGATTTCTCAGTTTTGAATGCCGTGTGCTCGTGACGTCAAATCGACAACGTCGTGAAATTACGTGTGTGTCCATACGGAAGCGTATAGGTCTACCGTAGTACCGTTAGTTTAGTTATTACCGTGACGATACAGCCACTTAACAGGCCAAGATGGCGGCACTGAAATGCCTCAGTGTTTACAGCACGGGCTTCCTAAATGGGGCTTGTGCAGTAACTGTACATCCTATGAAAGTTACTTTCGGTCAATGAACAGGTTTCAGCGGCAACAATGAGACAGGCTTAATACTGCTAGACCTCGCTGCTGTTCCCGTTATAGAGCTAGCCTCGCTTCGCTCGACGGCGTCTTGAAGATTGCGCCATTATACGCTGCTTCCCGCCGTGTAGACTGTATAGTTAGGGGGCCCGTTCTTGAACGTCTGAATACTCTCCCTTGCCAGCCGTACTTGTCTGGCTTGCCGGATCGTGGTATTGCGCTCGTGCATACGCACACCCGCCGGAGGGCCTGGTCTCTAGGGTGATTACAAGCGATTGTGAACGGCACGAAGGCTTTTTCGTTTAAAGGACTGCGGCGTTAATTATCGCTGGCTTCATGTCAGTACTGAGTGAAATGCGCATTCTGGCCAAAGGCTTCCATCGTAAAGCATCAGTTGGCGCACAGAATACGCGATAAGAGAGAGAGAAAGTAGACAAAGCAGTCATTGGGCTGAGAACAAATGAGGGCTATTTTCTGTTTCTTGACTATTGAAATGTTCGTTGCCAGCTCGTTAAGAATTTAAGGAGAAGGCTAATGCCCGCGTTTTCTTGTTTCTTTTTCTTGTACAGAATAAAGTGCCCTAAATAACGAATACACGTCGCGCAGCACTTTCGGCTATTCACGCAGAGTGTGGCTACTTTATCGTGGTTTTAAAGGAACACTGAAGCGAATATGATTTTTCTCGTACTAGCAAATTACATTTTTTATTTTTATTTTTACGATAACAAAAAGCACCACTCGTGTGAAAGACCCTCGGTATGGTTGAAATCGTGCAAAATGAAAATACAGATGGCAATGCCAAAGAACAATTACCAAAGAACTGCGAGTGTTACTAATATGAAAGACATCCTACACCTTCCACCGCTATCACACCGCAGAAAACTGTCTCGACTCTGTCTTTTCCATAAAATCAACTACCACAACTCATATTTACATTCTATATTCATTCAGCCGCCGCCGTACATTTCATCTCGCATCGACCATCTCCAAAAAGTAAACATTCCACACAGCAACGCCGTCGGTTTTTCACATTTCTCCCCAAAACGACCAGAGATTGGAACAATCTACCTGGATCACTCACAAGCATAACACCAATAACTTCAAAATCGCACTTCAGAGTTTCATTTCAAGTTAACATCGCCCAGTGTTTATTTTACACCTTTGATTGTTGTGTATGCTTTTGCTATGTTTTTGTAATTTCGTCTTACGAATGTTTACTTTTTTGCACATTATGTTTTACCATTATATCTCTTTTTTTGTCTTTGTTCTTGCAACTGAAATTGTAAGTGTCATCGTGATATTTTATTTTGTTCTATATTATGTATCTGTAACCAAGTAGTTATTATCTGTTAACTTTTTTTGCCCCTCCCCTCTTCAATGTACGTATGTACCCTGAGGGTATTTGAAATAAATGCCACTTTGAAGTCTCCTAATACACGTGAAGACGTCGTATCGTAGATTTCGAGGGTGTCTGCTGAGGCCTTCGTAAGTATTTACGGTAAAATATGGCATGAAATATTTTCTAAGGAATCCCGTGACTTAAGAAATGTAGCGTGATTCCAGAAAATCTTATTGGGCCAATGTGTTAAGATACGAAAGAAAAATAAAAGGGGGGGGGGGGGGGCTGTTGCTGGGTAGTTGTGACGTGATGTGTCGTAAGTGGGAAATTCAAAAACGGAACATTGACCTCCATTTTTCTCTCTAAATGTTGCATATAAGATGGCGAACCGACCAGTCCCTTAACAATGGTTTGTCAGTCCAAACCACTGTAACGAAAGAAGGGAATGGTTCAAGGGCTCGTTTGTTTTGTTACAAACAACCTAACGAAGCCAGCAGACAATCAAGCCAAGGAAACCATAGGGGAATCTGTAGTTTTAGCTGCGGTAGAGTAAATATGGAATAAGTGGAAACGAGTTACAGTGGACGAAGGACTACGCCTGCAGCCTTCGGTAGGGACCGAACATATACGACCTTCGGATTACGCGTACGACTCTCTCCCAACTGAGCTACAAAGTGTGCCACATTTCAGTGTTTTGGTGGGGTTATGGGCTCTGCCCCCCCCCCCCCCCCTGAGTGTATCGGTTGAGGTGTCCTCACTGAGAGACAGTTACCGTGCACTCTACACCATATTTTCTTCACTTCCATCACTAGAATCTCCCTCTCTGTCCCAGTGTTTTACGTTAGTGTCCTTTTGAAGCGTCGCCGTGTGCAGAGGACTAGCGTCGTGTTTATAAAATCCGCGCACACGCACACGCCAATTCTCTTTCGCCGCTACCTCGACCCTTGCTGGGGGGGTTAACTGAGCAGCGTGACGAAGTTGGGCGTCGCCGGCAGGTCGTAGGCGTTGAACCTGGCGACGTAAATTGTTTCCTTTGCGCTTGAGCGTGCGCACCTCTTTCACATCTGCTGCCACTACCTGCCGCGGGCCGGTCTGGTCCGCAGGGTCAACCCTCTTTCCTCCTCGGACGCAGTGTGGTGTCCCTTTTTTTTTACTCGCCGCTTGAGTGCGCTGCCAGGTCGCCGGTGGCGTTCTTTGCCGTATAAAAACTGAATTTTATAACTTCACGTGCTGAAACCACTTTGCTGAACTTGGCGCACGTCGTTATGGAAGGGCAGAACGATTAGCTGCTTTTGTCTACTTGATGTGTTTTGACATGTACCTAAAGCTATGAGTGCATGGGGCTTAAAGATTAAAAAATAAATAAATAAAATCAAGTTACCCCTTATTAAAGATGTCTGTAAGAGTCAGGTCCATGCACAGCTCTGCTCGAAGGTTGGAGCGGGGGAGTCGGTGGCAGTTTAAACAAAATGTCAGCTAAAGTTGCCATTTGAAATTCCCATATCAAGTATGGGTCATTCCCGGATTTTATCCAGAATTTTGATTAAGGGGGGGTATGGGATTAGGGGGGTGTTAGAGGCGTGTGTGTGCACCCCTGGGTCATTCATTCCTGAAGAGGATTTGGCGGTAGGATTTGAGGTCCGCATCGATACCAATCTCTAGAGTAACTAAAATCTGTGCGCCGATTCCGACGGGACGAAGACAGTCATGTTCGGAGAGAGAGAGAAATGACATTTATTTACACATCCGGCGTGAGGGAAGTCCCCGGCCTCGCAGGGCGCGGATGTTCCCTATCTTAAGACTACGGCTATTAGAGTCCGATAATCTCAGAGCCTAGACCTCGAGGATGTTGTGCTCCAACTAGGCGACAGGTACTCGGGTGCCTCCGCGCCCGTTAGACGGGTCGTCGGCCGTCTTGTCGTCATGTTCGGACCGGGCCGCTTGCGAAAGGTATGCGCGCCGCGCGTTTGAGACCCGTGGCCTGTAGCATTTTTTTTTCTTCTTCTCTAAAGATAGCTGCGTGTGTTTTCACACCTGAGCTTCACCGAAGTATTTCATTAGGATCTTTCTTTTGCTTCTAAATTTGTGTCGCCAATGATCGGTCAGCGCGTTTGTACGTATATTCCCACTGGTCGCGGCGCCTTGGGTGAACCTCGGTTCGATCATTTAGCAGGATCCATCCAAACGCGCCATTAGCTCCTTTGAATCGCCTCCCATGCGTTTGCACGCCGTTAACCGCATCTACTTGCGTCGTGGAGTCCTGGGCGTTCGATTGAGCTGTTCTAACCGCGATCGGCCGTGTAAACTTCAGTCTAATCCGCATCGACTGCCACGTGTACGCGGTGTTAAATGGGTCGTGAAAAGAGGCCCACTGTTCTACACTGCAGCGCGCCACGCCCGTTAAAGATCAAAGGCGGCGGCCGTGATCGGGCGTCGCTAATGATCGAGCACCGCGTCGGGGGTCACACCTTGTTTGCTCGACGCAGGCGATTGATCGGTGTGCCCCGCTGGCCCCCGATGCGTTTATGATGAAAGTTTAATGCCCCCCCCCCCCTTTTTTTTTCTTTTTTTCTTTTCTCGACGTAGTTTCTCACACGTGTCGGTTATTGCTATAGGCCCACACGCGCGAGCCGACCGCTGCCGATCGAAAGAAGCGAGCATGAAGCTGCGCCGATCGCCTATACCTTCCCCTCGCGGTTGTGCTGTGGCTGTTTGAGGACATGACGTTCGGGTGTCTAGTATACGTGAAAACTGTCCTGGGCTTCCTCGCTTACGACCTGCCGTCGGCTGCCGGTGCGTGACAGAGTGGTCCAGTTGGCAGGGGGCAAATCTTTCTTTTCTTTTTTTCTTTTCCGACACCGCCTAGGTTTTGCCGAGTGTGGTCAGCAGTGCAGGCGACGTTGCAATGGCGCTTTCGCGAAACAACACAAGCAGGAGGAAGAGGAGGGGGCGTCCAACTGCGCTTGTGCTGGTGACGCAGCAGATCCAGAGTGGCTCTGTTGGAATGCACATCCAGCGACGTTTCGTTTTGCGGCATATATGGAATTCATCCTAGCTTCGATGCATCGCTTTTTCGTATTTAAAAAAATTTTTTTGCAGCACTTTGTTCCTCTGTCAGGTGCGTTTCGTTTAGTGCAAGATTGGTGCATCTTCTAATTCAACCGGTCTTATGGGGATTCAGAGATGCAAGCTGTATGTCTGCGAGATTAGTTTGTCGTGCCCGGCGTCTTCGAGGCTTCGCATGGGGCTCTCTGCGAACTTAAAAACGATAGAAAGCCGAGCTAGCTAGTGTGGAACCATAGTGATGGAAAGTAATCTACGCAGACGTGGATACAATGGCGTTTGTGCTGTCTGCATCTCTCCTGTCGATTCCTTGCGTGATTATTTAGCGTTTGTTCGCAGCACTGCTGCTCTTCCCAGCTCCAACTCACCGCATATCCTTCTCAGTGTCTTAGCTCTCGATTGTGTACCTAAGCGTACTACATCTTTAACCGTTCGTAATTAATCTGGAGGATAATGTAGGAAGTATTTATTCCGGGCATTACATCAGTCACGTGGGCGTCGAAACGGTGTAAGCGCATTGTTGTCTGATATCGTGGAAAAATGGAAAAAAAAAAAAATACTACCACCAATGTGACCTGTACAGACCGTTGTAAAGTGCACTTCAAATCGCGTTCGTTTGCGCGAAGATTGAGAATGAAGCGGCAAATTGCTAACGTATATGCCTCGACATGTTACATTTTGATATCTCTATTTGTAAGGGACTAATTTACGGTAAAGGGTGCGAAGAGGTGGGCGGTTCGGCACGTTCACGGAAAATGCTGCATATATATATATATAAAGTGCGTTAATCCGTGACCACCGTGTTCGTGACATACCACGCGCGGTGATAGGTCGACTTCAATGGCATTTTTTTTTTCTTCATTTCGTTTCCTCGGCGTACAGCCCAGATTCGCTCACTGTTTGGCGTTAGTTACGTAAAATAAAATATCAAAACAGTGTAGATCCACACACGTAAAGAAAACGGCATTTCGAAACTCAAATTGTTACGAAAGGCTTTCCCTTCGTGGCCAGCAGGCGGCAGCGTCGCCGTAAATCTCTCTCTACGACGATGATCGAATCCGCGCTGTATGTTCTCGACCACTCGCGAGGTTGTCGCGCCATTTCGCGTGGCGGTGCTATACGGCTTGCGGAATCGTTTGCGAAGGCGTTACAGCGACGAAAGTTTGCGTGCGAACGTGGCCATCTACGTGTTGCTCCTCTCTCAACGGATTACACGTGTATAGCGCAATTCGCCGATAAAATACTTCGACGTGCGCGCGGGCGGTCGCGGCCGATTTCGCTGTCGCGACGCGACCCGAGCGGCGTTTGGCGCCGCTGCGCGCTCCCAACACGGTAACGGCGAAGTCTTAGAAAAGGCGTAGTCGCATTTCGTATTTAGTTCCTCCTCTTATTATGTTATCATTTTCGCGTTAAAGGAAGGCGTAGGGAGTGTAGATCACATAGGAAAGAAATAGTTATTTCCTGTCTCAAGTGTTATGTGCAGGTAGTTTTCGATACATTTGTCGCTCAAGACGTTGCGCTGCCGAACTCTAGGCAGCGGGTTTGAGTTCGGCCGCATTTCGATGGAGGCGCTACGAAAGAGCTCTCTTGTATGTAGTTTACTTCGATTAAGGTGCTTGCTAAAGGGGTCGTGAAACGTATTCTGAAGATTTTGTACTAAGTGCGTATTCGGGATCCCGACTCTCCAATCAATAATATGCATTGTTCCGTTGCGTCGCGTGGGTTGATTTAGAGCAATGAAAAACGCGGTTTCGGTTTCACTGCGCAGTTGACGTCATGTCAGCAGTTGACGTCATGTTAGTCGCCACGAGGCCTCCGAGATTGGCGCGCCCTCGGAGGCCACGGGAAAACAAACCGTGCTTCAGCCTTGCTTCCGAATGGCGGCACCTCAAGGTTTCTGAGTATTTTCTTACTTTATAGCTTTCAAATAAATCGATTCTTTTAGAGCAAACGCGAGTTCACCCAAACGTCACCGAATAGTACCATGGCCGCCCGTAGTGTCGCATGGTCGTTTCAGGAGCGCAAGAACGCGCCGAAATATTTTGTAATCGTCTTCTCGAATGCATATTGAAGCAGTGAAAATTACAACCGGGCGGTAATGCGCCGAGGTAGCGTCAATGACCTCGAGGCCCGTATTCCGAGAGAGCAGCTTTAAATGTATACCTTGCGCGGTGTTTCGAAACCTGCATATACTCCCCAATTAAGTGTCCCTATTTCACGGCCTAGGAATGGATGATAGGTTTCTGCAACTTCGAGAGAGAGGTTATGGAAGAGGCGTTCTCCCACCTGCGGCCAACTTCAATGTAGCACGTGCCGGCGATCGCATCCCACGGCCATGTTGTTGCAACTGTGCGTGCTGCGCTGTTCGACACGTGCGTGTGTTGCTCAATGGCCGCGGACGCGGACTTGACTTGCTAATCGTGCGCTTTCTTCTTATTCCGCTACTCGCGGCGGGGCGTTACCGTGTGAGAGAGAGATAGAGAGAGATGTGGGTTTCCCGCATTCGTAGAGTTTTGACTCGACTTGCGTGGGCAGGTCACCGCCGTTGCATGTGCAACCGCGATGCTTTTGCAACCGCTACGGCCCCCAGTGGCGACATCTTTGCGTGTTTGTAGGTGATGTCTTGAGCGAATACGTACCTCCTGCACCGAGATTCTCGACAGTGTTCAACAGCGTCTAGTAATGCAAAGCATTTTCTTGTCGACGTAACCTTCACGTGGTCATGCAGGCCAGCATACTCGTAAAGCAGGCACACGGAAGTTTTCATATATCGCAACGAGAGAAAAAAAAATAAAATAGAGGGGGGGTATCTTAAAATGGATTGCGATTGAGTGAAAGTGGTGTTGCATTTGTTTTTCCTATTTATATTTCTTGCCTCCTCACTCAGTGTTTACTTGAGGGTTAACGTTCCCATAGGTTTGAATCAAGTACGCGAAATAATCTTGCGATTTCGCACAATGCTTTGGTTCATTCACGCACAGCGTGCCCGCTTTGTTGTGGTTGTGCAATCTGACTAACGTGCACGTAGATAAAGTAATGGAGGCGTCTTGATCATCGTCTTCTCCCTACTGCCTTAAAAATAGTGGACAGAAAAAGCGAGTCGTATATTACCCCCTAGTTATCTTGTCACAACTCAATCACTGAATTGGTATTGAATAGAAATGCCGCTTGTGGTAGCGGCGGATAACCCAATTATCCGGCACTAATCAGCCGTACTCAATATTTGCCAGCACTTAGCCAACACTAGCCACACTGCATATTAATTTAACGAGCATTAGTCATGGTTAACGCGCTGTGTCCCGTCATTTGTGTCCGTCACCTTTTTGTTTTGTGCTTTTTGCCGCTCTGTAAAAAGTAAGTTAGGATTGCTAACGCGCGTTGCTAGTGTGCGAGTAGATACACTAGCCGAAGCGAAGTAACGGCACTGCGTTCGGGATCGGCTTCCTCTCTCAGTTTGTGTGTGTGAGAGAGAGAAAATTTCACATGGCTCATTACAATATGTGGGCAAAAGAGACTTGCTGCATTATGGAGGGTATTTTGTTCTGAACATCTTGGGGAGCTTGTGTACTGTCAAGTGTTTAGCGCCCACGGCATTGCACCGAAGCTGAACTCGGCACCAGTAGGTGTCATAGGGTCCGGGGCTCGCGCGCCTTGTCCATACCGAGCTTATAGGCGACTGCTCTGCGGGGGGCGTCGGCAGTATGGTCACGGAAGTGCGGGCATCGGATCCAAAATTAGCATCACTTCTCCAGCAAAGCGCAGTTTCGTGTGTATTGTTATGCGCAGCTGGAAGCATATATGCCGTTCCGTTCATTTGAATACGCCGCGTTTGTGTAAAAGGACCGACTTCTGAGCCCACTCTTTAGCGTGCATGTCACGTGCGCGGGGAGCACCCGCAGATAATCGTTGTTGGATGCTATACTGTGGCGAGCGATCGGCCCTCTTGTGCAGGCTCATAAGGAACTCTCGAGGCTGAGTCGCAGTCTGTGTGGGGTCAGCAAAGCACGACTGAACGAAAGTGACAAGCCGAGGGTTGTGGAGAGGCGATCAGCGATGGTTATCTTCGCTTGTGTTGTTGTCAGCTTTCGTCTTTGGGTTCTGCACTGTCAAAGCTGTATAGTCAGCCGGATACGTTCGCAGCTAAACAGACGCTTTCAATTAACGATGAAGTAAAACACGAGTGCAGCGATGTAAGATAACCCTGCTTGAACGCGGGACGTAAACACTGTATTCTTTTTTTCAAATGTTGAGATTAAGCAGAACATGCGAAGCTTAGGGCGTTCTGGCAAATAACGATTTGGATAAATCAAGTCGCGAAGGCTGATAAGGGCTGCTAGGGGAAGCCAAAGGGCCCGTCGAGGGCGGTCAAGTGATGAGGTGCTGCTGTCCGAATATTTTTTTCATTATAGAACGCATCCGGCTATCGCACAGCGCGGGTTTGACACGGTGTCTCTGAAAGAGGCGTTTTGTCGTACACTTGCATGTAATGATGATGATGAAAAAGGAGCGTGGTTTGTACGCTCTCGTACACGAACGAGTTTGACCGCGTCGATATGCAGGCCTGCCTAATCGTGTTTGGGGAAAGCACTGTAAACGCCTTGTCAAAGCAGCGCTGTGCTCTCCAGCCGCACTGGCATGCGGGACACCTGTGTTATTGCGGGGGTCTCGGTCGTGTACCTCAGCCGTGGAAGGACGTATGCAGAATCCTGCATGGACTCGAGCGCTCTTGGTGCATGGCCACCGTGATCACGCGCGCTGGCGGGTCTGCCGCACGTCTCAGACGCCCTGTCTGGGGAGTTTAGGAGGTTTTCAGGGACTCGTATCGCCTTCCGGGCAGGAGTCCGCAGGGCAGCAGGGAAGACGACGAACGCTGGCAGAGAAACATGTACAACGTTTATTGACATGTTGGTGGCTAGCTGCTGAATAGCAAGCTTTCCCTAAAGCTTCGTCTAGGGAAGACTCGGTTGAGGATGCACTTCCAATCCCGTGTCGAAGGTCCTGCTCGGTTGTCCTAGCGGGACCACGTGAAGGCAGCTGGACTCCCTTCGCGTGATACCGCGTCACCCCCTGCTGAGGCAATGGGGATGTCCAGACCTGTACTCGCAACGCGCTCTCGCCGGTGCCTCTTCGTTTCCGGCTCTCGGTACGTCAACGAGTTTTTGCTGGCGCTGCCTCGTTTCCGGCTTTCGGTCGCGACAAGGTGGACAAGCACGCGCACCGCGCACGTGACACTTGGCGGCTGGGCCCCGCCACGGTGGTCTAGTGGCTATGGTACTCGGCTGCAGATCCGAGGGTCGCGGGATCGAATCCCGGCTGCGGCGGCTGCATTTCGATGGAGGCGAAATGATGAGGCCCGTGTGCTGTGTGATGTCAGTGCACGTTAAAGAACCCCAGGTGGTCGAAATTTCCGGAGACCTCCACTACGGCGTCTCTCATAATCAGAGCTGGTTTTGGGACGTTAAACCCCACATAACAATAACAACAACTTGGCGGCTGGAAAAGCGGAAGTGCGCTGCGTTTGTTATTTGAAAAACAAAAATAGTGTTCACTGTGCGCTACAAATATTTAATATGCAAATTATATGAACGTATATTCTGAACGTGTTTGCTTGATTATAAAAGGACGACATTAAGCGGATCCTCTGTATTGCACTTCGTAAACCTTCTCAGAGATACACTGGTAAGCATACTGGGTAGACTATTACGCGGTTTTCGTTCCACCTTTTGGTGCCCGCTTTCTCCGCGTGGCGTTGTTTTTATCTTGCTTCGTTATTCTTAGGTGCTGGACATTTTGTTGCACACCGTAAACGTTCCAGAAGGTTCACTCATAAGCAAAATGTAGGTTCTCTGCTTTGTTTCGATTCCACCTTTAGGTCCTCCTATCTGTCGAATTTTTTTTTATTTTCTTTATCCTTAGGCGCTGAAAGTTATGGTCAGTGTTGTCTTTCAGATGCTCATGAAGACGAAAAAAAAGAAAACGAAGGTTTTCGCAAGTTCGTCTCTTTTTTCTCCCCCCGCGGCTCCTTCTCTTCTTGACCAACTGTACCCAAAGGCAGGGAAGCTTCGTCGCCCTCCTGTGCCGCTCGGCTACACCTCGAGAATTGAACTTATTCTTGCTGTCAGCGTTGTAAAATGTTGCGATCCTGCCAGCTTATCACAAAGAAGAAAAACAGAGGGAAACAATGCTGCAGTTCGATTACAATTGAATTGGACAGATGTTTCATTTACTTGTTCTATATTCATGTGTCCATATGTGTCTGTATTCAGCGTCTTTATGTTTGTTTTTCCTCAAAATTAGTATCACACGGACACCCATATTGAGTTCATTGGGTGAAGAGATTGTCAATCGTTAAAGAAAGAAAGAAAAGCTAGTGCATACGTAAGTTTACATGAATTAGGGATAGTTGTTCATTCGTGATCATCTAATAAGAACGCGCAAAGTGAAGGTATATAGCTGTCTTCAGTGTTCGTCCAACATTTTGAGCGGTGTTGCTATAGGTGCCTGTGCTCATCAAGGGAATGCGTGGTCGAGAGGGAAACCTAAAATATTGGTTCCTCTAATCGCTATTGCTTTCCCTCTGTCATCCGAGGAAAGTGGACCACGCAATCAATAGCGTTCGAGTTGCGCCGAATAAAGTCGACACCTCAAAACGTTTTCGAAAATCCCCTTATTACCGTGTTCGATGTCATATCGATGAGTCGGGGCAGTGCTGGTCGGGGCCACCGCTTCCGCGGCGACTGCCTGTGGCGTGCGGTCGATCATCACGCCTCGCTGTAACGGACAGGCCAACAAAACAACGTTGAAAACTCGCATATCTTTTCGTGGCTTAACTTTTACATTTGCAGAACTTTGCGGAACCACCCAGAGAACGCCCACCCGTCCGTATAGGCTTTTAACGTTATATATAGAGAGGCACGAGCCGTGTGCTCGCTGTTTACTTTGTATACAGATATCACCGACAAGACTGCTGGTGCAGAGCGGTGCCTGTTTTCCTTGACCACACCCCAGCACGCTTTTACCGCTATATGGTCGCTACAGTTGTTCCTTTCTATACGAACGCTAATGCGCCTTTCGCTGTGCCCCGGTTGGCTTTCTTCGATCGGTGGACGGCCGCGAACGCAGCATCTTTAGCGACATTCCCCTCTTCGCCCTTTATTCGCTCCTCTCTCTCTCTCTCCCTTCCCCTCTTTCTCTCACTTGCTTTTATATTTAACGTGCCGTTTGGCGTGTAGTCCGTTCCACCGTTTCGGCGCAGAAAGCGACAACGGCCGCCTGCTCGCGCTACGTTTGCCTATTAGTGTGCTCTGCATACGGTATACGTGCGTATATCTGCCCGCACGCATCGCTGCACGCCCTTTACGCGCTACGGCCGTCGTAAAAAGGAAGGACTCCCCGGAGAAGCCGCGAAATGCAGTGCGAGACGCATGCCTCGGTTCGCGTGTGTGTGTGCGTTAGGTGAGATGAAACAAAAGAACGCAGCGCCGCCAGCTGTCCTCCCGCTATCTGGGTCGGCTGTGTCCTGTCGTGTTCTCTCCCCTTTAATCGCGTTAAGCCATGCTCGCGAGAGGAGGAGGATCTTCGGGGCCGATTAAGTATAAAAGAAGGCGGTCCGATACGATCGCCGCGGCTAGTGCACGCGCCTCCAGGGCTGTGCATAAAGCTGGTCACGCCATTCTCACGGGGCCACGGTCGTCCCTAGCCCGCTTACTGGTCTTGTTCTTTTACGATTGAGATGTTATGCTGACGTGTTTTTATTGTTTTGTTTATTCTTGCTTCTATTTTGCCCCTCCCCCCTCTTTCCCTCCCCACCTCTATCTCCCTTCATTTTTTTCCCCCTTCGCTGCCGCGTGGCGGAGATCGAGAATAGAAAAGAAGTTGTATATAAGTCAAATAAAACAATACGGTGGCGCGCGTTTCTGACGAGCTGAGAAGAAAAAGCAGTGACCGTGTATAATAAATACACACGGGGCCTGGCTTGGAAGATTCCCGCAGTACAGCGCACGGGAAGCAGCAGCGCCCCCATCGTTCTCCACTCAGCTCCTTGCTGTAGACTAAACTTAGCCTTTCGCTGAAAAAGCGGTGCGCACACGCACACTCACTCACTCACTCACTCACACACACACACGCACACGCCACTGTTGAGAAAGGGCGAAAGGGAGGGGAAAGGACAGTTTTGGCGGGGCCTTCGGCGAACATCCTTTGCCGTTCATTTCTTCCTTCGTCATCATCATTCTATAAAGAAAAAAAATCTCACGGTTTTCTGCGATCTGGCCGTCGTCTTTTCAATTTTCGGTAGGAATATTACTCTCCAATATCGTCTGCGCGCCCCGCTAGAGCGGGTTATGTTATATAGATCTATATATTTATGATTTATTTTTTTCCTTTTGCTTTCCACGTTTCAAGCGTGTCCTTAATTGCTTCTGGGCCCGGGATGCTATACGTGTCATCTGTATACGAGGAAAGGCACCGATAATTTTTTTTTTCTTCTCGCCTCATCTATGTGTGCGCGCGCAGTACGAGACACCTCTTCGGTTGCAGTGCGATGGATGTTCTCTCTCTCTCTCTCTTTTTTTTTTTTTTTTCGTCTCGTCGATGGTTGGAAAGCCTTTTCATTATTCTGTAAGCGGGTTTCATTCGTCAGTTTCCGGAGCGTTCGCTTCTATTTATTTGTGTATTTTTTTCGTCGTTTGCTGCCTGTCGGTGCGATGTGGCCTGCGTGGCGGGAAATATTCGACTGCTTTCGTTCGTGCGCGCTCCGATTTTTTTTTTCTGCTTCCCCCGTTTATAGCCTCCTCTCGCGCTGTGAATTTCGATGCTTGTTGAAGCGAACTAGCTCGTGTCTTCCCGCGCGCGCGACAGAACTACACCGTTCTTCCCTATCCCCCCGCTCTCTCTCTTCCTCTCTGCTGTTGAAATTAAGGCGCTGGTTCTGATCATCCATCCGAAACTTCTCCTTCAACCGCCCTCGCGATCTTCTTCCATCGCGTCGTGCTGTCGCTTTGCCCGCGTTGCCCTGAAAAGAATTATACCAGTCGTCATCTTCTAGTGCTTCGGCGTTGGCGCGGTTATAATAACTTCGTAGGATTAAGGGAAAAAAATCGGTCAAGCCTCGCCGGAAGTAGGTCGACGGGGGAGGATATCAGGGGGAGAGAGAGAGAGAGCGAGGAAGAAAGGTTGGGTAACCTCTAATCGATTTTGTCCTTCGCGCTCGCGCTATAGGATTAGAACTGACGTGACGGGAAGAAGAGTCCCTTTATAGAGAGAGACCTTCGTTAGTGCCGTCGTGCTGATCAATATTTAAAGTGTGAGGCCAAAACTGTCTTCCCTCCTGAGGTATAGGCTCGCAGGTTGACTGGTTCCGCGAAAGCGTTTCGAACAAAGGTTCGCGCCGAAACGCCATGTGGCCCGACGATGGCTGGAGCATGCAGCAGTGTCTACTATGTCCAGTGCTCGGACACTGGTTTGAACGACCCAGGAACCATCTATAGTTTGAAAAATTCACCGGTCCCCCATGCATACCTGCCAAGTGTCCCGTGTTACCCTGGAGGCTTCCACATTTTTACAGTTTCTCCCCGTTGTACGGACAACAGGAAAACCTCCCGGAAACGCAGTTGTGCCTCGTTATATTTGCTTAAAAATTTTAAGTTAATTTTATATATGTTATAGTAAATCGAGGACGACGCAGCGAGCAATGAAACGGAAAATAATGGGTGCAGCGTGAAGGGGCAAGAAGAGAGCGGAGTGATTTTGGGAACAAACGAGTGTTAGGGACATTCTAGTATAAATAAAAAGGAAATGGGCGTGGGCGGGCCATGTAATGCGAAGGCAAGATAGCCGTTGGTAATAAGGGTAACAGAGTGGATGGATCCCTTTAGAGAAGGCAAGCGTAGCAGGGGGCGGCAGAAGGTTAGGTGGGCACATGAGATCAAGGAGTTTGCAGTGATAAAAGGGTTGCGGCTAGCTGTGGACTGGGATAATTGGGGATGTCTGAGAGAGGCCTTTGCCCTGCTGTGGTCGTAGATAGGCTGATGATGAAGATACAGATGAGGCATTTGCCTTTATATGCTTTTGCATCAGTCAAATGCTGCTAAGGTGCAGTGTATGAGGTCTTTGTCAAGCTGCCCAACAACAGCTTTTTCCGTTATTCCTCGTAATATGTACTTTTCATGGAACTTCTACATGGAGCTGGCTGGCATGCACGTTAGCTGTCGGTGGCTAAATGCTTAGAGGAATGACTCATGGCCACATAATTGCCTGCTGGCGTTTCCAGGAACGTCATTGCGTGGCTTGCACTTGGGTTCAAAACATTTCGCCGTGCTGTCGACAAATTCGTCACTGGTGTCTGTTTTCTTGTATTATTAATCGGGTATACGTGGTCTTTCACTATCCAGTGCGTCACGCGTCAACGTTCTAGTTTGACGTAATGCATATTTAATGTAGATGTGACGTATGTGCTTGGCATCGGATCGGCAGTTCTGATGGCGACATCACGCTCTGTTCAGCCGATGTCTATGCTACGTGATATATAGTCATGGTGGTGAATAGGCCGAAGGCGTGAAGACAGAAATGAGTAGTAGACCCTTGGAATTGGCAACAAAAATGGGGAAAGCGTTTATTCAGCGTTTCAGCCGGAGACCGGCCTTCATCAGGAATCCTGATAAAGGCCGGTCTTCCCATTTTTGTTGCCAATTCCGAGGGTCTACTACTCATCTCTCTCTCTGTCTATATTTGTGTGTGTGTGTGGGGGGGGGGGGGGGGGTTACTTACATGGTGGCATATATCTAGTGGCGGCGACGGGATGTTCGCGCGAAGCTCTGTAGTTCTACTTGAATTCGGCGTCGCTGGATGCCGCCGCCACCGCGTTTCTCTCCTCACCCCGCCACCTCTCGTCGCCGAAATACCTTGCTTAGGCAAAAATCAAATTTATTCTCTCAAGGGAATCACGTAACACGTTTCACTTTCGTCTTTGATTGCGACGTGTTGCGCGTGGGAAAATGATCAGTATTCTTCTTCTTCTTCTATTATTATTATTATTATTATTATTATTATTATTATTAACGCAGTAAGCGTTTCGCATCACATGCCGCCTTCATTAATATCCACGAAGCCACCCAAGGTTGGCGACTATTGTCCACCTTCCCCGCGAATACACAGTAAACGCTTGTCAGTGGGTTACACAATTTCACTGGCCGCACAGCAGCGTGTAGTTGTCTGACGCCACCGTGTTCGCCTCTCCATTGTTTCCTCCGGGCGAGACGACGATCGCAAATTCGGCACGGTGAACGTCGCTGCTTGCGAGAACAGCGTTTCGCATCGGTGGTGCGGAGCGGCATCTGTGAAACGAAGGAGAGAAATAAAGAATGCGGTTAGGGTGTAAAAAGACCAGAGGTGAAACGAGCCAAGTTCTTGTGTACACACGGGTGAGGTGAAGTGCACGCTTTGACCAACGCCGTTTCAAACTGACCGACGCCTGTTGCAGGCTCATGAGGCACCACACCGCGCGTATGCAAACCGTGGAGTTTTCTATAATATCTGTGCAAACTCTTTGCCGACGGCAGCTGTGGCTTGTTGTTCGATGCCGGCATAGCTTGGTCGATGACTGCGGATATCGGCGCGTGTTGAAATTTCGCACATACCGCTATTCTTACATTTAAAAAAAAATCAGTTCTCACCTCTCTCCCCCCCCCCCCCCTTTTTTTTTTCCCCCTATCATCCAAATGCTCTTCGTGACCAACGTCAATCGCTCACATAAGTTCATTGAGTGATTCTGTGGACCTTTCTATTTGAGTGCATACATGAATTATGACGCACGTGAATGCGAAGGCCTACACATTAAATCAAGCAAAGCACAAAACACGTGAAAGAAGGTAGCTCGTGTTTGTGTGTTATTTGCGTCTCTCTCTCACCTCGCATTTAACATGAATCGGGAGCCTAATGCCCCTAAATTTCGACTATTCTACATTCATATTTCTCTTGCAATCTTTTACACGTTCAATTCAAATACGTAGTACTTGGCTACGCGTCAGCGCTTCGGTTTGCTCGCTGTTTAGTCTGGCTTTGTTTAGCTGAGGTTCAGCTCTGCTGAGCGCATGCACGTTCCTGAAGGTCCCGTTGCCCCTGTTTGCTGGTCAGGCGTATCGTAAACGCTATTATTAGTATGTCAGCCACGTAGTACACTTAACGACGTCCCTGCGTGTCTGTGTCGAGCAAATCATTACAGCACTCCCCCCCACAGCTTACGCGAGGAGTCCGTAATTGCGCTTGTCAACGCTGTTCTGTTGCATTATCTAGCGATTGTCTTCGGCCTTCTCATGTTGCCTGTTTACTTTGGACTACTGGTTTCGATGCACATGGTGATAAACCGTACTCCTCCCTTCCCTCCATCGTTTTGTTTTTAGTGAAAAACGAACGTCAGTTTATAACTTATTTCGCAGTTTCGTTGGCGTCTTGATTTCACATACAATCGGCAACCACATGAGAAAATATTTCCACCCTCGGCGTTGCCCTGCATTGCCACGCCCATTTAACGTTAATAGCGCCGTTGTAGGTCCTGGCTAGTCGGTTACGCAGTGTTGTTTTGTTAAGCACAACAGTGGAAAGGAAGGACTTTTGTATCCGTCGTTCATTCCCGCTTTGTTGCTTGACGTACGTACATGTCGTTACAGCAGGAAGGTTTCCCATGCGCACGCCCCGAGACGTCGCGACCATCGGAACTTTCAAGTTCCACAAACTCGCTGGATCTGCACGACAGGTAGTAGTCGTCCTGCAGCGCGTGTGGTTCGCTGCGTGCGTTTGAACTGGTGCTATACAACGCGGTAAAGCGCTGACGCTGACCATCGGCCCATGACAGGATGCGTCACACGAAACGGTCGTGAACACGTTCTAATACGGTTGCTGCTCACATGCGTTCCCCACCGTCCTGCGGTGCTGTCGTCCGCCGCCATCGGGTGACGTAACGCTCGCAACAGGATGCCCTCGGTGAGTTTCGGGTCTCGCGAGGTGCTTTGGGATGTGTGTCTTTCACCCTCGCACCCCGACGGAACCCGTCGATTGTCGCGCGACCTCCGCATACTTCGGATGCCGCGGAAGAGAAACCTTTGTTCGGGACTGCGCCGTTGTGTTCGAGCACTCCATGCGCGCCGGGACTCTGCTGCGTATGTGTACAGTACGCTCACAAAAACGTCGCTCTAGAGTCTCGCCAGCCGGCGAGCAAGGGCGCACGGCCGCAGGCGGGCTGCGACAGACGCACACGGCCAGGGACCGCATCCAGTGTGCACGCAGGTGATGATGCGGCTGCGGCATTGTTCGGTCCCCGGCATGCCGCGCTCGCCGGCGCTGCGGGGGCTCCGGTAGAGTGAAAGTGATTCGCACTGGTTTTTCCGTGCTGGCATGGAGGGGGGGGCGTCTGTGGTGCGCGGAAAATGGAAAGTGTAGTGAAAAGTGAAGTGCAAAAAAAAAAAAAGTA
This sequence comes from Hyalomma asiaticum, assembly GCA_013339685.2. Lineage (NCBI taxonomy): Eukaryota > Metazoa > Arthropoda > Arachnida > Ixodida > Ixodidae > Hyalomma > Hyalomma asiaticum. The sequence goes on along the minus strand of CM023483.1, from coordinate 9,305,600 downwards.
CTCAGCATTTGGCGAGGGGAGGAAGTGTACGCCATATCTTTTGGGGTCGGGCAGGTGGGGGTCCCCCGCCAGGTGGTCCGTCCGCCGCTCGTTGGAGCCAAGGTATGAGGAAGAAGGACGAGGGAAAGTGAGGGGTTGGGGGGGGGGGGGGGTGCGACGCCAGGTGCGACGGCTCACGCCGAGCTCTGTGTGTGTTTGTGTACATTACGGAGGACCGCGTAGCAGCGGGAGAGGCAAGGTCCGCCACGCGATCCGGGGGTCGCGCGTATCCCCCCTCCCCCTTTTCGTACCCTCCCGCTTCTCTGTTGCCTGGCTTCCTTCCGCTAGCTGCTTTTTTTTTTTTTTTCTCCCCTCTTGCTGTACCGTTGTGTTTTGTTATGTACTGCTCGCTTTGCTCGCGGAAGAAGCATGTGTGCCACGGACGGAACCTTGTGCGTCTACCTGCTGGCGCGTGTTCGTACGCTGCATTGCGGGGGGACGCCTGCGTGTAGCTAGCTGGCTGCGGCGCCCCTCCCCGTTTTAAAGGGCTGCTCGACGGACGCAGGCGGCAAGTCTGGGCAGGAGGACGCGGACCGATCCGGTGTGTACCGCCCGCTGGGAACCCTGCGGTATCTCGGTCATGCCCCCTCGTCGGGCGAGAAGGACACGCCTGCTGGGGGAAAGAGGTTGCTGTCTGGCCCCGAAGCAGCGAACCTCCTCCCGCTGGCTGCGGGGACGACGCCGCGTCTGCGGTATTCCGATCGGTGACGTCATGTCGCTGTACATTTAGAGCGCATGCCGGTACCGCTGACGGGCCAACTTTCGCAGAGCCGGCTGTTTCCTTCCTGTTTCTCTACATCTGAGAAAGCGGCAGGAGACGTTGCCACATCCACTTGACGTCGGCTGGCCTCAGCGCGTTCTTTTTTTTTTTTTTTCTTTCCGCGCGCGGGTTGAGCGATGAATCTGTGTTTACGCCTTCTCGAGCGAACTGCTTCTATATACTAGATGTCACACGCGCACGAAGGTGCTGATCCTTGCTTGAACCGTTTCTGGAGCGAATTCAACGTCATTTGTCGTCATCCTGCTCAGCCCGTCGTCGACTGCTAACTCGTGGACGACCGTGGGCCGCTCACAAGACGCAACCGAGGAAGAGCAAACGAGCGACACTCCGCGCCTACACAAAAGACGCGGCGGCCAGCGGCGACTCCTTTGACCCGTTCTTGTTCCCGCCGCTGCCAAGAGCTGGGCGCAAACCGTGTTGTTAGTGCATGGCTCGCGGGAGCCTCCCGCCGCCGCTAATGTTTTCAAAAGTTTATGTTTCGTAACCTTGGCAGTCACACGGGCAGGAAATGCGCCCGGGGCGTCGTTTACGAGCGAACGAGTTTTTTTCTTTTCTTTTTCCTTGCTTTTTTTTTTCGAGCTAGCCCCAGGCAGCATGCAGGACGGGGTGACCTTGCGACGCTGGAAGAGGGTGGTCATTTGGGCGCCGCCTTGTGCGTGATTCCGCCGGCGGGACGGTGATGAGCAGCAACAAACGCGAGCGCTTGCGTGTAGCGATCCTCGCTCGTTGTGTCTCGTAGAAAACCGCGTATGCAGCAGCGCACGCGAGTCTCGGTTTAGAAGGGTGTGAAACGTGCGGAGACCGTCAATATAAAAGAAGGAAGTACGCAATAGTCAAATGAGATGCGTTCGCCATAAATAGAAGCGTGCACTCTCAGACATTGCCCTATATACAACTTACATATAATTAGCTCTCTTGTCCAGAGATGTGCACATCCTTGGTGTCATGGTGCGCTGCAATATCATACGCGCAGTTGTGATTTTGAGCGTGAAGCGGGTCTTCCCGCTGCTGTTGATGTCCCCTGTGTACCGACGGTATAGTGTCATTGCGACGAGACCATTGCGGAGTGCACTTTTCTTGGAGCACTGTAGTTACGAGTTACGACTACATTGGCTTAAAGCACGTCTGTTGCCAGTTGGTTGCAAACTGCGGATCGCAAGTGGTTTCAGCGGGAAAGCTGTTTTTGTACCCCACGTAGTTTCAAGCTGATTTGTGTGCGTGTGTGCGCTCACTGCACATGTGCAATCGCGTTGGCTGGTCGTGTCAATCCGCAGGGTTAAGCGAACTATCCGGGTTAAAATAGGTACCACAGTCGTATGGCATTTCTTTCTCCACTTCGGATACCAAAATGAGTCTTCATCCTGCAAATTTTGGTTATCATTATTGTCCGAATTATTTTTTTCACGCCAAGGGGAAACGTTGAAAGGAAGTCTGCATATGCCTCGTGCTACTGTGTGCTAACCTTATTATTGCTGTTTATTATTACTCTCGAGTTCGACTTTGATCGTGTGTGGATGAGCGGCGTTAGAACTCCGGTGCTTGTCTCTTGAAGCCAGTGCCCGACGTTCATGGGGAGTGCTTTCCGCGAGAATATCAACGTGAAATTTCTGTTCTTGCGGAGGTTCTTGGTTGTTTTGTTTTCGCGAGTATAGTATTCCACACAGCCCGTTCCGCGAGGGGAACAGCTTTTAGTTGTCGCCATTCTGCATCGCGCTTGCTTTCGACCGCATTCGCGGGTGTATGCGTGCCCCAGTCTGGTCCGAGGATACGCGTTGAAGGTCGTCTACGCGCACTTACGCTATGCGCCGCCGTCTACATGGCGTTTCATGAATGGAGCGGCCGAAGTGGTGGCTAGTCTTGGTTACGTGCCAAGGCATGCTTGTTTTTACAGCTGCCGTCCGAGTCCGCGCGTGCGTGCTCGAAGTTCTTAAGCATGGCACGTGACGTCTATCACTGCGGCGTCGGAAACATTACGGATAGAGCATATGGACACTGCGTAAAACTCGGTTGAACGCCGACGTGACTGACTAACCCATTTACCGGTAATTCGAATAGACAACTTAGGCGTGTAGCTATTTTGACGATGTGCCAAGTGTGCCGCTACTAAAGAGCACACACACGTCCTTATCGTGTACGTATGCAGGACGGTTGATGTTTTGCAGGAGTGATGTGGTTTTTCCGAGACGGTCCCGTGAAGCTCTGACGTTTCTGGCGCTTCCGTGGGAAATTGTAATGGTCGATTAAGTTTGGTGATGTGCGCGTATACGTGTTGCTCCCCTCGCGACTGAGGACCTGCGCCGTATGGTTGCTCGACGTTTGCGTGGGTCATGGCAGAACACAAAATGAATCAGGCGGACAGCGGCGCTGTCACTCGCTGATCAGGGGTAACAGCCAGATAAAATTTCATTCCTCGTGATCCCGATCGCTTCAGTTCTCCCGCAGCTCTTGCAGTGCTCGCGGATAAGCCGGTTCACTGCGCAGAGAGTAGCAGTGACTTTCGCACTATTCTCACGCTGTACGCACGTATTCCTAGCTGTTTAGGTCACGCCGAGCTACCACGATCCTATCCGGAGAGTGCGGTAGCGGGATTATGTTTTAGAAATACGCGTACGGCGTCTCCAAGCGTGGGCTGTCCCGTACAGCAGTTTGATTTGCCTGGCGCTGCATTGTGTGTGTACGATTTGCGAGTGGTGCGCGGCGCCCCCTGTGAAGAAGCATCAGCCGTTGCCTGCTGCAGAGTCGTTCGCTCACGTTATCTTGGTTTGTAGTCGGGCACGAGCGTGGCCTGAATGTGGTTCCCACTCTGGTTTTTGCGTGGGGTCAGTCAGCCCCTCGCGTCTTTGCAACGTCGTCCCCCCTCTGTGCGGGAATAGCGTGCGCATGCAGAGAGAGCGCCCCCTGAACGAGCGAATCCCGTTATGTAGGGCGGTCCCGTCGAGGCATACGGCTGGTCTTCTTGCCGAACTGGTTTGCCTTATTACTATTATTTTCTTCCCCCGCGCGTCTCGTTTGATGCATCTCCCCAGCATTCGAGGGGGCTAGTTTCGCGGCACTGCATCTGCCGCGCAGACAGACAGCCGACGAGCGTGCTGCGATTCCCGAGACCGCACAACGAAACGCACTGCTACCGCAGCAGTGCCATTGCAACACTGCAGGTATAGTTTTGCGTGTCTGGGAGCTAGCGCCGCATGCATTGCGTGCTGCCAGAATAGAGGCGAAACGTCCCGCAACCCGGTTTGGCGCTCGCTTCGGCTTGGCCGGCATTACGGGGCGCCAGCGAGGGGGCGCCTCTTTGTTTCCTCCCGTGTTGCGGGGCTGGCAGCCTTTTGATTCACCCCTCTTCCCAACTGGGGCACCGAGCAGAGAAGAAGAGCGAGCAGCAGCAGCGGCACCTTTCCTTCTGGTGGCGTACTACGTGTATAACGGGTGCGCGAGTCTCCTCCCCGCGGCGGTAGTTAGAGCGCTGTGCAGCGGTCGCGTGCGGTCGCTGGCTTCCGTCCGGCTGACCGTGACGCCCCGGTGGCCCTTCCCCCGGCCCTCCGTGTCCCAGCGTCGTTTCTCTCCCGGGCGCGCTTTTATCGGCCGGCCAACAACTGGCCCTCCCCGTAGCGCGTGTTCGCGACATCTCGGCAGTGCTGCCGTACCTAGGTGCGGCCAGGTCTGCGCTACGCTACGGAGGACGGGGCTTGCCTAAATAGTTTTCAGTGCTCGCGGTTGTCTAGAGACGAACATTAGTGTGTCGCCAAAGAGGTTATAAGAAACGATTTATTACAACCTCCTTGTGTGACACTGACGAAGCCCAAGTACGCAAACTCGAACGAGACTCATTAAACGTTTGTTTTAATTAACCCCTTGCACAACGCCTCAGCGTGCTTGAGAACTTCGTGAAATTTGGAACGCTGTTCTCGTGAAATGCTATAGGGCTAATGCGGAGAGGAAGAGGCGCTACTTCTGCAGCTCTTGAAGGCAGCACGGCTCAGCGTCTTTGGGGACGGGACTGGTGGGGAGAGGTAGAGAGAGCGTCTTCCTCACCGTTCTCATCCGTCTACCCCCTACCCCTTTTCCGTGGCGCTGAGACGGGCTCCCTGGAGGGCTGCTTAAACTATGTACAGCACTGTGGAAGCTACGGGCTCTTTCGTGAAAGGGAAAATTAGCATCCCCTCGTTTTGTAGCAAAAGCTACAAGGAAATCCACACGGATTTCTCATAAATGAACGCTTCCTAGTTGCGGAAAAATTCGCCCTGGTCCGCGCTCTTTCGGCGAAACAGCAGGGCAAGCACGTGTTAAACGTATCCTTCCGCGCCATGGCATCTGCCGGTGGTGGGCGCTGCAGTGGCAGGAAAGAGGAGGAGAAAGGACGGAGCCCTACTGGCTGGAGTGGCTCGCGGGTGCTTGTTCGAAGGATGACATTTCGTCTCGCCTCGGAAGAATTCTGCGCCCGATCGCCTTGCGGCCTTGGCTCTGCTGCACGGAAATAGTGAAACAGGCACTGTAGTACCGTTTTTCTTTCCGAAGAACTACCTCTTTCTCGAAAGTGCGGTGTCTCGGAAGTGCGGTGTTCACGGGAACACGATCGAACGAGGGAAACATGTCTGCGTAGACCCTCACGTCCGTCACTCGAACTGCGATATATATAGGGACAGACAGACAGACAGACAGACAGACAGACAGACACAGCCCCGAAAACCAGCTTAGAGAGCGTATAGCAATGTACTCTTCGTCGGGCGAGTATATAGCGTGATAATCGGACGACGTAGAAATGAACATGCAACGGGGACTGAATAGGAATGACGCGGGCCATGTGCACCATAGCTTCGTGCCTCGTCGCACCCGTTATCTTTGTACTCTCACTTCTCCAGCTAAAGAGTGCTGCGCTGTTAATGTACAGGGCAACGCATTTACGTGGAACGTTTTCATTCATCACAGCGGCCGCCTGCCATAGGCCGCCGCATCCGCTCTGTACTAAAGAGTACACACACGTCCTTATCGTGTACGTATGCAGCGTGTTGGTGGACGGTAGATGTTTTGCAGGAGTGATGTGATTTTTCCGAGACGGTACCGTGAAGCTCTGACGTTTCTGGCGCTTCCGTGAGAGACTGTAATGGTCGATCGAGTTTGGTGACGTGCGCGTAGTACGTGTTGCTTCCTTCACGACTGAGGACCTGCGCATGTGGTTGCTCGCCGTTTGCGTGGGTCATGGCAGAACACAAAATGAATCGGGCGGACAGCGACGCTGTCACTCGCTGATCAGCGGTAACGGCTAGATAAAATTTCAGTCCTCGTGATCCCGATCGCTTCAGTTCTCCCGCAGCTCTTGCAGTGCTCGCGGGGAAGCCGGCTCACTGCGCGGAGAGTAGCAGTGACGATCGCACTATTCTCACACTGTACGTGAGCTGTTTAGGTCACGCTGAGCTTCCACGATCCTATCCGGAGAGTGCGGTACGGGATTATGTTTTAGAAATACGCGTACGGCGTCTCCCAAGCGTGGGCTGTCCTGCAGCATGCAGTTGGGTTTGCCTGGCGCTGCATTGTGCGTGTACGATTTGCGAGTAGGTGCGCGGCGCCCCCTGTGAAGAACCATCGGACGTTGCCTGCTGCAGAGTCGTCGCTCACGTTAATCTTGGTTTGTAGTCGGCACGAGCGTGGCCTGAATGTGGTTCCCACTCTGGTTTTGCGTGGGGGTCAGTCAGCCCCTCGCGTCTTTGCAACGTCGTCCCCCCTCTGTGCGGGAATAATGTGCGCATGCAGAGAGAGCGCCCCCCGAACGAGCGAATCCCGTTATGTAGGGCGTCCGTCGAGGCATACGGGCTGGTCTTCTTGCCGAACTGGTTTGCCTTATTACTATTATTTCCTCCCCCGCGCGTCTCGTTCGATGCATCTCCCCAGCCTTCGAGGGGGGGCGGGGGCTAGTTTCGCGGCACTGCATCTGCCGCGCAGACAGACAGCCGACGAGCGTGCTGCGATTCCCGAGGCCGCCCAACGAACGCACTGCTACCGCAGCAGTGCCATTGCAACACTGCAGCTATAGTTTTCGCGTGTCTGGGAGCTAGCGCCGCATGCATGCGTGCTGCCAGAATAGAGCGAAACGTCCTGCAGCCCGGTTTGGCGCTTGGTCGGGCGGCTTGGCCGGCCATTACGGGGCGCCAGCGGAGGGGGCGCCTCTTTGTTTTCCTCCCGTGTTGCGGGGCTGGCAGCCTTTTGATTCACCCGTGCTGCCTGCCCTCTTCCCAACTGGGGCACCGAGCAGAGAAGAGCGAGCCGCAGCAGCAGCAGCGGCGGCACCTGTTCCTTCTGGTGGCGTACGTGTATAACGGGTGCGGGAGTCTCCTCCCCGCGGCGGGCAGTTAGAGCGCGTGGCAGCGGTCGCGTGCGGTCGCTGGCTTCCGTCCGGCTGACCGTGACGCCCCGTGGCCATTCCCGCCCCTCCGTGTCCCAGCGTCGTTTCTCTCCCGGGCGCGCTTTTATCGGCCGGCCAACAACTGGCCCTCCCCGTAGCGTGTGTGTCGCGAACTTGTTCGCGATATCTCGGCAGTGCTGCCGTACCTAGGTGCGGCCGGGACTGCACTACGGAGGACGGCGCTTGCCTAAATAGTTTTCAGTGCTCGCGGTTGTCTAGAGACGAACATTAGTGTGTCGCCAAAGAGGTTATAAGAAACGATTTTTTATAACCTCCTTGTGTGACGCTGACGTAGCCCCAAGTACGCAAACTCGAACGAGACTAATTAAACGTTTGTTTTAATTAGCCCCTTGCGCAACGCGTTAACGTGCTTGAGAACTTCGCGAAGTTTGGAACACTGTTCCCGTGAAATGCTAGGGGGCGAATGCGGAGAGGAAGAGACGGTACTTCTGCAGCTTTTGAAGGCAGCACGACTTAGCGTCTTTTGAGGACGCGATTGATGGGGAGAGGTAGAGAGAGAGCATCTTCCTCACCGTTCTCATCCCTCTACATTTTCCGTGGCGCTGAGACGTGCTCCCTGGAGGGCTGCATAAACTGTAGTGTGTTTCAGTAGTTATGTGCAGCACTGTGGAAGCTGCGGGCTCTTTCGGCGAAACAGGAGGGCAGACACGTGCTAACCTATCCTTCCGCGCCATGGCATCTGCCAATGGTGGGCGCTGCGGTGGCAGGAAAGAGGAGGAGAAAGGACGGAGGGAGGCCCCTACTGGCTAGAGCGGCTCGCAGGTGCTTGTCCGAACGATGACATTTCGTCTTGCCTCGGAAGAATTCTGCGCCTGATGGCCTCGCGGCCTTGGCTTTGCTGCACGGAACTAGTGAAACACACTATAGTACCGTTTTTTTCTTTCCCAAGAACCACCTCTTTCTCGAAACTTGTCCCGGAAGTGCGGTGTTCACGGGAACACGATCGAGCGAGGGAAACATTTCTGCGGAGACTCATTCGTACTGTGATATATATAGGGAGAGGCACAGTCAGACAGACCAGAGCCCTTTTCCCTCCTCAGTACAACACAATTTGTTTTAGTAATTTGAAAACGCTCTCTGTCTTGATATCGAAGTGTGCGTACCGCGCTGCTCATGGCACTTGTACACTCACCATCCTGGGCACAGGGGGCGCTGACGGGAATTGTCCGTCAGCGCCCCTGTGGCCGGGCCACCAAGCTAGAGCTTGGTGGCCCGGCCACCGCCCCGTTATAAAAGGGACGCTCCTAATATCCATCCATCCATCCATCCATCCATCCCTCGAGAAACGGTATATGTTCCCGAATACAAGGGGAACTTGTGCACATAGCTCTGTTGTCCTCTTCCATGGGTCCCCGTCCGCTGCTGCGGATTGAACAAGCGGCTCTAGCCTCTAGCGTAGCGTGATGAATGCAACGGCCAATCGATCCATGACACAGCCCCGAAAATCAGCTTAGCGTATAGCAATGTACTTTTTGTCAAGCGAGTATATAGCGTGATAACTGGACGACGTAGAAATGAACATACAACGGGGACTGGGATCGGATGACGCAGACCGGTTGCACCAGACCTTCGTGCCTCGCCGCACCTGTTATCTTTGTACTCTCACTTCTCCAGCTAAAGAGTGCTGTGCTATTAGTGTACAGGGCAACACATTTACGTGGAACGTTTTCATTCATCACAGCGGCCGCCTGCCATAGGCCGCCGCATCCGCTATGTACTGGATGAGGCTACACGTTTCACGGCGCAGTGCGAGTACAGCCCATTTCCCGTTTGACTACGCAGCAGCACTCGTACAGCGAGTGCTTTCAGACAGGCCGCGATAAATCAATACTGACCGAGCGCGAATGTGGATCCCGCGGGAGCGTCGGTGTCGCCAATGTGACAATAGTTGGGCGCGCTTTTGTGTGTGTCTGTGTGTGTGAGAGAGTAAAGGTAACTGTACATCTGTGAGGGGAAGGAGGCCACATATAAAAAATCAATCGCGTCTGCTAATGAATGTCGCAATCGACGCGCCTCTGACGTATAGCTATTGCGGAGGCGGGACTACAGGACTCGCCCAAAAGTAGATGTGCTGCTCCTGCCACAATGTCTGTAAGCAAATCCAACAAACGTGAAAGATTGTAATTTCACATTAACGAATACGCTAAAGTAAGCCCAAACGAGGTGTATTCTGCAAGAGTCCATTATAAATGGCCAATCCGCCTCGTGTACTCTGCACGGAATATCACGCCAGCCCGTCAGAATTTCACTGTCACCGCATATGTGCAGGCTGCCTTTTGTACAGCTTAGAGTTGCTGCGGAAAATCCTACGCTTGGTGGGGCATTTCTACATATGCTTGCATTGAGACGAGGACGATGGCGGACATCTGTATGCGCCTACGTGTCGTATATAGTGTAGGTATATTCGCTTGTGATAAGTGCGCGTGAGAACTTCGCGAAGTTTGGAACACTGTTCCGTGAAATGCTAGGGGGCGAATGCGGAGAGGAAGAGACGGTACTTCTGCAGCTTTTGAAGGCAGCACGACTTAGCGTCTTTGAGGACGCGATTGATGGGGAGAGGTAGAGAGAGAGCATCTTCCTCACCGTTCTCATCCCTCTACATTTTCCGTGGCGCTGAGACGTGCTCCCTGGAGGGCTGCATAAACTGTAGTGTGTTTCAGTAGTTATGTGCAGCACTGTGGAAGCTGCGGGCTCTTTCGGCGAAACAGGAGGGCAAACACGTGCTAACCTATCCTTCCGCGCCATTGAATCTGCCAATGGTGGGCGCTGCGGTGGCAGGAAAGAGGAGGAGAAAGGACGGAGGGAGGCCCCTACTGGCTGGAGCGGCTCGCAGGTGCTTGTCCGAACGATGACATTTCGTCTTGCCTCGGAAGAATTCTGCGCCCGATGGCCTCGCGGCCTTGGCTTTGCTGCACGGAACTAGTGAAACACACTATAGTACCGTTTTTTTCTTTCCCAAGAACCACCTCTTTCTCGAAACTTGTCCCGGAAGTGCGGTGTTCACGGGAACACGATCGAGCGAGGGAAACATTTCTGCGGAGACTCATTCGTACTGTGATATATATAGGGAGAGGCACAGTCAGACAGACCAGAGCCCTTTTCCCTCCTCAGTACAACACAATTTGTTTTAGTAATTTGAAAACGCTCTCTGTCTTGATATCGAAGTGTGCGTACCGCGCTGCTCATGGCACTTGTACACTCACCATCCTGGGCACAGGGGGCGCTGACGGGAATTGTCCCGTCAGCGCCCCCTGTGGCCGGGCCACCAAGCTAGAGCTTGGTGGCCCGGCCACCGCCCCGTTATAAAAGGGACGCTCCTAATATCCATCCATCCATCCATCCATCCATCCCTCGAGAAACGGTATATGTTCCCGAATACAAGGGGAACTTGTGCACATAGCTCTGTTGTCCTCTTCCATGGGTCCCCGTCCGCTGCTGCGGATTTGAACAAGCGGCTCTAGCCTCTAGCGTAGCGTGATGAATGCAACGGCCAATCGATCCATGACACAGCCCCGAAAATCAGCTTAGTGTATAGCAATGTACTTTTTGTCAAGGGAGTATATAGCGTGATAACTGGACGACGTAGAAATGAACATACAACGGGGACTGGGATCGGATGACGCAGACCGGTTGCACCAGACCTTCGTGCCTCGCCGCACCTGTTATCTTTGTACTCTCACTTCTCCAGCTAAAGAGTGCTGTGCTATTAGTGTACAGGGCAACACATTTACGTGGAACGTTTTCATTCATCACAGCGGCCGCCTGCCATAGGCCGCCGCATCCGCTATGTACTGGATGAGGCTACACGTTTCACGGCGCAGTGCGAGTACAGCCCATTTCCCGTTTGACTACGCAGCAGCACTCGTACAGCGAGTGCTTTCAGACAGGCCGCGATAAATCTATACTGACCAAGCGCGAATGTGGATCCCGCGGGAGCGTCGGTGTCGCCAATGTGACAATAGTTGGGCGCGCTTTAGTGTGTGTCTGTGTGTGTGAGAGAGTAAAGGTAACTGTACATCTGTGAGGGGAAGGAGGCCACATATAAAAAATCAATCGCGTCTGCTAATGAATGTCGCAATCGACGCGCCTCTGACGTATAGCTAATTGCGGAGGCGGGACTACAGGACTCGCCCAAAAGTAGATGTGCTGCTCCTGCCACAATGTCTGTAAGCAAATCCAACAAACGTGAAAGATTGTAATTTCACATTAACGAATACGCTAAAGTAAGCCCAAACGAGGTGTATTCTGCAAGAGTCCATTATAAATGGCCAATCCGCCTCGTGTACTCTGCACGGAATATCACGCCAGCCCGTCAGAATTTCACTGTCACCGCATATGTGCAGGCTGCCTTTTGTACAGCTTAGAGTTGCTGCGGAAAATCCTACGCTTGGTGGGGCATTTCTCCATATGCTTGCATTGAGACGAGGACGATGGCGGACATCTGTATGCGCCTACGTGTCGTATATAGTGTAGGTATATTCGCTTGTGATAAGTGCGCGTGGGAAGCTGAGGAGGTCTTTGAACCGAGTGTTGCTGTCTCACGAGACAGCGGGGCGGCATGCTCAATGTTTCTCTCTCTCTCTCTTTCTCTATCTCTCTCTCTCTCTCTCTCTATATATATATATATATATATATATATATATATATATATATATATATATATATATATATAGATTGGCACGCGTGTTGCTGTCGCATTCATGAGATCGCTAAACGTTCGTTTGTGTAAGCGTGCAGTTTTTCCACGGGCCTTGTCGCCGCTCTTTTTTTTTTTTTTTTTTGACCTCGTGTAGTGCAACGGCATCGTAGCTTTTTGTATGCTTGGCAGATTGACTTCTATTTTGGGCGAGATATTTCCCGCAGCCTTACCATAACGTTTCCTTTTTTTTTTTTTTTTTAATCTTCGGTTCGTGCACTGTCCGCGTACACTTCGGCTCTGTCGTAGGTGCGTGACAGTTTTTTGACATCCTCGGTCGCTCGCCTCGGGGCACTGTCGCGCAAAATGCGTGCCTGAAGTGCGTGCGTGTCCGACGGCAACGCACTGTGTCGTGTATGCAGTACAGGGTCGTGGAGGTGTGTGTGTGTGTGTGTGTGTGTGCAGTGCTCGTCCCGCACAAGGGCGTCCCGTTCTTTTCGGCGCATGGCGGGCGCCGCTCTGTGAACTGTGACCTTTTGCGAGAGCATTGCGTGGTTTTCTTTCTTTTCTCGCTGTCCTTTTCTTCTTTTCTTTTCAGCGCGCGCTGTTCACCGCTGGGCTCGGAACAACGACCGTCGCGACTCGCGAGACCGTGGCGCAGGCACTGGGAGGCGCGTTCGTGCACACACTCTAGATCAAACGCTCCCCTTCTCTCTCTCTTTCTCTCCCCCTTTTCGTGATAGCGGCGCCGCTTAGAGTTGTAGTGCGGCGCAGAACCGTTTATTCTCTCCTCTTATTTTCTTCTCTTATATGGGTACCTACCGGTCGCTCTGTTTCCGCTCTTTATGCGCACTTTCCCAGCCGTTATTTTTCTTCCTTTTTTTTCTTTTCTTTCTCCACTCCCGTGCGTGTGAGCAACAGGTCTAGCCTCTGCCGTCGACCATGGCAACGGCCTTACTATCCTCCAGTCTTGCTCACTCCTCCTTTTTTCTTTCTTTTCGTGGCGCGGGTTCCGCAGTGCGGTTCTGCGCGGCGAGATAAAACGTGCACTGCACCGCGCTGCTATACACTGCATAGCTCCGTGTGCCGTCTCGACTGCATTGCGCTCTAAGCTCCGAGCCCCGGCACACGTGCGCAGCACTCAGGCGACCGTGCACTCCGTCCTCGCTTTGCCGCTGGTGCGACATCGCACTCGTGAATGCGCGCAGTGGCGCTGACAGCGCTAAGGTCCTCCGCTGGCTTCTCGGATCCTGTCGCCCTTACGTAGTGCGCGACAGGCTTGAGGCCGGCCCGCGGACCAGAACATCCAGGGTGTGAACGAGAAAACGAACCGATGTCACGTGTTTCTTTGTTTTCTTTTTTTCTGTAACACGTATCCGCCCACCGGTTGTTTCGTTCTCTTTCTCCAGTGGTGGCGGGCTTCCCGCGTTAACCACATGGTTGCGCGATGTTCGATATGCAAGCCGTCCCTCGCAAGAAAATTGTAACGGCGGCCGCCTGCGTAGTGCCCGTTTCGGAGCTGCGCGTTAATTGACTCCCCGAATTCCACAGAGCCATTTTCTTTTGTTCCTACGCTGCGGGAACCTTCGTGCGCGTCGTACATCCATCGGTAGCATCGATCATAGGGCATATTCGCTGGCGAAAGGATAAGCTGCGCGCGCGCGCGTGTGTGTTAAAGGGGGAGAAAGGGAGGGGCCGTGAGATTCCTCGAATCTGCAAAATGGGTTTACCACTGGCAAACAACGAATGGAGCAATAGTTTCGCACTTGGGAACTCGCAAAGCTGAAGACGAAGCTTGCATGCTCTTCCTGTATTCCCTATTGCAGGTATAAGCCGAGTTGCACGATTCTTGTATCTCATTGACAAACGCAGTGCCTCGTCCGGTCGCGCTACTGTTCATTATATGCATATGCCAGGGCGTTACGATGCCAGCGTCCTCATCCTGATCACTCATTAAAAAAAAAAGAAAAAAAAAGAGAGAAAAGTACAGTGTGTGGAGCATTAGCGCCGTTGCTGGGCTCACCAAAATTCATATAATGTCCTTCCTTCCTCCATGGTGTCGCCTCTCTGGCCCCCGTTAAATGTTGCCTGTCTGTCTTACGCAAGCTGCAGCAGAGCGGAACGCATTTAGTTCCCCCCCCCCCCCCCCCCTTTTTTTTTTTTTTGTCGCGCCCATTTAGTGAAATAATCCGGTGATTTGTGCTCCATCATCCCCGAAGTGCGCCGTCTATTGAAATGCTGTGCGAGCCTGTAAAGCCTGCGTTAACGGCTGCCGACGCGTCTCGAGTCTGGAATACGGCGCAGCTGTATACGGCCCAACTTTCTAATATCGCGTTAGCGTGGGCACGACCGTATATAGTCTGTACCAAGCGTCGTTAGATATAGTTTACGACATCCGCGGCGTAAACGTGCACGCAGCAAAGCAAGGATGGTGTCCCCTTTGCGCTCTTATATCGCGACATTGCACAAGGATTCGTGGCCCGTCCTTCCTCGGGAAGTCGGGGGAAATTGCGGTGTTAGCTATATCGGAGTCGCCGCGTTGATGGCGCGCGCGTCAATTCCCGCCACCAGTGACCGCCTGGGCGCGAACTTCCCCCACTCAGCATTTTTCCGCATATAGCGTAGTACATTACTGTGCAAATGTCCGTGGCACCTGTTACGTATTGCTGTGCGGCTGCTGCTGCGACCGGCGTGAATGAGCGCTCTGGTTGGATGGCATCGGGACTCCATTTATTCAAACGAGAGCTGCCTAGCGGCGCAATGGAACGTGTGGTGCGTGCCTGCGTACTAAAGGTCACGACTGCCCCGTTCTACCGTATAAAGGAAATAGGGAATTTTAGCGTGTACGGTAAACTGGTATACGCAAAGGCATACCGTATAGCGTAGACAGTTTTTTGCAACAGTCAAGTGGCGCCAGCTACGGGTGATAAAGAGAACAAGCAAAACCGCGTGATCTGTGTCCTCCGAGATTCCGGCAGCCACTCGCTATAATATTCTAGGCACTGTACACACGCTGGGGGAGGCAGAAAGTTAGGTGGGCAGATGATATCGGGAAGTCTGCGGGGATAAATTAGGCCCAGTTAGCACAGGACAGGGATAACTGGAGATCTATGGGAGAGGCCTTTGCCCTGCAGTGGGCGTAGGCAGGCTGATGATGATGATGACACATGCTAAGCCTACAGCCTCGACAATTTTAGTGTCGCGCTCGGAAACTGTGTCGAATTGTCACGGCTGTTTTAATGTCGAGGCTTCATGATGCAAAGCTAAAGAGAATACAACCTTCAGTTAGTAACTCGAGGGCCACAGAGCGCGCGACGGCCACTGGAAAGATTCGAAGCGGACGGCATACGCTCCCGGTGGTCGTCCATGTTCGCGCATGCGCTGTTTACACCCGGTGTTCCGCTCTACGCAAAGTGCTTTGCGTATTGCGGGTTACCGGAGAAGCTAAATTTCTCTATTGTCCTGGCAGCCGTTGTGAGAACTCTCCTCGTATGTACTTTCTTGGGGTGCAAACTGCCAACACTTCATCGTTCACTGTACAATGAATTGCATGTCGACGGCAAGCTCGTGTCGAACGCGTCACCTCGCGGAAGAATACGGCGTCGTGCACATAAAGAACGGCTGTCGCTTTTGTGACGGCGCGCAGGGCCGTCTCTTCATTTTCGTTTTCCATTTCCCGCGGCTATTAGGGCAGAAGAAGGGGGGAGGAGCGAGGCACTCGCTTCTATATGTAATGGCGCAGCGGTGTATCTGGTGTATCGCGCGGCGTCCCTTTGTGCGCCTTCTTTTTATATAATAGCCCGAGGCGGCGTCCCGCGCAAGATTTGATGGAGCTCCGTCGCCGCCCGGCCGTCTTATATGGCCTCCGCGCCTCTTGGAGGGGCTTTTTATGTGCTCAGCGCCCGGTCCTGTTTACGGCTTCGCGAGCGCGATTTCTCTCCGCGGTGTATGCAGCGCTAAACGCTCTCGCGAACGGTGATGAGGCTATATGTACTGTACTGTGCGCTGACGAGCTGGTATATCGCTGTGGGATTTACGCCGAATCCCCGCCCCTCCGCAATGACGCGCGCACATTTAATTGGTCGATAGGTCGGAAAATTGGATTTGCTCTCGGCACGGCAGGTCGGGAATCACTTCGGCGAAATGCTGTTGTGTATACGCGGTTGTTGCCAGGCGCACCCCGCGCGAACTGTTCTCGGGGACGCAGCGTTTGGGGCATGGCCTCTCATATTGCACTGCGACGCGGATCACGCAGGCAATGATTAGAAATTGGAGGGGGGCGCTCTCGCGGTTATCACACCAGGGGACACACTTTCGCTGATGGCCCCCAGTTGACGCAAGCGCTATACAGCGTGTCTCAGTTTACTTTCCCTAAGATTTAAAAGAACCCACGTGCGCGTTGCGAGGATTCAACCAGCATGGCATTGTGTGGCAGGGTCGTTTGCTGGACCAGGTGGTACATGTACGTGGTGCAAGGATTACAGCAGGCAAAGACGCGAGAACGAGCGTAAGGTAACCGCTGTTACATCATGGCCATGTCAGACTTTTTTTTTTTTTCCAAGTGACCTCGGATAATTATTAATCTTTCACACTGTCGCTATAAACGCAAAATTTTTCAGTGGAGAAGTTGTAAGGCACGTTAGTTACTACCCGCCTAACGCATTTTCATGCTGATATAGGTGCAGTGGTGTTTCTTCAAACCTCGCTCAAACTTAGCTTGAAAAAAAAAAAAAGAAATGGAACAAAAGCCGCTGGCACACCAGCCCGGAAATGCGGTACGTGCACACATTAACACTCTTTACGACTTCTCATCGAACATTTCGTGTTTAAAGGGTCCCTGAAACGTCTTTTTGACATTGCGTCACTGATTAGGCAACACAATTGTCAAATCATTCACACCATAAATAAAGCGAAGCACCATGCGCTAAGGCAGCTATGGGCTTATTACTGTCGCCTTCCTCCTTACCACTGCTGTTCCTCCTCAACTCGATCTGCTGCGGAGTGCGCGCTAGCGACGACAGCGCCTCCCGCGTCAGCCGCTCTGCCGAGCCCTCCGCAGCGACATAGCGCCCCGATATCCTCACTGAGGTCGCCCGCCTCGGCACTGCTAGCCTCTGTAATGGAGCGCCGGCGACTCGTGTGTACGCCGCCAGATGCCGCGACGATACCGTTGGCTGTAGAGTTACTGTATATTTATGCTAGCATATATGCTACCTACGGTAGCATATAGAGTAACTCTAGTTGGCTGAAACAAAGGAGTACGTTGTAGAAGCACGTTGTTCGCAGCTAGGTTTTGAAGATTACGTGCACGTGACCGGTTCGGGGCCAATCAGCGGCCTCCCATTCGATCGGTCGGATGGCGGGGGCGTTTGAAAACGCCTTTTGGCTGAGCCCCTGAGATCTTTTGCGATGCACGTGTTGAAAACCTTATTGTAAATTCCACACATTACGCACAGCGCTGAAATCTGCCCTCAAATGATCCTAATGACTCGTTCTACTGGATCACCATGTTTGCACAAAATCGTCAAAACCGTTTCAGGGTCCCGTTTAATGCAATGGTTTAAATGTTGATAATTAGTTAACGATAGTTAATGCCTGAGCTCGTTTGAAGAAAAAATATTTTCAGGTGGTCAAGACGACGGTAAACAGTACTCAGTTGTTTCATCGTCATAACATGCACGTGGATTTTTTTTATATATATATACCTTGGCCCGAGTTAACTGAAGCACCTTGCATAGTTCGTGACGCGTGCTAGTCCTGTTTACGAAGTGTGCGCCGCTTCTCCTTTCATTCTTTCTTTCCATATTGTCCTTCGCATAATCATCGTCATGCAACAGCTTTTCCCTTCTGGCGTGTCAGCTCCGCTGTCACCTGCGAACGCCTCGAACGGAACGGGGAAGTGCCGTGTACCGGGCGCGCTTCGGAGAATCCCCCGCTGCGTCAAAATTAATCCGCAACTTGTCTCATAACTCGCGGTGCAGTTTCGCGACTTTATACACACTACAGTTTATAGTTGAACGCAGTAGCTGCACGTTGAGCTATAACACGTAACCCAAACGTGACCGACACTCGCATCTTATAATGCGTTGCCGGCGTCCCTGGAATCTCAATTAGTGTGCTCGTTCCGTAAACGCTGAACTTGCTAACGACGACCCGCGATGTAGTTAGGTAAAGTCGGCGGTGCCAAGCTTCGCGTCACTTACTAAACGACCCTTGCCGCACGTTGTCGCTGACTCGCTTGTATCACAGCCTCTATTTGTCGCTGCTGCAGAGTGAACCAACAATGTTTTGATGATCGCGTGTACGAAAAGAAGCGTGCCCGGAACTTTATGAAGCGTAGGGGCATCGCTGTTTGTGAGGTAATTCTCATGTGCGGGAGCTTATAGATGTTACACTGTGTAAAGAGGCCTTTGTATTAGTGGTCGCCCGCGTGACCACGCACGCCTGCTCGCGGCTTGGTTGCAAGTCGTTTGGCAGATGATTAAAAAAACAAAGTGGTTTCGAATTTGTTTTTGATAAATGCACGGTCGTAGGATCTTATTGTGGGCAAATAGTGTGTATAGCAGTCAAGGATTGCCGTATGCGGTAAGCACGCCAATACAGCTCCCTGGTTGTCGACTCATGGCTATTCTATTCTGAAGGACCTGTGTTAGGCACTTTGAACCTCTCATGACGTTGCTGTACGCGTAGCGCTACTAGCGCTGGTGCTGCCGACTATAGCGTAGCCCCCCGCCGGCCTCGACGCCACGGTATTACCGCACGTTAAAGTACGGTAAACCGCCACTGTTAAAACATCCCAATAGCTGGCGAGATCTGAAATACACAAACAAGGTGACTGGCGTGCCCATGAGTCGTCTGTATTTGCTAATTGCGTTAATAAATGTACAAAGCCGGCGGTAGACTGTCTCTTAGTGTTCGAAAGTCTGTTTTTTATTATTATTATTATGGATGGCAGCTAATGAAGAGCGACAACGCCTTCAAGATAGCGAAAATGGCTCCAAACGCTCCCGGAGTGCTCGGTGCAGTGCGGCAAATACTTTTAGTTTAGCGTGTTAGCGTGATAGCGGGGCTATGGGAATAGCGTTACCGTACCGCAAACATTCGTTGCAGAAACGAGCTTTAGTTGAGCGGAGAAGCGTTTACGGCCCGATAGTTGTGATTGTGGCGCTATCGTAGTTTATCGTAGCTATCGGGCCGTAAACGCTTCTCCGATCAACTAAAGCTCGTTTCTGCAACGAATGTTTGCGGTACGGTAACGCTATTCCCATAGCCCCGCTATCACGCTAACGCGCTAAACTAAAAATAGAGTTTTAGTTTGTCCGTAAACTTCCTTACGTTTGCGGGATACCGGTTTACCGTGCGTGTTTACGGTGGAAGTAGAACTGCTAGCGCCATCTATTCGCGGTTTGCTTAACTAAAAGCATTCGATTTTCTTTTTAGTAGCGTGAGCGTTTTCTTCGAAAGAGGTAATGAAAGTACTCAGAGTCAATTATTATCTCACGTCCAATGCTTTACACTAGGAGTCAAGCAAAACGGGCACGCAACAATAATATTAGTTTTTTGTGTGCCTGGTTAGGTTCCGCATCATCAGGTGTCGCCACCAGCGCTGCTGGTCACGTACACTTTCCCGTTAAACCGGTATCCGTAAACGTGAAGAAGTTTACGGACAAACTAAAACTCTCTAATGTCTAATGTCTACTTTCTCCGTGAGGTGCGGCGATGCGCGTGCAGGAGGAGCAACTTCGCCGCACACCTTCCGTGTATCCAGGATGAACACCCTTCGCGGAAACCTTCCGGGAATGTGGCATTCTCGAAATTCGGCTTTCTGAACTGTACTGGTTCTGAACTTTACTGGTTCTGAATTCGGCTTTCTGAACTGTACTCGTGTAGCGTTGCGGACAGGGTTTGGAGGCAGCTTATACAGGGCACAGGTGGTCGACATCGTATTCATTTTATAAAGCCTTGTCTTCTTGTTTTGCTTTTGAAGTTTGGTTATATAAGAGTCCCCTTTCTCGACTCTGCCAAGGCGCTGTCGGGTCTGAGGCATACTCGCAGTTGCCCTTCCCTGTGTGCGGAGACACCCTCTGAGTATTTATACGTGCTCAAGCGCCTGACACAAATCGGGAAGCGATCTCAAACCTCGGGAAAGTGCTTGTACTATGGAAAGAAAATTAATACTAAAATGAAATGAAAGTAGGCCCATTCAAACTGAATTCGCATATTCTTGCTGCTTCCTTCATTATTATGATTTTTTTTTTCATTTGATGCCTCTTTTTACATCAGCCTGTACATGCTCATGTCCTTGGCACGGACCCGCAGCATCCAGGTCATAATACGAGAATATGGAGATGTCCGGCTGCGCGCGATTGCTCCTTTGCAGGTCTCGCAGTCATGGTTATAATTAATGTACTACCACTCGTTATTGTTCCTTAAAGTCAGACATGTACGAAGGTCAGGAGATTCGGCGCCGGGGAGGGGGGGGGGGGGGGAAGAAAGGAGGGGCGAAGCGGGGGGAGGAGTGTATAACACTTGCACGTGCCGGCATGACCGCGCGTGAGCGCGCTTGCGTCGTCGAGGCGAACAGCATCATTTCGAGAGTCTTGCGTGTTCCACCCGGCCGTGTTCGTGTATTACATACATACATGCATGCGCACACGAGGCGGGAACCCGCACGACGATGCCGCGTTTTCTCGTTTCGCAACCGCCGAGCCTTCGCTTCCTTCGAGGACGCCGGGATCGCGGGCGCTGCTCAGAAGTGCGAGCACCACTGCTGCCGCCACGAGGGACCTTCTCCGACGGCGACTTCATGCACCTGCCGCCGACGCCTTCCCTTCCTTGGTCGGCTGTAAGCGCGTGTCCCTTGGCCACCGTGTAGCCGTGTAGTGTGCTTGTGCGCGTGTGGTGCTGCGGTCAGCGAGAGCGGCGACGGCAGGCATGCGCGACGCTGCCGCCGAAGACGAGGACGAAGGCGACGACGACGACGACGCGGACTCGAGGCGGCGACGTCGTGCGGGACGTCGCCCCGGAAGGCGCCGTCGGCGCGGCGACCGTCGCCGCAAGGAGCAGGAGGAGCTGTGGCGCCTCCTGACGGAGGCGTTCTTCCACTCCTCGGCGTCTACCTCCCTGTCTTCGTCCACGTCGAGCCTGAGTGAGTCGTCCGCGCGTCAGGAAAGAGAGAGAGAGAGGGAGAGATTCTTGAATTGAAAAGAACAGAAAAGCACAGGATAGTAATCTGTGTCTCGTCGAGCAGAACCCCTCAAGCGTACTGTGCAAGGGATGGAGGAGGATGGTCGAGGTGTCCTCCTCGACGAGAGACAAAGACCACGAGACTGCGCCGTCGGGAGACGCGCTGTGGGAGCGAATCGGATAGTTGCGAATTTGCTTTGGAGCGATTTGGCAATGCGCCTTCCGTTTGTTTCCTTTCGCCGCACTTGAATATCATTACTCTGTCGAGAGCCAACGAGAGCATGTGACCCTCACACGTGACCGTGTTCTAAGAACCCCTAGGTTTTATCCGCTTTCGAACCGCCGCCTGTGTGCATACATCTAGGACTTTGTTTGAGCGGGGTACGACGATAACCGTGTGCACCTGCAGGTTTGGTCCACGTTAAGGAACCACGATGATCAAACAGCCGAAAGTCGTTCGCTGTAGCCGACGCATAACTTGTCACTTCAGGAAGTTCTAAAGTAGGCCTCGGTATCTGTCAGGGGCCAGTACTCAGCGCGGTAGTTCTTCCAGGCATGCGTATACATACTCTGGGGCATGGTGTTTTCCATATACCTGTCTGGATACCTCTGCTTGCTGCGTTCTTCCCTTACGGCGGACTGCGTTCTATGAATATTCCTGTTTCCATTCTGAGAGGTCGGACTCGGGACCAAGCTCACGCACACCCGTTTGCGCCAATCTGCTAACTCGCACACACGGAGGCCTTGGCATTTTGGAAAGTAAGGGGCACGCTACACACTCGGACGTGTGGGAAGATGGCCTTGATAGTTCTCCATTTTCTGTTCCCGACGAGGCGTTTTTATGTGGGTACAGACTTATACGAACACTAGTTAATGCGTGGTACCATGAATAGTAGTTAGCCGTTTCGCCTTGTTTGTACAGTATACTAAAATATCTGCTTTTTCCAGCTTTCATGAGTGCGTGCACTCGTAGCTGGCGGGCCTGAAGTCGGCAGATGGTGTCATTAGCGAGAGAGCTGCACTCTAAGCAAACAAGCGAATGAGCAAGCGATCATTTACTGAGGAGGGTAATAAAACAAAGAAAGGCATCTCTCTAGTGTGTTTTTGCGGAGAAATGGAACTCGCGCAGAGGTTTCTTGCGAAATCTCCTCCGGCTGTTTTCATTCTCCTCAAAGCATGGCGGTTTTGTATATTGTGTCACGCACATGCCAGGTCTCCGCCTGCCGTTAGTTTGATTGCCGAGAAAGGCTCGCATCTCCGTTTCGGCGTGTCGTCAGACGAAGCTCGGTTTGTCTGACGTCACGGCTGACGTAACACCGCGGATGGCGTAACCGCGTGCGTCGCGAACCCGGGCTCGCTTGTAATATATATACAGCGCCTGTGAGGTTAGCGTGTTTCGGGGGCAGGAGCGTTGGCAGGGTTCGCCGAATTGTGCGCGATTGGTTGCCCCTTTGTGCCCCCCCCTATTTATTATTATTATTATTATTATTATTATTATTATTATTATTATTATTATTATTATTATTATTATTATTATTGCGTTGACTGCATGCTTGTCGAGTGTGACGCCGCTGCGGTTAATGTTGTAAGAGGGATGTCGGCCTTGCCGCTCGATGCGATCACGTGAGCTCTCTTGAAAGGTTGCTGTCGTTCGGCTGTCATGCTGCGTTCGTTCGGCCATCGTAAGAATCATGGGTGTATAGGTTTTTTTTTTTATTATTGTTATCATTCGGGAGGGACTCGTTGGAATGTGCGCACGTGATTCTGATTCTTCCATTGCCCTTGCTATTCATCCAGTTCCATTTCGACCTTAAGGCGTCCCTTTTAAGGTATTCGCGTTCAAAACAAATTCGTTTGACCACTTTGCAGATATGAGTAAACAGAGGTACTCTCTGGTGTGATGGGCTTCGTTTGTTTTTTTATTCCGTATCACTGAAAAGAGAAAGAAGGGCACTACAGCTACGGCAACAAGTAACTGTATACCGAGCAGTCGGCGCCTCAGGAATGTATGTACACTCTTAGCACGGTAACCTTTAGTTTTTTTTATAGGTACAAAAAAATATGTGAAAATAGGCTCCTTTACTAAAGGTTAAAGTGCTTTAACCTTTAGTAGAGGAGCATATTTTCGCATTTTTGTGTACCTATAAAATAAACTAGAGGTTACCGTGCTAAGAGTGTAGGGGCCACAGCAGTTGCCGCAACAAGTAACCTTATACAAACAGGCTAATATCTGCTAGACTCCGGCTAATTGTTCACTAGTGTTGCCATATGTTGGTCAAATAAAACATAAATCGAAATAATGCGTACGCGCTCTCTAGTATACAGTTTCTGCTCGAATTGCATTCTTTATTCTAATATATAGAGAACTATATGGGCTAAATATGACTATCGTCTTATACCCCTGACAGACGGGCGAAAGTAAAGTCCTTTGTAGTGAACCCCTTTTTCTACTCTAAAGGACCCTCTGCAGAAAGTAGTTCCCAAGACGAACGCCGCAAAAAATGGCGCTCCTCGTTAAAGCAGCAAGATAGTGAACATATTTAAAAAGTTCCGCATTTAATTACCTTTAGCGATTGTGGATCGTAAAAATATCGTTTTATTGCTGATGGCTAATAATGTTGATTGTTCGTTTCACGCCACGACGAAAAAGATGACTGCCGGAATCCCGCATGGCGGCGATGTGAGCGTTCGAGAGCACGGTAAAAATAAATCTTTGCGGCCATACAGATCTCATTACACGGCTAAAAGCTAAAGCTTATACTCAAGGCAAGAAAATACCTGCGGGGTGTTATAATTTTGTGAAAAGTATTTCCCGTTTACGGGTCGTGTACGCTGTCGGCGAGAGTACGCCTTTACGCTCGAAAAGTAGATCGCCGATCTACCTTTCTGCAAAGGAACTTTGCCAGGAAGTAGATACTCCTTTGTCGTGTGTCACTGGGCATGAACGCCTTTCCGGCAGATGTCCCCTTACCTAAAGTACTTTAGCATGTCCCGTGTGTCAGGGGTACTACAACTGTACGACGTTGCAAGGAACGTTAAGGAATCCGCTAGTGATCGTTAGAGGGCAGCCGGATGAAGTTTAGGCCGTTTCTGCACGCATCGCTATGTATTGGGTCCGTTCGATTCACCTGCACCCCTTGAACCAGTTCACGAGGTGCCGCACCTTGTCGTTCGTTTCAGAGGTGCAGGGATGGCACCCTCGGAACCACGTCGTTCGTTTCAAAAGGTGCAGGAAAGGTGCAGCACTGGTTCACGATTTTCCTGCACCCGGCTTGGTGCAGGCGCGAGGGTGAGGGCAGCAGACGACGCGCCATTGTGACGTAGGCGCCGTTTGAACTCCTCGCCTTCGCCTTCGCAGACTGGCCAGGTACGTGCCGTTCGCGACCTCTCAACCGCGCACAAAAGCGAGGCCTGCACCATGTCGGCACCTCTCCGTTCGTTTCTTGTGTCGCGCCGCGCCTGTACCTACTGAACTGCAGCTGCACAGTTTCAAAACTGCTCGTGCACCGCCGTGAACTACCGTGAACCGGTTCAGAGGGGTGCAGGTGAATCGAACAGACCCATTGTATTGCGTGCGCGCTGTTGGGTCAATGGGGGTTGACATCGACAGAACTGGCCGCTCGTCGCTACTAAGCGAGTGGTTGTTACTACCGCGACGCGCAATCACTTCTCTTTACCGCGAACGACGGCGCCGCGGGTGTGAGGTGTGTATCGTCGACAGCGTGTACGATGGAGTGCGGAACCTTGTCGGATCGATACCGCCAACCTGCTGCTCGTCGGGCTCTGGCGTGTGGGAGGAAGTGTATGTACCGGCTCCGGAGCTTGTTATTCGGCGGGAAAGCCGGCTTGTTAGACCGCTTGCCGGGGGGAGCTCTGCGCTGCCTGCACGCCACGCACTGTTCGAGGCGTGTAGTAGCAGCCAGCAGCTGCGAGGGAGTACACGCAGCGTCGAACTTGTTAATCGGAAAAGGCGTCTTTTCCTGGATTAGTACAGTGCCTTCCGCTGACGTTAACAGGGGCTTACTTACTCGTCTGGTGGAGGGAGCTATATATGTATAGTTTCATTCTCACTCTTTATATATATAGGACAGTGATAACTTATCGCTACCGTCTTATTCCTGGATTAACTTTAACGATGAAAACTGCGTAACTTATTTATTTCTCCAAACAGCTTCGACAGGAGAACCAGCCTTTCTTCGAATGTGACAAGCGGCATAGACGGGCACCCTTTCTCCTTTTCACTCTCCCATTCGCCTTCTCTTCCCCCTGTGGAAGGATTCCCTCCACCGCCATCCCCAAGTAAAAAAAAAAAAAAGCTTTCCAGTTAACCAACAACCTCGTATACCACACCCACCCTGCGTTCTCGTAACACCACGGGTAACGCACCCCCAAGATCGAAATCCTGGATAAACCCCTGTGAGTGCTTCGGTTGACGTGTCCTCAGTCGAGAGGCAGTTAATTACCGCGTGCTCTGAACAGAACTTGCTCTCCTTTCCTAGTAATCTCAGGCAGACCCTCTCCTTTTATTGTGTCTCGACACTGTTCGGTAGTTGATGCCTGAACGCCGAGTAAAGGTGTAACGTGTAACTCCTCCGGCCAACTAACACCCATCAGTTCTGTTGCGTCTGCTTATATTCTGCTCGCTATAGCTGTACTGTATACCGCGTCGCATAGCTGCGAAAAAGGTGATTAATTGCATCGGCCGTCGGAAGAAAGCCCCGCATTAATTGCATTGGCCAACGGAAGCCCCGGTCTGGAAGGCCGTGCTGTCGTATATGATCACTGCGATAATAAAGCCTTCTTTCAACTCTCTCTTTCTCTCTTCTGAGGGCGGCCCATGGGTTATGCATTTTCTCTTTTCATACTGAAGTGACTGCGGTGAAGGTATGTAGTCCATTCGCTTCGGTGAGTTGAAAAGGGAAGGAGAAAAAAAAAAACACTGACTGTGGCATTGTAGATGTAAAGAAACAGCGATGTGTTAATCTATGTACACAAATATACCGATAGCCGTGGGCCTTCACTTTACTGAGGGAGGCAGTGCAATAAACCCGACGATGTTTCGCGATTCTTTCAATATTTACGGGGATATCTGGCGTTGCCTTCGTGAGGTAAGCAAACGAAGCGTACCCGATTTTCTTTTTTTGTTTAGCTACGGCGAAATAGTAGTCATGCAACTTGTAGTGCACTTCAGCTTGGCGGGCAACTTTAGGCTGAGCGTCAAAAGGCGAAGCTTGAGAATCTTTTCTCTTCAATTAGCGGATTTCCACCTTGGCTACGTCCTTGCATGTGCTAACTTTATCGGATTTGCGCGTCCTACGATTAACTGTAAAATAAAGAAAAAAAGGGGCGTTTTGGAATTGGCCTTTTCAAGCAGCGATGATTGGTCACTGGCCCACTTGGTGGTGTGGATGTATGGAGGCGGTGGAGGAAAGTGTGGGAGGGGCTAAAATTATAGACACCCCCCCCCCCCCCCCTTTTCTTCTTCTTCTTCTTCTTTTTTTTTTTTTTTGTCGCGATAATTTCATATGCGCGCGTTCCCATTTTGCGCGTATATTTCCACGCTTGGTGGCACGTGTTTGTCGGAAGGGGAGGGGGGAGGGGGGGGGGACTTGACACACATTAGCAAGTCGATGCATACGGTTATCGCAGTTTAGCATGGCCTGCCCCCGAGGACGCACAGTCATCTGCTTTTGAACTTGGGGGAATAAGAGACTCGCAAACGAAGCTTGGGTGGCCGTCTCCATGGGAAATGGCGGTCGGGTGAACGCGGGTTTCGCGCCGCGCTTCTTGCTTGCCGTGTTCACCGAGCGTTGCATATTTATGCCTCGCGCGGATGTCCATCCGAGGTCGCTGCGTTGAGTGTATCTTTTCCTTTTTTTTTTTTCGTCCGCATTGCACGCTCTCTCATTCCCTCGCACTACGTCCTCTTATCTGCATTACACGGTCTCCCGCGGTGGACTCTCGCAAAAGGGGTCTTCCCGCTCTCGTCGAAATAATCTTTCACTCGTTCTTTTTGTTTCCGTGCCTCTGGACGTCAAAACAGGCGTCGAAAATGGCGATTAGATGCATGAACTGCTGACCTGTTCAATAAGCATGAGTATGATGATGCGATGAGTTTTCTCGGCTTTTGTGCGACGATTGCTGGGGATGGTTGCGAAGGCGAGAGAGGTGGATGGGAGCGTGTAGGGGTTAATCGTTTAGTTGCGCGCACATGCCCGTGGCAATTCATCACGCGCCGTCCGTCGTCCCGTCTGTAGGCCCGCCCGGCATTGTCGCTGCCACGGTACGACTATAAAGTTATACTGTATACGTTCCCCTTGTGCCGCTAACCGAGATGCTTATTGCGCGTCAATATAGGTGCCGTCTTGCTGCCCACGAGTGCGTGCTTGCTTCGACTCGTTTTTCGACGAGCTTCCCCCTCCTCCCTGCGATCCTGGCAGTCTCTTGTGCTTTCCCCTTAGAAGTCCGTCTCTGTCTTCCTGCCTGAGCAATGCGTTTACCCCGCGGGTTGCCGGGCCGCGCGTCCGTTGACGTGGCCCTTGTGTTTCCTGCAGGTCGTACGTCGTAAGATCGATCGTTTGGCGAGCGATAAAAATTTTGAAACGTGTTAGTCCGGTTGTCGGGACATTGCCAGCGTTGCTGTACAAGCGGCACAGTGAACTCTTGATAGCTCCATCTATTGTGCTGCAATGTACAAGGTCTGGGACCTTAGTTGCACGATGGTTGACCGTGCTGTCTGTGAAATGCAGCCACGAGCGAAATGATGATGATTATGGTTCGGTTGAGGAAAAAGGACGCCCATTTTCTGCAGCCCATGTCGAGAGCACGGCTAAGCGTCCGTGGGGGTAGGGGAAAGGGTGTGAAAGAGATGGAAATTAGAGAAAATCCGTACTGGAGGGCTGTGGAAATTTTGACCACCTGGGGTTCTTAAACATGCACTGACAATGCACAGCACAGGGTCCTCTGGCATTTTCGCCTCCATGTTATGTGCAGATCATACGAAAACAGAACGAAAGAAAGAAGGTTGGAAAAGAGCGGGGGGTTCACACGTGGCGCGTGGTTTCGGTTTCCCGATTCTTGGTTTATACTTGAATTGACTTTAAAGTGGCCTAGAAATGTTTTATGAGCGGTCCCATGTAATCAAACAACAGGAGACAAATACTGATTATCTGAGTCTGTTTTTTGCATGCATTGATCGCACTGTGTGACATTTATTTACCGATGGGCCTGAATCGGACTGCACGCATGCACTATGGCTGTTGCAAAGAACTCGTTATAACGAAGTTCATAAAGCTGCTACGTTTGTGTCGGCATAACTTCCGTGATAGTCCGTTGACGAACGTCGGAAATGCATTGTTGCAATCTCCTCGATACGATGAATGGACGCCAGTACGTAAGTCAACGCTCCAGGCCTGAGGTGGCCACCTTTCGAGAACCACTGCGCGCGGCGCCAGAAGGGTTCTTCCGCGTGCTCCCCCGCGGGCGGCCACTTCACGCCCGAGCGACGGTAGTAGCGTCAGCGAGGAACGGTCAGGCTAACCTTGCTGCGTCTGGTCTCGACGCGAGGTTGTTCCTTATCGGTGCCGAGCGGCGGGACAGCGGCGCGCCTGATGCGCACGAGTGACCCGGAAACAATCGTGCACGCGCCCGCGCGGCGCGTTGGACACCCTCGGCGCTTCTCTCCCCTCCTTCCCTTCCTCCCTGTTCGTCATGGACGTGACTCGGCCGCGGATATGGCTTGGACGTTCATCCTCTACTCACTCCCTCACCTTGTTCCTCCCCGCGTCTTGCTTGCTGGCTTTGTGTATACGTGCGTTTCCATGCTACCTGGCCACCTGCTGGATTTATGTACTGGTGGCGGTTTCACAAGCTTGCTGCAGGCCATAAGGTCTGCGGTAACGCCGACATTTCCGTGAATTTTGGTCAGCTTTTCCTGAAGCACCATTTTGGTCCCTGGAACAAACTCTCTGTTCCTTTCCCACCTTAAGTTTCTACAAAACGATGATTTGAATAAGTTTAGCTGGATTCTGCTCACATGTTAGAATTATTATTATTATTATTTGTCAGCATGAGAATGACTCAGTGGTATTGGATTGGCAAAGTAAAAACACAACAGGCCCATTTCCAGGCTGGATGCATTAAACAATCAAAATTTATTATATGTTTACACCGTGGAGGGCAACCTTGTCAGCGCTATCAAAAAAAAAAAAAAAAAAAAAACAGCTTGTGTAATGGGGGCATACAGTAATGTAGCCTGCATCTCTAGCTCCCTCAGCACGCTTTTCGGCTTGAAATCTTAACATGCCAGCCAGGAGGCTGTTAATAACTAAAGACTAAATTACAATCACCATGTGTGCATTTCACACTGCAGACCAAATGACGTCACAAGTAGCACTGACTACATCATATTGTAACGTAGCGCTGGAGGAGCGTGAAGGACGACAAAGAAGAGAGCGCGCGAGGTTTTTGAGGGATCGGCCGCTTCTGACCGCCCATGTTTTTGCTCATCTGCTCTCACCATTCGCTTTGTAAATAAATCCATCGCCACAGCCGTAACAGCTTTGGTGGAAGTGCCGGGTACTCGACGCCCTGGACCACCCCGCCGCAGAAGTTCGAAGAAGCAGGCGACTGGCCGGGCTACCACCAGAACCTACAAGCATGGCCGACAACGGAACAGGCGATCCAACGAGCCGTGACGAAGCATCGACCATCGCTATCGACGTGGAGCAACGAAGTCGCGGACCAAGGCCGCAACCTAGTTACTGGGCACCGGAACCACGGATATTTTCTGGCAAACCAGATGAAGATGTTGACGACTGGCTAAGGCACTACGAAAGAGTAAGCCGTTACCACAATTGGAATACTTCCGGCCCTCTCCTACGTCACTTTGATCCGACGGCATTCACAGAACTCCATACGGATGCAAGTGGTGTGGGCGTTGGTGCCGTGCTCGTCCAACTGCAGGATGGACGCCAACACGTGGTTGCGTACGCTAGTCGCACCCTGACAAAGGCTGAGAGCAACTATACCGTGACAGAATTGGAATGTCTTGCAGTTGTGTTCGCCGTCCACAAGTTCAGACCATATCTGTACGGCCGACATTTCAAGATCGTTACAGACCATCATTCCCTCTGCTGGCTTGTTGGCCTGCGTGACCCAGCTGGCCGATTGGCACGCTGGGCATTAAGGCTTCAAGAGTATGACTTTGCTGTTGCCTACAAAAGTGGTCGCTGCCACGCAGATGCCGACTGTCTATCTCGCATCCCCTCTCCAACTAGCAGTACCGATGACGACGATTTCGACAACTACCTTTCTGTTGTCTCCTCCGAATTTCCCAATTTTGACGCCTTCAAGAATGAGCAACAACGTGACCCTTCACTAAGACCACTTATTGATGCTGCCCACAGATCTGAACGGGAAACGCCTTTTGTTATTCGCAATGGTCTGCTATATCGCAAGAATTATTCTGGCAGCGGAGCTTCGCTGCTTCTCGTCGTTCCGGGGTGCCTGCGCCTTGCGGTTCTCAGGGCCATGCACGACGACATTACGGCCGGACACCTCGGCTTTGCTCGGACGCTTCATCGCATTCGACAACGCTTCTATTGGCCACAACAATGGAAGACGACCAAGCAGTACGTCGCCAGTTGCGATGTGTGCCAGCGTCACAAACACCCGACTACCTCCCCTGCGGGCACGCTGCAGCCAGTGAAGCCACCGACGTCACCGTTTGAAAAAGTGGGCATAGATTTACTCGGCCCTTTCCCTAAATCTTCAACTGGCCGCCGCTGGATAATCGTATGTGTCGACTATTTGACGCGTTTTACGGAGACTATGGCACTTTTTTCAGCCACAGCCTCTGATGTGTCGTCATTTCTGCTGCATTCGATTATCCTCCGCCACGGAGCCCCCCGTGTGGTGATAAGTGATCGCGGTCCGCAGTTCACCGCTGACGTTGTAGAAGAATTACTGCGGCTCTGCGGATCTCAATATCGGCATTCCACGCCTTACCATCCGCAAACGAATGGGCTAACGGAGCGCACCAATCGCACTATTATTAACATGATCTCCATGTACGTCTCAGCTGACCATAAGAACTGGGATGCTGTACTACCTTTCATTACGTATGCTTTTAACACAGCTAAACATGAAGTCACGGGGTACGCTCCTTTCTTTCTGCTCTACGCTCGTCATCCCCAGAGCTTCCTCGATACCATACTTCCATTCTCGACTAACGAAGACATTAGTGTCGCGCAGACTTTGTGTCGTGCCGAGGAAGCGCGTCGACTTGCTCGGCTCCGAACCCTCTCGTCAAATGCCCATGCCAAGGCCCGTTACGACGCAAGACACCGTCCGCTTACTTTCGCCAAAGGCGATTTCGTTTGGCTGTGGACACCAGTTCGAAGAAAGGGCTTATGCCAAAAGTTTCTCTCCAAGTATTCAGGCCCATTTGTTATACTGAACTGCTTGAGTGATGTGACCTATGTCGTCGCCAAGGTCACGGCTAACAACCGCTGTTCCCGCAAGACGCAAGTTGTGCACATCGCGTGACTGAAGCCCTGCGATAGACGACGCATACTATGACTCGCTCGGCGAGCTTCGTCTGCGCCGGAGGAAAATGTAACGTAGCGCTGGAGGAGCGTGAAGGACGACAAAGAAGAGAGCGCGCGAGGTTTTTGAGGGATCGGCCGCTTCTGACCGCCCATGTTTTTGCTCATCTGCTCTCACCATTCGCTTTGTAAATAAATCCATCGCCACAGCCGTAACAATATGACTTTTTCTCTTTTTTGTGTGCTTATAAAGAAAAATACATACATTTCCTTTGTTTGTAGAGCTCAAAACGAACAAATAAACCATTACTGAGAGTGTTTCCGCAATCATGAAATCACACATGTTAGTTCCACCTCTGGCAACGCAGTTTGTGCTTCTTGTTACATAATTCATTGAAATAATGCACGCCTGTTGTATTTAAAACCAAAATTTGAATTCCTTGAAGCATGCAGTGCAAGGACGTTTGATTCGCATGTTTACAGGAGCCTCTAGGACTGATCAGCATCATTTTATGACTATGATTCAAAAGTGTTGCAGGCTCTCTTTAATATCTTGATCGATTTCATTTATTAGAGAAAAATCGGCACATTTTTTATGACTATCTTTTCTTCATGGACGCACCACTTCCTTAACTAATTTTGCAACAACTGGTTTTTCTGTTTTATGGTTTGGTGGCTGTTGCACAACAGCAGAAGGTAGGAAAGCGATCAGCGATTTCATGGCAGCGCGTCAAGCACTGTTGTAGCACGCATGGCCGACTTTCCTTATTGAACTATCCTGCGCTGAGCGCACAATGAGGCACTGTGACAGGCCTCTTTAATAGGACAAGGTCCTGCCAATCTTTCACTCTCCCTTTCTGTCTATCTGACCTGGCTGAAATCAAACACAGCTAGTACCAGAAAGAAAATAATGCAGGAGGTTTCGTGAGGGCACGCTGCAGCAACAGCCCCAGCTGCACATGTGGCTGTCTTTGCGTGTGATATGTCTCCCCTCTCGCCCTTTGTGATTGTTGTTAATTTTTATTTTTTCCCACTTGCCATAGGCATCTGTCAGCCAAAGCATTGTTGTTACTTTCTCCATTCTCTTTCTTTCTGCCACCTTTCCTCCGCAGCCTTCTGCGCGTGATCACGTGTTTCGATGCTCTGTGGGATTGTAATTGTTTGGCATTTGCACAGAGATGCGTTGCAAGTATTGTAGGCGTAGCCGCTGCGCATGTGAAGCGCGCGTTCCTCGCAGGTCACATGAATCGGGTGCGTATGCCTGTTTTTGCGTAGTTTACTCAGTTTACGCGAGCGAGCTTGTGTATGTGTTAGGTAAATATCCTCCTGTGATGGGCCAATGGGCATAAGAGCTTCATGATGCTCTGGCTTTCTTCTTGCATTGTTTTGTATTTCTTTTGTTGATAAGTAATGCGACATTGCCTCGCACATTAGCTTGCATATTACCAAGAAAACCTAGAAACATTTCTAGTGAACAAATGTGCATTTTTGCTGAGGCATCTGCCAAGGCATATGGAACTATTTTGAGTCATATCTTTCTTATGGTGAGTTGCTGTCCTATAGGTGTGGTATGGTTGAGGTATTTGATATACTCTTGTGCTTTACCTGAGCTTGTTCGTAATTATGTCTTGTTACCTTTTACCGTTGCGTATTTTTCTTGTAAAACGTGGATTGTGTTTACATGCACTGGTGCAACATTGTAGTTTTTAGAGCATACACTTTTTCAAGGTACCGCTTGTTAGTTAAGTGGCTGTTAGAATTTGTTGGGTTGCTGAAATAATACCGCTGTTGTGTGTTAAGTCTTTACTGACTAAAATACCGTTTTGATGTGTGTCATCTTGGCCACCAGCGACAAGTCTCGGCCTTCGGCATGGTGTTGAGGGTAAAATAAACTTGTGAAGCTTTGGGCTCATTTCATATTGTCAGCTTGTGTTTGCACTCTGTTTGTTTTCTGCTTCTTCCTCAGTGTCCCATTGGGAGAAGATATAGTGCTATGTGGGGGGGAACCTGCTAAATGGTTCTGACCGGTAAAGAACATGGAGCTGTTTGTAGTAGAGGTTAATGCAGATCAAAATGAGCAACTGTGCCCTTTAATTGCTTGCTTGATTATTGACGAGTTGAGCCTCTGCTATGATGACATTGCACAGCTGTCTTTCAATGGTTGAAGGACTTTGAATTCGACAGTTTACAGCACTAATACTCCCTTATATCTATGTACTTTTCACAGATTACATTTTAATATCCCTACACGATCCTTTTCTGTGAGTTTCTTTAATGAGCCTGTTGTATAATGTTTATTCCCCATTTTCCTTTTTCTTTGTCTCACAGATATTCAAGAAATACCGGAGAACATAAAGTACCTCAAGTCCCTCCAGAGCGCAGATTTCAGCAGTAATCCACTTTCCAAGTGAGTTGGTACCGTTGTTAGTCCTGGCAGAGCAGTCTTTAAAGTGGCATATTTGAATTTTCTACTTCCATTCTAGACTTCCTGCTGGTTTTGTACAGCTCCGAAGCTTAACAGTATTGGGCCTTAATGATGTGTCATTATCGCAACTGCCCCATGATTTTGGAAGGTGAGCTGACATTTTATAGCTTTATTTGTTTTCCTTTTCCCCTACTTCGAAATATGAAGACTGTTGTACCGGTTCAAGATATCTTAGCATGTGCAATGCAGTGTTTCAAAAACTTTGTGCAAGCTGTTTTTGAACATTAGGGCAAACTTTTAAGCCTTCCTTGTGTTTCTTGAGCTGTTTATTTTGGGCCTTGGGCCACACTGTGCACTGTTAAGGGACTTTCATCTGGCCTTTTTACAGTTTATCAAATCTTGTATCTTTGGAACTGCGGGAAAACTACTTGAAAGGCTTGCCACTCTCGTTTGCATTCCTGGTCAAACTTGAGCGGCTAGATCTCGGGAGCAATGACTTTGAAGAGCTGGTAAGAAAGATTATTGTCCATTCTCTTGTACTTCCACATTCTCGATTCATCCTCTTTTCAGGCCTGTGTGGTTGTGCCAGTCTTTGGACTGGTAGAGCTATGGAGGGCTTGAACTGAGTGTTTTCGCCCTTTTTCTTTCTTCCTTTCTGTCTTGCTTTGTCCTTTATTATTATTTCGAACATACCTTGAAACCTTAGTTCATTGGCTGTGTCTGAATTACGTTTAACTCCATTATTTGTAACTCCATTAGTTTGTAACTCCATTGTAACTCCATTAGTTTAACTCCATTGTAATGAAGCTGCATCAGACACAAAAATATATAGATATTTATGTGATATATTTGCTATAAACATACTTTCACTATGCATAAATGTGGAGGCATTGTAGATCTATTTATATTCAATAACTCTGTGTGGCTGTATCTGTTGCAAGTGTTTAATTGTGCTACCATTCATATTGGCATATGTGTATTTGTCATTATTATTTTATGGTTATACCTTGGCTCTATTTTCATTGCAAGCATTGAGTGCATGATATCATGCTTGGTTACCTTTAAGCTAGAATATAGCTTGAAAAATAAGAGAACACACTATGCAGTAACTTATTTGTAGCATTGTATTTGATTGACCACATAATTTTTGAAGCATTCAAACAATGCAATACCTGTTGTCTTGTGCCATTTTTTCTTATACCTTCTGCAGCCTGTTGTTGTGGGGCAACTCTCCAGCCTCCAGGAGCTGTGGCTTGACTCTAACGAGCTTTCTACACTGCCTAAGGTAAGCTCACAGACATTTTTGTGAAATCGTTTATTTTTTTCATGTCATAAATTGCTAATCACGAATTCCACGAGGCTGAGGTGTTCTGTCAAGGCAGCCTCCCATGAGGCCATGACAGCTTGAATTTACCGCCATGTGAATCATCGTCATCATCATTATTATACCTTTACATCCACTGAAGTATGAAGGCTGCCCTCAGTGATGTTCTGTTACCCCTGCCTCGCACTAGCTGCCATATGATACCTTGTAATTGCTAACCATAGTAAACTGTAGGTCAAAAAGTCTTCCATGATAGCACTCATGTTTTATGAACTTGTATGACACAGTGCAACTTTTGTTTGGTTTCTGGGCAATGTCTACCAGTAGTTTGAGCGGCCAGCACGTGCATCATGCTAAGTACAGGGTCGTCCACTCTTAGGGTGAACGCGGCGCAGCGTGGCTTCCTTCTTTAGAACGCCAGCGCTCGCGATGGGACTGCGCATCGACGCTAATCTACTGCAGGCGTAGAGGGGCTTGGATCACTCTGTGCGCCTGCATATTATTAGCTTCGATGCGTGCCCACGTCGCAAGCACTGGCGTTCCAAAAAGGGAGCCACGTTGCGTCGTGTTCACCCTAAGAGTGGACGACACTGTACAATGATTGTGGCACTGAAGAGAAGCTTTCTAGACTGTGATGTTAATTCATTTGCATACTGACTCTACACGACGCATGCCGCATGCTCTAACGTGAACATCTTTCTTATGTTAACACGCGCTCTGAACTGCTCTGTGTAAGTGTGTTGCCAGGTTGCCCATGGCACTCCTTTGCTTTTCAGGAAATCGGGCAGCTGAGGCGGCTCATGTGCCTTGATGTGTCTGAGAACAAGTTGAGCCACTTGCCGGATGAGCTTTGTGACCTGGAGTCCCTGACGGACCTGCACTTCTCACAGAATTACCTTGAGTCCTTGCCTGAAAACATTGGCCGGCTAAGGAAGCTCACCATCTTCAAGGTGCGTAGTAGAAGTCAGAAAAATTGACAAATTAAGAGTAATGCATAGTTTGAACGTGTGGTGCAAATTGAAAGGTCTATTTCCTAAATCATGCGATAGAGTATCAAAATATGGTAATCCATTGTCTAGTTAATAGAAATGCTTTTGCCTTTGGATGTAAGACACCAAAAGAAAAGTATAGTACAAACAATTTGCACCACTTTTATCAAGTGTGCTAGGCCACCCCCCATGGTGCATATATTTTTATATCATGCACCTGTTACGACAGATGCATGATATAAGAACAAGGAAAGGAACACACAGTAGATGATAACCGTTTTCCAACATCTCCTTTAAAAAAACGTGCCTGGAACATGAGCTGCAAACGTGCTGCCCTTCCCTCACCTTTTTTCCCCACGTTCTTTCTCACTTATGGTACAGTGGCAAGCACGGTACTTGGAGGCAGCTTTCAGAGCTGCCTCCAAGCAGTTGCGGATGTCATGCCACATGACTCACCAGTATAATGGCAAGTGCTTTCTTGCAACATCTAGTAGCAAAAAGCGACAGGCCGCTTTTCTTGGGAAAGACAGTGATGTTCCAAGCACACAGTTAAAGGAGACATTGTTTCGCTACAAAGGTGTGCACCATAAGGTGTAACTGTTCTTAGTGTATGTTGCACTCACCCATTCTCCGCCATTAACCATGTCTATGTCTTATTGTTCTACCCCTTTGTTCTTCTAGGTTGACCAAAACAGGCTGGGAAGCCTGCCAGAGTCAATTGGGGACTGTGTGAGCCTGCAGGAGTTGATCCTGACCGACAACTTGCTGACAGAGTTGCCCGCATCAATAGGCAGGCTGGTGAACTTGAACAACCTGAATGCTGACTGCAACCAGCTGTCAGAGCTGCCAGCCGAAATTGGTCAACTGGTGCGGCTGGGCGTGCTGTCGCTGCGGGAGAACTGCCTCCAGAAGCTGCCACCAGAGACCGGCACGCTTCGGCGACTGCACGTGTTGGATGTGTCTGGGAACAGGTTGGTAGTCACAAATGCTCACTGTGATGTGCTGTTAACGTACATATGTAGCAAGCATGTGGCCCCTCCTCAGAGTCGAGATTAACATCTGAGAACCTGGCCCACTTATGTAGGTGCAAGATTACGATCTGGTGATGTAAGATAGGTAGCACATTGCATACAGAGAAAGTGACATTCATAGAAATAAGCAAATTAATAAAGCTTTTTACTGTAGGGCAAGCTTTGCTTAGCACATGAGGTCAGTGTCAACGGTTTAGACATCAAAGTATTTTGCTCTTCAGTGGATACAAAAAAAGTAGTGACAACACTCACCTCCTAGATATTTGTCTAACAAAAGCCACTGAGGCTCAAAGTGAAACATGAAGATATTTCCCTTGCTTAATGACTCTATAGTTTGCTCATTTACCTTAACTTTTCTCATTTACCTTAAGAAAATTAATTTAGACAGCATATCCCTTGGTTTTAATTTTTTTTATCCATACACTGCCAATAATTAATATGATATGATGGGAGTCTGCAACTTGGTTACGTGGTTATATCGTACTGTAGCCCTTGCACTTCTGTCCGAGTACAATTTTGACTGGTGTGAATGTGTGCTTTTGTTGTAGTATGCTTAACTGAAATGCTAATATATATATATGTGTGTGTGTGTGTGTGTGTGTGTGTGTGTGTGTGTGTGTGTGTGTGTGTGTGTGTGTGTGTGTGTGTGTGTGTGTGTGTGTGTGTGTACAGTAAAACCCCATTAATTTGAAGTCACTGGGGTCACAAAATGTCTTCCAATTAAGATGATTGTTGAATTAACAGAAAAGGAAGTCCAGAGTACTTTGATTTTTTGTGCACAGTAGTTTGCGGCTGAAAAGGTCACTCTCGAACAAGACTTTATCCCAATTTCGCCGCGAGCTTTGAGAGACTGCAGCCACAAGGCACCTGCCACGTAACAATGTTGATCATCAAAAAAGGAACCACTGGACACTTATTACTGCCAGCACAAAAAGAAGAGAACGAAGTATCTGCTCTATGCATGACTGCCAGGGGGTCTCAAAAACTGGGTGATTTGCAGGAGGGGAGGCAGCAAAAAGAAAGGTGCACTTTTTTTGTTACCTGCTTCTCAGCTAGGGCCGCACTAATGTCATGAACAGCTTTGGGTGGTTGTCAGTAAAACTTTTAGGCGTTGAGGATCATACCAGTATTTGTATTTATAGCGTTGCATGTGTAATTAATTACACTCGTGTGCAGGGCAAAATGTACCATGACCGCCAGCACCTAGTGGCCCCTTCCCTCATTTTGCATGCTTTGCCACATAATACTTTCGGAGCGGTAAAGCTGACTTTGCTTGTATGCGCATCACGAGTTCCTGGGCGATATAAAGATAACATGCCGAACCATTACTAATGAAGGCCACAGACAGACACTGTGGCATTCCCTCCCTTTACCTCACTAGGTAGCCTGAAGGCCAGAAAGTGTTTAAAGCTGCTATCCTTAGTTATTTTATTTTCGTGGTGCCATTAAGGCTGTTAAACAGGGTTTTTATGGTCATGTTCATACAGTCCGGAGAACTAATCAGAAATCAGGACTTCGCTTGCGTACTTAAGAACATGTGGTACACCCCACAAACAGTGAAAATGCATGCCCGCGGAGCAGATGGTGCATGTCATGTAATCTTCACAGCATCAGCGCATCATCATGCAACAATTCGTCAATGCTCTCTGTGAAAAGAACAAAAATATAAAGGACAGTGTAACAAAATCTATGTATGCCGGCTAGGAAACATGACTGTTGGAGTTTCCAAATATAGTTGAAAGCTACTGCAGGCAATTGCAATGCTAGCAGTGCCAGTGCACAAGTTTCCAGAGGTCCATATGCTCTATCAAACTCATCATGCACCCTATCAAACTGACCTTTATGATCTGTTTTCCTTTTTCAGAAATAATAGGCAAATTGTTGCATCATGACGTGCACTTAACATGCTGGCCACATGCCTATGCTATGTAGCAGCGAAGCAAGCATTCTTTTTTGTAGCCACACATTTCAGCAGGCCGGGAGGTGTAGCATAAACGTAACTTTTCTTTTTTTCTTCGTGCTGGCAGCAACAAGGCTGGGGTACCTCACGTATGAATCAACATCACTATGCGGCATTCCCTTGTGGCTCCAGAGAGCTGTCGTTTTCTCTAGTCCCTCCATAGCATCCGGGGATTGGGATTTAGCCACATAGCACCTAAAATTTTCTAATTGACCAGACTGGTGAAAGCTACAGCTTCGTATTATCCAGTCGAATTTACATTAGACAATATGGGACCGTATAAGTTAATTGAATTAAGTTGGATTTCAAAATAACCAAGTTCAGATATATTGAGGTTTTGCTGTATCTTCCTCTTAACATGAATGCTAATGGGCTGTTTCTTTTTTTCTTCCTTTAGGCTGCAGAATCTGCCTTTGACAGTGACTGCATTGAATTTGAAAGCGTTATGGTTGGCCAAGAACCAGGTAAGAACTGGGTGAAATTCCTTGTCAGGGTGATGAATGCTTTTTCTGGCTTGCTTATGTGCATCAGCAAACCTCTTTGAGTTCATGTTCGTTAGGGCTGCAGAAAAGCAAGTTATTTTAAACCAGACGGAATTCAATGTTGGACTTGTTTTTGTTCATGTCTGATCATCAGCTGTGCAAAGGGGGTGATTTTGCTTATAACAGTTTTCATGGTGTTCAAGCCACTAATAAAGTTTTCTTCCCTTCAATTAACAGATCGAAATATATAAAAACTAGTGTTATATTGTTATAACATGTGGCCATTAATTTGCATTAGCTTCACATTACAGTGTGCTTTTGATCACATCTCTTTGTTGTCAAAGCTACGGCCATGGGGTCATGGAATAGCCCCAAAAGTGCTCATGTGTCGCGATTTTGCTGGCCCAGCTTTCTGCAGCACCGACATTCATTGTGCCCATTGCGCAGCATTGTGTGTCATGACACGCCACATTTAGTCCTTTTGTTTTTGCCTTATTTCTTTCAGTCTCAGCCCATGCTCAAGTTCCAGACCGACTTGGACGAAGCAACGGGTGACAAGGTGCTCACGTGTTTCCTGCTGCCACAGCAGGATGACCATACAGAAAGCATGGGTGAGGAGTGTGCACTCTTTATAGTGTATGACTAGTGCAAACCTTTTCTTCATATTCTTGTGTGTGCCCCAGCGTCAACAGCTCCTTGCGTATGATATTCTACCACTGCACATGAAGTCACTTTTTTAATTACTGGCTATGCTTGCTGATCCTAATTGGAATGATATGCACAAACACTAAGTACATATGTATTGAGCTTTGAGTACGCATTCTTCATTGCAAACATCTTGGTGTTCAACAGCTTTGACTCGAACCATACATAGCTGCATAGCATCCTGCTGTGTTAAACTGAAGTGCCAGCTTGATGGGTGTCTTTTTGTTTGAGCTGGTCATAGGAGCACACTTTGAAAATTTAGTTTATTATGAACCTGTATTGCCTTGTAATCTCTTGCCTCTTGTGATTAACAGTGTCATGTAAGTATCCTGAGACTCTTTGTGCACTGTGGTGCTACGTAAGTATTTACCATATCTTCTCTCGTGATAAGGAGTGTATATCACGACACTAGTGTGGTTGATTTTTCTCAAAGTAATGTCATGCTACTAGATGTATTTTTTCTTTCGGTGAAGAACCCTGGAACATATTTTATGATATTTGGGGCCATTTTATACTTTTTATAGTAGCTCTGTGCCTATTGAGGAAATAGTCAAGGTAAGTGAGTACATAAGAGGTTCTTACTCACATGAGTGCCTTTTTGTAGCAGTACAAAAATTATTTGCAGCCTTGTTTTGTGTAATTTAGCATTTACTCATCTTTATGTCTACTTTATTTTATGCAAGAGCTCCTTTACTGCAGAGTTCAATTAAAGATAGCATTGTGCATTTGTATCTCTAACTCGAATTCTTACAATGAGATCACGTTTGTACTGAGCATCACATGAAGTACATTATTTCTACATGATTATAGCGCAAGAAAGCCTAGCGTTTTTCTCTATGTACATTCCATTCCAAAACATATTGTGACCAGCCTCACATTGTCATGCAAAACAAAGCCAGAGAGCACTCATTGCAGTAAAGTGCATGCTGCACAAGCCTGAGCAGACAAGGAGGTTTTCTGTTTACCCACACCCTTGAAACTTTTTCTAAATTAAAAATACTGTCCTCATCTGATCCTTTTTTTTTTTTTTTTTTTTTTTTTTGCAGAGAATTTGCTACGAGACAGCACAGAACAGGACAGCCGGCTGAGCTGGGACCAAAAAGCCGAGAACCGCTCTTCAGCTGTCAAGTTTGTCGAAGAGGCTGTTGAGGATAAGCCAGACAAGGAACTCGAGGTGACGCAATTTGTCCCTAACGTAGCCATTACTATGCCTGGTAAACATCTAATAAAAGTGAACTCGTATTGCTTGAACTAGCCAACAGTTGCAGTTTTGTAATCCTTTTGAAGACTTGCATGCCATGTTACTGTCTGTATAATCGTTGACCTGATAAGTCATTAGTCCTGTTAGTAAAACAAGCCCTTATTTGTGTAACTTTTTTTTTTCTCTCCAGACTCAGTTTGTTCGACATGACACTCCTCATCCGAAAGAGCTGAAGGCACGGCACCAGAAGTTTGTGCAGAAAGCCAAGAACATCGATGGTCATGTGATGTCACATTCAGACGAGGTGAGAATGGTTTTGGCCTTTAGTATTTTCATTGCGTAAGCGTCTAGTGCTTAAGTGTTTTTATAAATGTGCCATATAACAGGATTTTATTTAGAAGCATTTAGATTTTTTCGTACATATTTTAAAAATTATTTTTGTAATCGTCGCTTTTAGCTCACGGCCGAACCGCTGGATATTATTATAATGCAAAGAATGCTGATTTTAAAATTTAACACACTAAGCAGGCTTCCAGAATTATCTCTTGTTGATAACTTTCTTATTCTTTTTATCTTTTTCTTTGATCAACTACCGTATTTACACGCATAATGAATGGACTTATTTTCCCAAAAAAGCCAAGTTCGGGGGTGCGTTTATTACACAGAGTAAATCTTACATACTTTTTTTTTTTTTTTTCGGTGAGCAAAACATGAACACGCAAAAAAAGATGGCATTTCGGCCCGCGGTAATGCCTAGAGCCATGTGTGCAATGAAATTTTATTTAAAGAAGATAGTGAAAAAGGAGTTATGGCAAAGAACGAGTGGCATGCATTGGTCTTCGCAGCGCATGTGGCTTCTGTGTCAGCGCAGGTCCCGCCCGTAACAATGCCATGATGCGCGATGCATCGGCACTGATCCTCACCGCACTGGCTTGCGGGCAACCAAAAAAAGGTCACTACGCTGATGCAATCTTGGAGAAACCCAGCCGCATCAGCATTCGGTAGCTTTCGCGGGTGGCCGTAATGGAAGTCCCTCGATAATTTTGGGGCTTTAGCCTAACAAGAGAATAGATGTTTCCCAACATCATCGTATTCCTCTCTCATATCTGTGCTGAGCCTCGCAATTGTACGTGTTTAGCACAATCTCCAAGATTGCATCGCGGCAATGTTGGAGACTATGCCCCGACCTTTCTCAGGCTTAGCTGCAGCAGCCTATGCCGCACTCATGGCAGCATGCCGCAGCGGGCGGTGTGAGGGAACTGCGATAGCACAGAGGAATGCAGCAGTGCGTATAAGTGATGTTACCGCTGCTTGCACACTGGCTATGTGCGATAGTTTTATCAGACGCCGGGAGTTCTCGATCGCCGTGCCGAACGGCTCCTGAACACCATGGCCGTTCACGTGGCCGCGGGGGTTCAAAGCTGGTGGCATTTATCATGCAGGTGCGTTCATTACACGAGTAAATGCAGTATATATTTTGACGTGCCAGGCACCAATCCTCCTCTTTTCTGTTACACATGCCCAGGATGGTGAAGTTGGTGTGTACAGGCCACATCGAGCCAGTACTGGGTCCGTGCAGTCGGCATCATCCGTTGAGACAGCACCTTGCCAGTCACGAGGTAGTTGTCGTTTTTGCAAATGCTTTTTCATTTTCACAGTTATGGTGGCCTGAAATCATTTTCTCTCATTCTAATGTGAAGGTCTGCGAAGCATATGCAAAGACAAGGAAATACACGAAACAGTGCGCAAATTGTCTTTGCGTCTGCTTTGTGCACTTTTGCATTAGTATGAATTACCAACTCGCCCAGCAATCAGTACTTCTGAAGTTATCTCATTCTCTTTAATTTAATTAGTCCCTTCATTATGAGTTCACCATAATTAGAAGTGTGTATTCAAATTCTGAAGAATAATTTGCCACTTAATGTCTTTTAATGTTCATTTCTTTTCAAAGTTAGGCTTGCTAAGTACTGCAGAGAAAAAGACAGATGGCAATTAAAAACTGTTCTAGACAAAAGCTGCTGAGTAAATGCATAGACCTAGATAACTTCTCAGTGATTCCGAGTAATTCATTAAGACTGCCTTGCTTTTAGGTAGTTCATGAAGCAGTTCCCCTGAACACTCGGCACCCACCTGTGTTCAGTCAACTTAAGAGCAAAAAAACACCTAGAAAAAGCCAGTTTACAGTTTCTTGCTTACATATTGAATGTTATTTGTGTTGGTCAATCGCGCTGCAGTGGTCGCAGCTGTCCGTGGTGGTTTTGAGTATACGGATATCAGACTGTACACCTGTTCGCCAACCTGAATTTATGCG
Source organism: Hyalomma asiaticum (assembly GCA_013339685.2). Lineage (NCBI taxonomy): Eukaryota > Metazoa > Arthropoda > Arachnida > Ixodida > Ixodidae > Hyalomma > Hyalomma asiaticum. The sequence goes on along the minus strand of CM023483.1, from coordinate 9,261,565 downwards.
TAGATCGCAACAGAAAGATGTTCAAAACGTGAGCCTTTATTTGTACCTCCTTCTGCTGTGTCTGTGTGGCTTGTGCCACATTGTACAAAGTGCAGTGCACTAAGATTGGTTTTTGCCTGACCCCTTTTAAGCAGAAGGTGAGTCCGCTGGTCGACCTGGAAGTGGGAGTGACCAGGAGCCCGATGGTCGGCCCACGTCTGTTTCTGAGGAGGAAGCGCAGCACATGGCAAGGGTTGCACACAACGGAATGGCCCCAACAGCTCAGGCTGGTGGGAGCCCAGAGTCCTCTGGAGACGAGGATGACAAGAGGGTGTGTTACAAAATGATGCAAGTTTCTGTAGTCCGTACTTTAATTCATTTTTTTATTTTCCTTGCTAAAAAAAGGAAGGAATGGGAGAAAAAGCTGCAGCGGTGACTTCACAAGGGCCCCGATTTGAAAAACAGCAAGCAGCAAAGTTGAAAAGCACAGAGACTAAAGTACATAGATGCTTTGGGGCAAGTTAGACGTGAGTGATAGGTTGCCATCAGTTGTACTCTCAGACAGGCACTTATGTTTCCTGGGAAACCAGGAAGGAAATTTGGAGAAGTATGCACATGGAAATATGGGGTGTACCCAGTTGCGTAGGAAGGTTCTTGTAGATAAGTCATACCTGTCTAGCTCAGTTTAGGCATTAATATTTGTGCAAAACATTGCATGCCTGCAAGGTTCAGTCCCCCCCCTTTTTTTAAATAACTGGTTCGTGGATGCGCTTTGTCTGTGTAGTTTTGTCCCTCTGTTTTTCAGCTTTGCGGTGCTTTTAATAAATAGGAGTGTAATACTCGAACTAGGCCCAGTGCGAGCTTTAATCGCTGTATTCATCATTCACCATTAAAGGTACACTAAAGTGAAATGCTGAGTCAGTTTAGACTGATAAATTACCCTTTGAAAGAAATCTGTTCTTAAATTTGCCATCATAAGTCCATTATTGGAAGCTAAAATGGAGTCCAAGGTTTTGTTTTTTGATTTCATGCCGAGACCTCAACAATTCTGAGATTCTGAGAAATGTGGCAACCAGGGTGTCGGAACGAAATGTTTTTCGTTCCGGTTTTCGTTTCGTTCCACAGAGAAAAGTTCCGTTCCGTTTTCGTTCCGGAACAAAAAGAAAAACGTTTCGTAACGGTTCATTACGTTCTTTTTTTTGTAATAAGAAAAACGAACAAAATGCTTAATATTAAAAGTATCTTTTAAAAACAGCAAGAAATACTGAACTAATACATAAAAATGCAATAATAATTGTTGGAGTTTTACGTCCCAAAGCCACGATGTGACTATGAGGTTAGTCGCAAAAAGTTTCGAAGCGAGGACACAACAAAAACTTGGTATTTATTTTTTCTCAAGTTTGAATCCCGAATTTTCGTCAAGGGGGCGCAGACGCTTTCAGAAGCAGCAGGTCATCAAGTGTACTCACCGATAAGCGAGACCGCTGCTCTGACAAAACGAACTCGAGTGCCGAAAATGCCCTCTCAACGCTGACTTGTGTGGCTGGCACACCAAGGGCCACTTGTGCTAACATGTACAGCTCCGGTTGCCGCTCTTTGCGCTCGTCCCAAAATTTCAACACATTCGTGCTTCTTGGAAGGCGCGGCTCCTTGTCCGGCATTTCCAGTAAGAGGGCAATGTCCGTTGATCCTGGCTCACTTGTCAAATGCGATTCGGTGCCAGCCTCAGCTTCCTTCGTTTTCAGAAATGCCTCAAGGGCATCTTCTGGTTCCTCTGAAGTTGGTGCAGCGGTGCTCCCTGGAATGCAGCTGGTACACTGGTTCTGCTGAAGGCCTGTAATACGCTTCCAGGTTTTGCACAGATGCATTCTCTTTCGATATTTTTGATCAGGCGTCAGAAGAAGTCGATAGCGGTGATCCACGTACAGGGCAGCACAAAAGATATCCGTACTGCAGAGATTTCCGTGTCGTTTCGTCATTGACTGAACGAGGTCCTGTGCCAGTGGTGACGATATCGTTGCTGTCTTCATGGAACACGTCAACCATGCACAGTAGAAATCTCCGATTGTCAGTTGTTCGGCCTGAAGCAGTTTCGTGGCTTCTTGTGCCGGCTGAAGGGATTCTATGAGCATTTCTACTTTTGCCCATATGCTCTCAGTCCAACTGGCAGTCTCATTGTGGGGGAGGAAGTCTTTAGCAAAATCCTTCAATTCGACCAACCTGGTCAACAATGACCAACGTCGACATCCAACGTGTCGGGCAATCAATAATAGGCTTCCTTAGCCCTAGCTTCCTTATCAAACCCATTGCACTTTGTGCGTGGAGTTTCTTCGCAAGTGCACGACATTGTGCAACGAGAGTGTTCGAAGCCGAGTCCTTCAAAGCGTCAATAACAGCCAGTTGCAGAGTGTGTGCAGCACACCTGACGCCTAACTTGAACTCTGCCCCATCAAGACCAAGGCTCTCCGCATCTTCTGCATTGTCTAGCAGAGAGCCGCAATGTTCAAATTCCGGGTAGCCACTGTCAGCTTCCTCGTCTGAACTAGAAGCATCGGTTTCATGGTCCGTTTCACCGAGAAGACGAGCAGCTTTTAGCATATTTGCACCGTTGTCTGTTGGGACACTGTACACTTGGGCAACACTGAGGTCGTAGCGTGACAGAGTGCTTTTCACCTGTAATGTGAGATGCTCAGCAGTGTGTCTATCGAAAAGCTCCTTCACGGCCAGCGGTTGAAGAATTAGCTTTCCATTTTCGGCATACTGTACGTTGATGCCAAGCAGAGCCCTGTCAAGCTGCGACGCGCAGTCGATTTTCAAAGAAAACATCCGTTTTCTCAGCGTCTGCGAAATTTCTTCTCTCTTGCATTTGGCTTGTTCCTGGACCTTTTCCTTAACAGTCTCTGCAGTGATGGCTCGCTTGACACTGAGCGCTTTTAGGACAGGATCAATTATTTTGCGAAAGCCGGAGTCATCAATTAGCCGAAATAAATGGCCGACCGTTTCTCGTAACTAGCTCAATGCAACTATTCATTATGCTGTCTTCTGTTATTTCCAGCAAAACACACTTCGACGATGTGGGTTGAAACATGCTCTGTATATCCACTTGCCTGAGCTTTGCCGCTGGACAGCCCTCCACCTCATCCGACACAACACGCTTTGTAGAGCTGGCTTTGTCGGCCAGAATGCTGTCCACCGTGGTCGCCTGACACAACGTGCTGGCAGTTCTCAATCTGACATATCGATTTGTTTTAGACACTGTCATACTTGAAATGCCGTCGAGTGCAGTTCGTTCTGTCGCGTCCCACCGGAACTAGCTGCAAGTCTCGGTGAGGAAATGTTGCACCAGCAGAAAATGAAACCATACTAGCTGTGCAAAGAGCCGACGCCGCCGCCTGTCACCACGGCTTGGAAGCGTAAGTGGGCTCGGGCGACTCACAGTGTTCCTGTGAGCGTCTAGGCGACTACTGTAGTTTCTGTGATGGTTGCGTTTTTCTATCGCAGTTTTACGATTGTGTAAGCCTTCAGCGGCGTCGAGAAACAACTGCTGCGTAGTTGGCTGGTCGAACAGGACCAAATACTCGCCAGGAATACACTTCTACAAGTTTTCGGTGCTGATGCTGAGGCTGTCGGAACGAAATGCTTTTTGTTTCGGTTTTAGTTTCATGCTACCGGGAAAAGTATCGTTCCGTTTCTGTTCCGGAACGAAAAAAAAAAGTTCCGTAATGGCTCGTAACGGCTTTCATACGTATGCAAAAGACTGAAGTTATAGTAACTATAATATAAGATTTCTCCTTTAAAAACCCTGGAGAGGAATAGAACAAACAAGTAACTTTACCATGAATTCCTAACCAAAATAACGAAAATCAGTGCTTTTCTAAGTTATAGTACTTAATTTTCTCAAGAGATAATTAGAAATTTTCTCAGCAGGTTCAATGCTTTGAGTCGAGTGTGAGCATGATCTCAGAAGCCGCCCGTGATCGAGTCTACTCTCCGATATGCGAGACCGCTGTTCTGATCGAGCAAACTTAATCGACGACAAAGCCCTCTCCACGACGGCCTGTGTGAGAGGCACGCGAAAGTCCGCTTGAATGTAATACAAACAGCTAAGGCTGCCACTTTTTTCGTTTCCTGCATTATTTTAACGCATCTTTCTTTTGAAATGTCTGCCCGAGATGCGACATGACGTTGGACCCTGAGTTATGCATTATTGCTCACGTTGCACGACCTCAGTTGTTCTGGATCGCAAAGTTTTCCTCGTGAACCGAAAAACGATAAAAAATATTTCGTTTTTGCTCCGGAACGAAATAATAAATAACGTTCCGGTTACGTTTTCGTTCCGGTCAAAAATATCATTTTTTTTTTTCGGTTTTCGTTTTTCGTTCCGTTCCGACACTCTGGTGGCAGCCCTGGCGGACAAGGGCAATCACTGCAGTTGGCATATTATGTGGCAAGCAATACATGTCACTCTACGTATGAATAATAAGTCGTGGACTTGTCCCACCTATGATTTACTAAGCTTGCCGTCAGCAACAAAGCTCTGAATAGTCTAGAGCAGGGATCACCAAATATTTACAGTAATGCATTACTTTTTAGTAATCTTTTTTTCTTTTACTGTCGTTTCACGACCACGAAGTTATCACAACAGGAAATATTTTTGTTTTCCCTGCGGATTTCATTATTGTGGGGTTCAACTGTGCAATGTAAGTATAGTTTTTAGCATGAAGGATTGTGAAGACTGTAGTAGACTGTCAGAACATATAAAGTCCTGACAAGTAGGTATGCACAGCAACATTAAGGTAGTGCTGCCACAGGCCTTGTTATTTTGAGCCTTTATTGATTTACCAAGCATCATCTCAAGGCAATAGCAGTTGCCTTGACATGTACGTGGGCAGCATACAGCAGTGCTGTGAGTATTCTTGAAGGGTAATTTTTAGGGGTGTGCAAATATTCGAAATTCTGAATAATTTTCGAATAGCTTTTGCTATTTGATTCGATTCACACTTAACTTTTACTGTTCGACCGAATAGTTCGAATAGTAAGTTGGTAATGAAGTTGGTAATTAAGGGGGAAAAATATGCCATTTCTCATGACAAGTGACCCAGTCCCATGCGTATCACCTGACATACACCGCCACTACTAACAACAAAACAAGTGCAGTGGCAAAGCAAATGTAGGCTACAGTTAGTACTGCAAGGCCCTTTTGGTATTCTTACCAAAGTACAGAAAAGGATCTGGTGCCCTCACAATACCACACAGTGATTAACGCCAACTGAGGACATTTTTGAAAATAAGGGGTCTGAGTACACAACGGCTGACAGAAAGGCTTTTCCCACTAATCTTTTCTATAATGGAGATCAGCGACTTCCCCCAATCTTCATATGCACACCTACTGCAACCTGCTGTTAAGTGCAAAGGCGCTGTTTTATTGAAAAACGGTACAATCTGTTACTTCATGGATCCGATCGTCCCTGGCTAGTTGCATGCAACGCCTTACTCTGCTCATGCTATCACAGCAGAAGTATAGGGGCGCTCGCTGTATTGTACACGTGCGTTTGCGGCACACCGGAGTGTCCTTTGTACCTGCTTCATGTTATGTTGCATGGGTCAGCGCGATGATGGTGAATTACCTGCAAGCACACTCCCCGCAATGTGTGGCATGTTTGGGTTGTCACCTATTAAAATCATGCCGCGCGCTTACACCTGTGTTATGCATGCATTGGATGTGGTCAGTGCAGCGAAGTTTCCTGGCACTCAGCAGCTTTTCTTTCCCTACAAGGCAGCACACACATGGTGTAGTGGTTCTGGAAAGGGAGGCAACAGTGAACCAATAACGTGTATTTACAAACATTACACTTGTGCTGCATGCGCTACAAGCAGAAAGCTAACATGCTTATTGCCTTGGGGTCATTGGTGGTAAGTTGTACTACTGGCACGTTTGTTGGGGAGGCCGCCCTCTCACCTTTGTTCTTTTGCTGTGCTTATCGACAGAGACATAGGTGCAATAGCATCGAAGTCGGAATCATTAGTCTACTAGTACCTGATATACCAAAGAATCGCAAGGTCTCCTGTGAGGGATCTTCCGCATTGAAGCAGTACAAGAGTGCATGTTCATACAGAGGGCCTACTGAGTTGGTCTGTACCTGTTCTTTGAGCAGTAGTGAGCACCACTACATTCGTGGTTTTTTTTATTATCCAACACCCGGATTATACAATAGTTATGCATGGTCCCCTCAAAGTCGTATTATTGGGGTTTCACTGTATTTAGCTTTCTTAGGGTATATTACATATGCCCTTGTAATGTTTGTTATTATATATACATTTTGTTGCTGCTTGCCTTGTACTTGTATGCATATTTTTATCATTATAATTATATTGTTTTAATGACCTGCATAGCCATCCATACACGATGCCCATGAGGACCTTCATGGCAAATAAAAATAAAGGGGGGTGTTCATGTGTAAAGTAGGTATGTTGGATAAGCCACTATTTCTCAAATACTGGTTGTACTGGAAACAGTAAAATTCTGACTCTATGTCATGTTTGGTGCAGCAACTGCAGTAACAGAAATGTGCTCATTACACAGTTTTGAAATATTGTAGTAGTTAGTGCCTTGTATCATCACACAGAGCAAATAGGTATTTCAAAAGGTATTTCAAACTAACTTACTGGGCAGTCTCAGGCCTCCAGGCACACTATATTTCTCTGGCACGGTAAACCTAGTACAGTTCATGTGCTACCAATTTTACTTGTTACCACAGTTCTCTTTGAAGACAGGCTCAGCTGAGGGTGTGCTTGGTTGTTTTTTATGCAGGAAGGTGACCGGCATGTGGCATTCACACACGATGGGCCTGAACAACCAGCAGATAGGCAGAATAGACTTCATCGCCGTGACACTCCTCACCATCTTAAGAACAAGAGGATCCATGTTGGCAGCACTCGTGAGGACCAGGAGAAGGTGGGGGCCCCTCATTTTGACACTGCCTTATCTGCTTCCTGGCATATTGTATATACATCAATGGGAAACAGACTCTGTGCAGCTTGCAGGCTTAACTAGCTGTAGGACCACAGTTAGCATGCAAAAGTGTGCATGTGCGTTTGTGGCATAAGCAAGAGTGTGCATGTTTGCCTGTGAAATATTTTGCAGGTTGCTTGCACTTTAAAAGCGAGGCTTTCTTTACTAACCTTTTTGATGTTTCAATCCTTGAGGTCCATTCTCAGGGTCTGTAATTAAAGACATTGATTCACTGGTACAATCTTGGAACCAAAGCAAGGTGTAGGTTTTCACACAACCTTTAATGCAGTTAGTAATGTTAATGCATCAGCATGGAGGGAGTGCAATAAGCAGCATATATTGGCAGTTTACAATAATGCCCTCATACTACAGTCACTCAGGCGAAACATTTGCACGTGTCTATTCATGTACTTTTCAAGGTTTGCTGCCAGTGTCTTAGTTCATGCTCATTTATTGCTTAAAGATATATATACCTGTGTTATGAAAGGGTACCTTCATTAATGTGATATGAGATTCAGCAATAATGCAAACATCTGCATTGAAGGTCCTTTACGTTTGCAAATTCCCACTTTTTTTTTTTATTTCTCTTCTTTTCTCAGGTGGCATCCATATTGATGCAAGCCCTTCATCGACCGGAGGGTGAAGAACCGTTGCCTCCACCACCTCCGTCGCCACCACGAGAGCGCCAAGCACTTGATTCTGAGTCGGAGATGGATGGGGCAAACACATCATTTGGAGAAAGTAAGGGCTGTGTGCAAGAATTTTGTAGTGCTTGCATCAGAATGAGAGGATCTGTGTGATTAAATGCTGAAGTTCATGTGGGATAAGCACAGACTAAAGGTTGAACCTCAGTTTCCAACCTCAGTTGAACCTTAGTTTCCAAGCTATATTTCCAACCATAAGCTTCCATCATAATTGACCGTAGTGACAGGGCAAATAACTTTAATTAGGCTTTCTAAGCCTGATGCCTGTCGTGCAGTGAATGAAGACCTCACATAGCTAGTTACTTCACTACCTCCGATGTTATGGCGCGCCAATGCTGGTGGAACTGGGGTTAAGCATGCACTCGCCAATAAGCAGCAAGCTACACCAAAGATAAAAACATTTGTTTTAAGCTTCATGTGAGTACAGTCAGTCCAGCCTACTTCAAACTGATTTATTGAATTATCGGATACAGTAATACCGCATTAACTCGAAGTCCGAATTTATAAAAATATAGGCATAAGCACCACAGAAAGCCAACATGACACCTTTCCAGTATAACACTGGTGACTGCCAACTTCCTCACAAAAGCTTAGTGCACCAGGACTGTTACATTTAGTAGCTCATTATTACGATATAATGTTCTACTCAGCAACCAACACGTTGGTGATACTAAATAGGCAAAAGAAAACCTCACACATGTAAGCACAAATGCAGATGTGTTTTGAAAACCTGTTCAAGATTCAGTAAGGCTAAGGATCTCATGGGTATGCTCAGTTCTCTGGTGTTTTCTGGCCGAGGACAACGTCCACAGAACGTCGTTTCAACCACTGACAGAATGCAAACGCGCCGCCATATTGAATTTTTTGGATTGGCACGCCTCAAGCTGGCTTGCACGCTGTCCAAGCTAAGACGTCTAGACATATTTCTAGCTTCCAAAATCGTTTTTGCCGTTTACAGTGAGCTGAACAATGACCTCAGTATATGCATCTCTTAAAAGCTCCATGCCAGATGTTGTAAGTAAATGCCGCGGGAAGGTGCTCGCAGTTGCCCTACTTGGTTATATGACCACCACCAGCATAGCCACGCACAATAGCTGCCTCTGAGCACTGGGCATCAAGGCACTGCCATGCGTGGCTGACTTGTTCACAAGAGGCGGCACGCTCGCCCCTGGCATATAGGCTCGCACCATACTTCATTGTCGCATTGATGGGAAATCACCGTGGCAGGGGTGTAGTATCTCCATTTCTGGTAACGCATTTTCCAACGCTACTCTTTCCTGCGCCCATTGCGACACTCTACACATGTAATCACTGGGAATGGCCGGCCGAGAACTGTAGAAGAGGGTGAAGTAGATTTCTTTATAGACTTCGTTCTTACAAAATAAAATGAGATGGTTTTCACGTTATTCTTTTGCATATCATGGGCCGACCGGTAACGAGTGGTAGCTTATTGCTTGTTACAATCTCAGCAAACCTATCTGAAACATGCATTGCCTAGAGAACTTCAAATTGGCATATTTTGTATTTTGAATGATTAATGTGTCGAACTACATTGCGATGCCCTTCGAGTTTGTGTATCCGTTATCAGTTGTGTGCACTGTGCCATGTATGGTTTATTAATTGATTTTTGCTAGAGTCAGTGTTCTTATGCGATTTTACATATAGAACTCCAATTGTACCAAATTGTTTTGCACTACCCACTTTGTTCAATATATGAAGGTTCAACTGAAGTATGCTAGAAATGCATACTGTTGATACAGGCACTGCCGGTGCTCGTTTGTTCTTACTGTTGCAGTTTTGTTGAATTTTTTTTACAAGTCTTTCTAAAGGTTGTTCTTATTTGAGGTGACCCATTTGTGGTTTGCATTTATGTAGGCATCGCACCTGCTACAGTTGTGGAGGAGCACATGAGGATATGTGTCGAAAGGAATGCTTCGGGTCTTGGGCTGAGCGTGGCTGGTGGGAAAAACTCGACACCATTCAAAGGGGAGGATGAGGTTGGTGTCACAGCATATTGCCTCTTTCATTTAAAGCTACTTCACTGATGTGCATTTTGAATGTGAATGTCTCTCATTTTCAGGGTATATTTATTTCTAAGATAACTGAGGGTGGACCAGCGGAACGGGCAGGGCTGAAAGTTGGTGACAAGATTCTCTCTGTAAGTAATAAGCTTTACTTAGTGGTGTGTGAATATTTGAGTTCCAAATTGAATATTCTCTGGCACTCGTTATAACAAAATGGTGTGCAGCAATATTCTTAGGGGGGTATTCATTGTGCGAGGGACAGCCTACAGTTGTCCAGGCAAAACTGCACAGAGCGCACCAGCTGTAAGGGCATCTCCAGCCTGTGCCCCACATCAGTGCCTTGTCCTCGTCGTAGCTATGCTGTGACAATATAATGGATACTATGACAAAGTTAACAAATTTCCCCTTGAAATCTTCACAGATGTGCATAGATTTAGAATGTTACTTATTGAAGTAAGATTGACCTTTCAGTGGATATAATGGAACTCAAATTGCCCCCAAAACCGAAAATCTGTGCATGTTTACGCCAACAGTGTCGTCGTCCGCAGCGTTTGGTATGGTGGTTAAGATCTCCCGTGTCCTTACAAGACTGCCACATGTTACCATGAGCAACCACACAATAGCAGCAGCGCAAACCACTTTTTTTTGCACTGCTGCCCTCCTCCTTGCTTTTGTAGACCATCGCACCCAGTGTTCCACCCCGCATTGTTCTTTGTTACCTGGGCAGCAAACTAGAAAACTGCAGTGAGAGAAAGAAAAGGTGTGGTCGGGTCATGGCTTCCAAGATTGCAGCACCTAGATATCAAAGCCTTTCACAATGAACATTTTTTAACCCGCCCAAAACATGGTTCGCTGAAGTGCATCCTTGGGATTCTCACTTCTGAAACGACGACACAGACTTTTTGTGTAACCATTTTGCATGTAATCAGTGAAGGCCACGCGCGGGGTTTGATCATGTATGCCACAACTTTCGAAGTTTATCCTAACTTCGGCCCGCTAGAACCTTGACCAATTGTGTCACGTGTGAAAACTTCGTCACACTGCTACAGGAGCTTGTCAACAGGGGCTGCAGTCACCGGTGCTTCAGCAACCCCTAACATGCCTCCTGCTGCTCATTTCTTAGCCGTTTCAGTGCAAACAATAACAGGCCCTTTGCAAGCTGCCGTGATTGACCACAGAAAGGTTTTTGGGCCAGGAGCACTGATGATGGTGAACCACAATGATGAAGTACAATAGCAGACCACCATCACCTACTGCAGTGTGATATGTACGGCCACCCAATTCTTTAAGTTGAGAGCACGAGCAGCGACCGTTCTGTGCGTCAGCGCTGCATGACGGAGCCAACTTGCAAACAGGTTGAGGCTATGCGCCCGCCGACGCAGCGCGCTCGCCAGACGCATAGGTTGTTTTTTTTTTACAGTAGGCACCCTATATAAGACGAACAGGCAGCATGACTGCGCGAATTGTTTAGCTCTTATTTTGTGTTCCGTAAACGGGCGTTGCATCATTGCTGGATGCAATGCCTGTTTTCGGAACATGCTGTCTGTTCATCTGAATGAAGCTGATATCCGGTGCCTGCCCTAAAAAAGAACAGCCTTAGCAGACAGCGGTAGCACTTAGCTTCGTCCTGTTTGCAAGTTTGCTCCGTCTCGCAGCACTGACACACAAAACAGTCGCCGCTCGCACTCTCCTGATAAAGAATTGCGTGGCTGTACATGTGTGTTACTGGATTTTGTGCTATGTAGTGCTGTGTTTTGTGGTTGGCCAAGCTTCCCATGTTGCTAGTTGTGGGAAGCCACAAGAACGGGAAGCCACAAAATCAGGAAGTACTCTTGTCCGGAGTACTGTGGATCTGTTAGTCATGGATGAAAGGGTGTGTTACTGACATGTGCACAAGGTGGTGGTTAATAGTTCTTTGCCACACTTCTTGTCGTTTTGGGACACCTGAGGTAGCTAGCATGTAATTTCTCTTCTTCTCTCTCTCTCTCTTTTTTTTTTCCTTTGTACACCTAGGTGAACAATGCATCTGTGGTGGACATCGATCATTACGAGGCTGTGAACGCACTGAAGGCAGCAGGCAACAAGATTTCTCTTCTTATAGCACGCGAAGTTCAGCGGCCCACATCTTCTTTGGCGGTAAGAAATGTTTTCCCTGATGCACCCATTTAGAGCTGGTAGTAAAGAACTATAAAGTGCGATAGAAACTCAGTTATTGAGTTGAGTTTGATTGAAGACAATATCACTTTTTGTCTTTGAAATATTTAGTCATCTCATGAACATTCGACTAGAAGTTTAACATTTCTATGGAAGGAGCGAAAGTATAGAGTTTTGTGATCTTCATAAAGGCTTACGTACCAAATTGCATATACAGGAAGTCTGTCATGTATTGACTGAGCTTTTAAAAAAATAGTTCATAGGGGCTGAACGTGACTTGTGATCCAGCCTTCCCACTTTTCATATGTTCCTACCACCAGAGGGAGCCGGTGACAACAGTACAAGCACCATCTAAGGTGCCGCTGCAACAAGTGCACTCTGAGCCCCTTCGTCCCTTGGAGGAGGAGCCCCTTTCTTTACCGAGGAGGTCACCCGTATCTGTGCCCCAGCAGAGGGTGCGACAGCCTGCCGCGAGTGAAGGACAACAGAACCTGCTGGCTCCCTCGCTGCCGGGAGACGGCGACCTGCGCTCGCTCCCTACGACACCGGAGCCACGCACGCCTGAGCCAGACTTCGAGACCAAACGAGAGGTGGGGGCAATGTCCAAGAAGTGTATGCATAGTTTGAAGAAGCTTGCTTTGTGTGGTAGAGAAGTTGGAAAAACTGAAGGGTAGACACCATTGTAGTCTGATGCACAGTTTAAAAGAATTTGGGGCCCTTGAAGAGCCTCTTGGCATGTTTGGACATCAGAGACTGGCATGATGATCACGTTTGCAAATGATTAAGTGTCTGTGATTTGGGCTTACAGCCGAAATTTTGAAATAGTAGCCTGCATGTTCTTTTTCTTGAGAAGGGCTACCTTCCAACCGGGTGGTCAAGGTCACACGCTGAAATACCTCCCCATAAAATACACTGCCGGCATTGTTGCTATTTGTGCCATATGGGCAAACAAACAACGCACCTTGTTACTGCACATTTTCACCCACTCCGATTTCTTGGATGGCATACTATAGGAGAAAGGGGGGGGCTGTTCAGCATAAACTTTCTCTAGAAATGCAGTCTGTTCTGTTTTTTATTGTTTTCCCAATTTCATGCTGTGTGGTGGGACAGAGTTCTTTGGTTTAGAAGGATAAAAAGGAAGAATGTTGTATCTTTCGACCCCTTCTTGCAGATCATCTATACCACGTTGATTAGGGACCACAATGGCCTTGGTTTCAGCATAGCTGGAGGAAAAGGAGGCACACCATACAAGGATGGAAGCCAAGTGAGTTTCCAACTTTCTGTGACCACCAAACGAATGGGCTTTTGCTGTGAGCAAGTTTGGTTTTAATTTTTGTGGTGCATAAGAATAGGATGGTCGTTTGGTGTGGCAGTGCCGTATGAACCTGAATGTAGGTTAGACTGGAATATAAGTCGACCCCCCTTAAAAAAAATGCGTGCAATGGCCAAAGTATCAACGGTGCCTTTACCTTGAAATAAATGCGACCTCAAATGCTATATGGCGACATATTTACATCTGCATATACACACTGGTTTCGTATGCGAGAACCCCTCCCTGAAGAAAAGGCTCAATGCGAAAAAAAGCCCAATAGTGCGAGCATTCTGCACCCGCCAGTAGCTAGTGCTTTTCTCACACCCCTGTCACACGGGCTCTCTTAATTGCGATCAACACAGATCCAAATTAACTACAGTTGCTACACAGTCACTTTTAATCATGATGAGGCCCTATCCGGGTCTAGACTACCACAATCTGCGCATTGCAGTGTGGCTCCCAGATCAAGATTCAACTGACGTCAGTGCCACGTTCGCTGCCGATTACTTTGTGTGGACTGGTGATCACCGTTAATCACAGTCAAAAAGTCGATTCCGATTGGCATTGGTTGCGATTAAAGGTGGCCATGTAACACCGCTATCAAGCACTCTGGATGCGCTTTGTGCTGTCAGATTTCCTTGTGGCTTCACGAACTCGCTCGCCTTTTTCTTGAACACTGTGGTTGAAATGTCGTCGGCTTCCACTCGTTTTCTCAGAAAAGTGGAACAAAAGTAAACTCTAGGCTTAAAGGGTCACTGACACCAAACTTTGCTGCTGAGATAGCCTGTGGGATCGATTTTCGCCGACATGCACATGTCTACCAAACCTCAACAGCAAACACAGCTCCAAAGGTAATTTAAATGAATATTGAAGTTCGCATGTGCTATCGAGCACTAGACACCGTACCTCGTGACATCGACAGTAGCAAAAGTGACCTGAAGGGGACCCCCAACTATCGCGATGTCACCACAGCAGCCGAGCTCCGAGCAGTGTAGCTAGCAATGTTGACGTCATGGCCACTATTTGCTGCGCCTGCGTTAGTAGACTCCCGGCAACGCTAGGCCTCAAGAAAATAGTTGCCACCCAACGACAATAGCAAAAACGACGATGTGCAGGATGTGTGACAGGCGAAGGCAAACGAGCACACGTCTCATTTCATGCGGAAGTGCATCACAGTTATGTGTGCTCCCATGGTCGAACTTGTTTGCCATATTGCGAGCACTACATGGCGCCAGTTACACCAGCTGCCTTGTGGTTTTTGAAGCTCCCCCCCCCTCTCCCCAAAAAAACGAAACTAGTCTGTAATAGACAGGCCGTAAATAATTATATGCCGCGTGCTGGAATAATTGATGTGCCGTGTTACGTGAGTGCGTGCCCCTTTAATAAATTCACAAAGCAACGACGAAAACATAAAACCTGGCCACCTCACAGCACCATGTTCTGTGTACACAACTTCACACTGATGATGGTGACAGCATGGTCCCTAGAAGCGATGGCGATTGAGGTGGGCGAGCAGTCAGGCACAGTTGCCGGACCCCCGAAATTTCTCTGCCGATGACCGGTATATAAATGGAGGTCGACTTTCATAGCGCTTTTCTGGAAAAAAGAAAATTCAATGTATATTCCACTTTTACGGTACTGTCTACTACTTGGAAGTTGAGTCATTACTAACAATGTAGCACGAAAAAAAAAAAAAATCCAGACACAAGGCAAGGACATACATAGATGGTATAAGCACTGTACTAAAAACTGTGGTTTGTTGGGAGTAACCACAGTTGTTTGGCGAACTTTTTCAATAAACCTAGGTTGTTAGTATAGTGCTCATCCCATCCATTTCGTTGCCATTGTTGAAGATTAATGTCCATTAACTTTCCCAGCTTTTATTACTTAAATAAGGAAGACAAACTTAAATAAGCAAGACAAACTGCTGAAATTATAAAAAACAATTATTTTGTTTAGTAGGTAATGTATCCAAGAGTAAGGTAAATTGCAGAGTGGTTGTTGACTAGAGGGCTTTGTGGTCCAATAACTCGGTTGTATTCGATGAAAGTATTGTAATAATACTTATTTGAGGTGCGTTGAATAAGCTTGCAGAGTGCCAGCTTTGTAGATGTCATGTAGCATGACAGCTGTTGATTACAGTAATGTTCCATCCACCTGCAGGGCATCTTCATATCACGGATAGCAGAAGGCGGAGCTGCGGCTCGCGATGGCAAGTTGCGAGTTGGCGACCGCGTTCTGTCTATCAACGGCATTGACATGGATGGGGTGCGGCACGATCAGGCTGTGGCCATGCTTACAGGACTCGAACGCTTTGTGCGACTGGTTGTTCAAAGGGAGGAGCTGGTGCTGAGGGATCCCAATGCCAGGCCCCAGCAGCCATCACTGCCCACTGCCGCGACCCTGACGACGTCCGCGACGACCACAACTAACAGGCCTTATGGTGGAAGTCTGTATTCCTCCTCGTCTTACATGGCCAACCGCCCATCGTATCTAGGTGGATACAAGAGGCCCGGACCCATCGGCAGTGTCAGTGGTGCCGGTGACGAGGCTACTGGTGGTGACAAGCAACCTGCAGGCACAAAGGTAAATTGGATGGCACGAGAAGAAAACCGTGCAATGATACTTGCGGTCATGACAGTAATATTGAACTGTAGTGGTTTGGAGATAAAGGGAAATGAAAGTGGACAGAGCAACAGCTTGCCACCTGTGGTGGACCAGACTCGCAGCCTTTACATTACACGTGTGATTCTCCACCAGCTGCTTGTAGTCACGACATAAGTTGCATTTGTAGTGGCATCGCATTGATACACCCTAGGCATTGTATTTTTTTTATGGCTGTCTGCTTTGTTTTCCTCAGTAAGGGTGCAAAGCTCACATGCTTCCATGTGTGTTATTACCGTATTTACCCACATAATTTGCGCCCTCACATAATTTGCGCACTCCCTGATACATAGCCAGCTTTACAAAAAAAAAAGTTTCCTCGCATATATTGCGCTCCCCGTCCCGCCCGAGCCAGCTCGCCAGCACGCATGCATGGACAGAGTTTGGACAGCCACGCGGCCGCGCCTCTCTCTGTGCAGGCGAGAGCAGTCATACGCAAAAGGGGCTGCGAATACGATGTCCCTTTTTCCAATTCTTTTCTGTGGAAGCCCCCGGAGCCCAAAGCACGGTTGCTAGAATAAAAGCACGCGAGTGGGGGCGACAAAAACGGCTAAAGCAGAGATCAAACGAGCCAGGCCCATATCCATCGCTCGGAGGGCTATACGATAACATCACTCTGGTCGGGACGCCTGCCATCGAAGTGGAGAGGAAACTGCCCCGCCCGTCTTCAACGAGCATGAAAAGATGCGAGGGGGAGGGGGTCGCTCGTCTGCCGAGATAGCAGCGAGCGACTCGTGAACCCTTCTACGTGCTTGTGCTCTCAAAGCAAAGAGACTGCGAAAAGCATACCTGGGGCAGCCGTATTCCCTTACACCAGCATTTTGGTGTTTTACGTGTGATCGTATCCAAAAGGGTTACCATATACCGCGTGCATTACATTAAACGTTATTTCGAATGTGCTCGCAAAATCTCCGCATCATTTGCGCACCCCCTTTTCGGAGCTCTAAAATCCCGAAAAAATGTGTGCAAATTATGCGAGTAAATGCGGTACTTGATGTGTTGCAAGTAGAGCTGTGCGAATAGCAAAATTTTGAGTGCAAAGTGAATATAAAATTTATGTTCAAGTGCAAATCTATATTTTTCTAATAATTTTCAAGTATCTTTTAAGAATACCTTGCAGTGATGCTACCGCTGCGCCAATTGAAGCGCGGAGGCTGCTACATCCTGCTACATTTCCCTAAAATTTGGGGAACCTGCGCCAACGCTGCGCCCAAAGGGATTCACCGACTTTCAAAAACGAAACTACAGCTATGCAACGTCCCCCCGTTGACAGCGACATCGCGTGCTAAATTCCATATGATATACACATAAAAAGCTCGTTTTGACTCTCATTGATTTGGATAACTTGGACTTATTCTCTAGTCCGGTCAAGCATATGCGTTATTTAATGGCACGAAATGCTCGGTAGTTCGGCTATAACTGGTTATTTCGGGCAATCCTCGAAGCGCGCTTAGTCCGAATCTCTGCAGATGTGCGACATGAAAGAGTGAAGATGGCGTGAGCGTGCAGCCAAAACGAAGGCGGTGCATTAGATCAACCATCAGCAGCAGCGCAAACCGTGTTTACTACAGCATGCGGCATCACGCTACACTAGACATTTGCTCAATTCTATTTTTAATTAAAAAGCATGGTTGCCGACTATGACCGCATTTCTATAGTGAAGGAGGGTACATCCGCTGTGGCTGTGGCAAGCTATAGCTTAGTGCCTGCTCGGCACGCGTGAACTATGCGAACGCTTGTCCGTGACGCGATAGCGGCCACATTAGTTGCACAGCGGCTGCAGGGAAACAGCATTTTCGTGTTTGCTGTATGCCTTTCGAATTGTGTCTCCCCATCCATGACTGCGCAACAGCGAGCTACGTAGCTACGCTTCTTCCGTGGCAGCTTCGGCAAGCAGTGGTTTCCTCTTGATAGTTCGCTTAGGCTGCTTAGGGCGCATGCCTTCAGAACTGCGTGGGCGCCGTCCACTATCATGGCACTGCCAGCTGTGGTGTAGGCGGGTTTCATCCCGAGACAACTCGGAATGCAGTATTTTTGTGCTCAGACAGTGCGCGTGCATGGGCGCTACGTATGATCTCGTTGCCAGCAACTACTGTCACGTCTGCAGAACGCCGCGGTTTTGGCACTCCGTAATAGTTCGGTTTATTTTCCTTTGCACGTGCCTTCGGAGCCTGCATGCAACAAACGCGTCACTGGCGATCGCAGTTACTTCTGCAGTAGAAGTGGCGTGATTTCGTTTTGACTCTGTGCAATGTTATGAAGTTACATGGCGGAAGCTGTACTGAATAAACAGCGATTTTGCCGCGTTCCGCATGCTGGCATCGAATGCACCAGTTGCAACAGCAATGGATGAATGGTTTGTTGCCGCTCAATTTGTTAACAAAGAAAAAAAAAGAGGATCGCCTCTAGCGCATGGTTATTTTAGTGGCAGCGGCAGCAAGGGGTGGGGGCTGAACGCTACTTTCCGGTTGAACTAAGGCGTGGGGTTCTTGCACTGCAGTCGCTACAAGAAGGTAGTCACAAAATTACGAGAAACACTTCTTTTACATTGGTATTATGAGAATTAAGAACAGGATTCACTTATTCATTCATGAAATCAGAGTACATCTACATGGCAGACATTTATTCTCTTGGTACTGTTAGTAATTCCGAAATTTTTTCTGCTGCCCTTAAATTCCAGTTAACGAGCTAGGAGGATCGATATTTGAAAAGGAAGTGGAGACTGTGCAGAGCATGCTCACAGGTGCTGAACAGATCGTTTAAAGCGAAAGGCCTTTGGTGAATTTCAAAGTGGCACTTCCCTTTTAGCTGTAGGCTGAATCACAACTGGAGACAGCCATTCAAAACATATCTTTATGTAATAAAAAGAGAGAGAGAGAGAGAGGGCACACTCTTGCGATGGATGTTTTTTTCGTGGCTTTTAGCAATATTCATCATTTCTAGTGGGAGCATTAACATGAATTTGTAATTTTGTAACTGCACTCCCCATGTATGAGACTCGGCTCTCAGGTTTCATCATTGGCGAGCTCATGCATAGTTGCAGGCCAGCAGAAAAGAGAGCTGTGTCAGGATTTTTATGTTTTTATTACACAGTACATGAACAGTGCGCAGCACGTACATCACACTGTCTTTATCAATTGTGCATCATGAAGGCAGCCTGTGTACGTTTTGCAATTACTGTTGTCAACACTTGCTCCAAAAGGTAGTTTTGCTGCTACGAAAAGCAGTTTTGCCTGCTCCAAAAGCTGCTCCAAAAGGACTTAGGCTGGTAGCATCACTGACGTTGTCAAATTATGGAGAAATGTGCTGTTAAACATGGGGAAAAGGATTATTGCATGACTAATGTACTCCCATAGTGTCATTCCAAGGCCCTAAAGAACAGTCCAGCAGAGAACTGTGCAACGGAAAGCTGAGCTAACTTCACTGCAGTACGCGGGTGTTAACTTCGCTGCAGTACACAGATGTTAGCCCTGCCGCTGTACATGAGTGTTAGTTTCACGACAGTAGATGGGTGTTATGTGGCGAAGCGTACTACATGTAGGAATGGGCTACTTGTCATGGAGCATAACAGTTTCTTTCCCTTAATTATTAACTTCATATAGTTTGAATAGTAAAAGCTAAGTGCGAATCAAATCGAATAGTGAAAACTGTCCGAATATTGCAGCAAGACTGACAGCTGGGCTAGTTGGTAGGTATCCATAATTTAAACTTTTTAGCGCGCACAAAAGACACAGACACTCGTGTACCGCTTGTACCGCTCGTGTGTCTTTCTTCTCTGTGTCTGTGTCTTTTGTGCACGCTAAAAAGTTTAATTATGGATATGTTCGAATGTTATTCGAAATTTCGAGCATTTGCACACCCTTAGTTGTAAGTCACAGAATTTCCTTTGTCTGCATGTCTGCTCAGTCGTTGCCCTTTGAGAAGGTAGTGACTGTGTGGAGGTTTAAAAAAAAAGGTTATCCGCAATTAACTTTTAGTAGCTGTGTACTACTGTGGTCCATACTGAAGAGGGCACCTTTAAGTGAACGTAAGTGCAATCCAATTTAGCACAATGGGTTTCACCTGTGGACAACATACTATTGCTGGATGAGGAGCCTCCACAGTAAGCCCACTATTTTGCCTTTTGTACAGACGACGTACTCCATCTACACCAAGCTGCCGGGTCTGCGAAACGACACCACCACTTTGACAGGGAGTGCACCACATCCAGTCCTCCCTCACCAGCCGTACTCATTCCCCAGTGCGCAGCGAGATCCCCCTCTACCCGCAGCACATCCTTCAGAGCCCATCTATGCCAACAGTGGAGATCATGGCGGCCTGGGCACCTCGTTGTCATCATTTCGACCTGCTCGTGTCATGCCCCATGGCACGAATGTAAGTTTCCTGGTTCTTCCTTTATGTCGTTTTGCACGAGTCATTGGTTCTTTGCCATTACTGGCCTAAGAAAGCAATGTGTAATAGATGGATCGTGAATGTGTGCATCTGTGTGATTGTGTGATTGTGCGAGCATGTATGCTGTGAGAGAGGTAACCATGCTGTAATCAAGGAATACTACTGGACACTACAGTGGTAAATAAAGTGAATAAATGACTGGTGTCCAGAAAAAAAATGTATTTTGGAACTGTTCTGAGTAAATAAGCAATCTGTGCTGCAAACGGCCAATAGAAGTACAAATAGCTTAGTTCTTTCCTATGTTTACAAAAGAATGATCTACCATTCTTGCATTTTGGAAGGGCTTGTGGATTTTTCTTTGATTACTGTGTGAGTTCTTATTGATGAGGTCTTCGCTTGAAAGAAGCGAAGTTTGGGGCTTTCTGTGCACTTTGTCTGTTGCACCGAATATTTCGGCAATGTACTGCTTCTGTCAAAACAAAGCTTTTCTTTATTCATTCCGAAGCTAACAAACAGCTCAGGTGGTTACTCGTGTATCTCCAGCATTTTCCTATTGTGGTTCCTTGCAGGCCATTGGAAATGGCTTTCCTCCATCTGCGGGTGGCGTGCAGACAGCCACTTCAAACCCATCATCATCACCGTCATCCCAGCGGTTGAAAGGTCCTCTGGTGACAGTCACGATTCAGCAGCCAGATCCCTACGCGCCTCTGGCCGCTGAGTTCCCACCAGCACCAAAGACCCTGGGACGGACCACTGAGGTGATCACTCGAACGACTTTAACCGAGACGACGACAACACGGGTCACCAACAATGTCCTGTCGCTCACGCCTGGCTCAGAAGAGGTGAGGCACTTGCCAGCAGGACAGGCAATGATTTAGGAATCCCTACTGCTTGCTCTGACTTTTTCTTGTCATCCACCGCTCACAACTAACCAAGCATGGTGATAAGGCAGGTAATGGTGCACTGTTGTACCAATCAGAAAACATAGGGAGAAAAATAGGAATGGAGTTTCTGCCTTATTGTGGTCCTGATTCACATAAACCTTTGTGCTACAGCTTTGTTTATATGTTTGTGTAACTGTCTGTTATCGTAGCCTTTTGTCTTTTCTCTTGAAATATTAAACTGATAACTTATGGGACACCTATTTGTGCTGTGATTGATGAACATCGTTTGATGTTATTGCTATGAACCATAGGCTGAAAAATATGTTGGCCCACTTCATGATTTGGTACGGTAGAACCACACATTTATGTTCCTAGGAGCTGCGTTTTGCCAGCTGTTATGTAGCTTTCAGCCGGTCCCGGCATAGCTTCCATAGGCCATGAAGCTCACAAGTCAACCAAGTGGCCAGGAAGCACCATGGCCACATAGACTTTTCATTAGGGCTGTGTGAATATTCAAAATCTTGAATAATTTTTAATAGTCTTTGCTATTCGATTCAATTGGCACTTAAGGGGGGACACTGCGCTTTGGAAATATTTTTTTATTATTTGGAGTATTTAACTGAAATTTTCAGAGTTAATGCAGCTTTAACTGCCCTTTTCAACAATGTAATCATTTTTGTTCTATGAGGAATAGTTTTTACAATATATTGAAAATTAATTTATTTTATTGAGGCCTAATTAGCTAATTAACCACAGTCCTCACAATAAAAAGCAGCCCAGAGAATCGAGTGACAATATTAACAGTGTGTCAAGAAGCACAAGTCATTGTTTTATGCCATTTCCAAGCAAAGTTAAAGACTGTTGAACATGACACAATGAATGTCCTCGTTGATACTTGAAACAAAAGCTTCATTTAGAAAAATTCCGTAGCACAGTATTATAAGAAAATTTACTTTACGACAAGCCGCTTCTATTCATCTTCCAGTAAAAAAAAAAAGTCACAATGATAACCCTTGTAGAACAAAAGATATTGCTCCTCCAAGACAGGGAGGTCATGAATATTTTCATTTTGAGAAATTGAGGAAAAACAGTTCAAATTTTTGCCCTATACTTATGGGCCTGATGTGTGGTGTAGGTTCTTTAAAGCAAGGTAATTATTAAAATTTGGCTATGAAAATTTGTGAGTAGGTGCAGAATGACTCTAGGAACATGAATATTTCATCAGCAAAAACTCGATTTTTTGTGCCAATTTTTAGTCCGGAAGTGCCACGTCCCCCTTTAACTTTCACTGTTCGAACTATTCAGAGTTTGTAATTCGAGACAAAATATGGTGTCTCATAACATGTGGCTCTTTCCCACATGTAGTTTGCTTCACCTTTAATACTCGTGTACTCCAGCAACTATAACAGTTGCGTACTGTCGCAAAGCTAACAGGTCGTGTACTGAGGCAAAGCAAACACTTCCCGCGTATGCACACGTTCACATCTCGTTAATGTTGGCAGTTCCCATCGTCGATGAGGCGACATGCAGGAAGCAGGGTCAAGACTGGCCGAAGAGCTCGATGGGTGGTGGCGGCAGCTCAGGCACTTAGAAACGGCACAAAGTCACGTCGGCCTAGGCAGGTACTCGCCAGGAACAGTTTGTGGCCAGGTAGTTGCCACACCAGTCTCGGGGCACGGTCAGGCACCAGCTGCACAGGTCGGTGATGTCAGCAGGAGCACGAACGGTCAGGAGGCTGCCCGGCTCAACCATGGTAGCCCTCTTGAAACATGGCTCTTGAACTTGGTGTTCTTTTGCCTTTTGTTGTGGCTACCCTCCTCGTACCTTGTGCTTCTTCCTTTTCACTGCTACCCGCCACCTCGTGCTCTTGTTAACTGCGCCACGCAGCACACAAGTTGCTACTTCCATCGTTGTCATCACGTTTAACCACAACCAGGAACGGGAACTTCATTCTTCACAAAAGGGAACATGCCTTGCTTCAGCCTACAAAGTGAATGGCAGTCTTTCTTTTTTATTTTTCCTAATGCATAGGTTGTCCTCTTGTTTTCAGCTGACGCGTAAATATGCACTGGATTGTCTAGTCACATGGTTTGTGCGCTCAAATGCATGTGCAATGACTTCTAGTTTAAACCAGCCGCACAGTTAGCGTACTGGTACTGGGCTACTGCAGGCAGCAAATGTCCAACAAAGTCTGTGAAACACTCCACATCAAAAACGTGGTGAAAGCCTGGCAAACTCGCTGGACTCGCTGGGTGTAGCACTGAATGCATGCTGTCCTTGTTTACAGGCCTTCGCACTTGCATATCACGAGATGGTGCTATAGGCAGAAAGGCTTCTTCTGCACTTGACAGGTGCCACTTTGACACAAAGCGCACAATTCTTAAATTGTGACACGAAGCATTCACACTCGCATCGCTGCTGTCTGTTCAGCATGGTTAAACTGTTCCTAGACATTTCCTTGCATCATTGTATGTAGCATAACAGTGTGGTTTTACATTATTGCATTTGTCGATGGTACCAGAAATCGCACCAAAAATATCAAATGTGCAGACATCACACACATAAGGGTGTCTTTCTCTTTTATTAGGAGAAATAACGGTGGGTGGGTTCATTATGCAAGCAAGTTCATTACACTAGTAAATACAGTAATGGTAATTTATTCTTGCTTGCACTACTATAACTTTTGTTATAAGTTTTGGTAGAATGTATATTTGCAGCGTGATAGTGAGTTGGCAAGAAATGCAAGTTGACAAGAAGTTTCTGCAAATTTAGGTTAACTCTGCATCGAATGGTTCTCCTTGTGTTTCTGTACACTATGTGTGAACCTTGTGGCGCAATAAATTGAACTTGCACAAAACAGGTGCTGCACTAAGTTGGTGTTTGCCTTTCTTCCTATAGGATGTCACACTTGTGAAAGCTGGTGGCCCCTTGGGCTTGAGTATTATTGGTGGCACGGATCATCCTTGCCATCCGTTCGGTGCTGATGAGCCTGGTATCTTTGTGTCTAAGGTGAGCTTGCATGACTTACTTGCAAGTGCTGACTTTGTTGCAAGATGGATTCTTTTTTCAAAACCACTTTCTTTGATATTGACGACTTGGTGGTAGTGACGTGAGTGGTAATGCAGAGTACTGTTTTTCTTGCCTTCACCGTAGATTGTGCCAGACGGAGCAGCATCAAAGTGTGCAAGGTTACGAGTAGGTGACCGCCTGCTCAAGGTGAGCAGAGAGCCTCCTATTGTAAAGTTTCTAACGAAAATGTTTATTCATTGCTCATTAAGTGAACAGTGACATGCATGGAGCGCTGTCACTGCCGTCGCGGTTGAAAACTGCTTCATGAAGTGTTTTGGTGCCTGCGGTGACGATGCAGCAAAAGCTGTTGAAGTGTGGTCCTTAACAGACTGCAACGAACTGAACTCCACCATGGAGACAGTTGGTGCTAATGGGATCGTATACAGTGATTACGCTAGTGCGAATGACACATTTGTCACTTCGCAGTTTTGTCTATTGGCGATATTGTGGTGGAGTGTGCCGATACATGCTCCATTGACGACGAAGTGGAGGTGGAGCAACTGCCAGAGTAGCCTCTGGAGCCAACCTCTTCATCAGCTGTAGTGGCACTGAATTTATTGAGACGATGACATGCGGAGGGACGATGCAGATAGCCATGTGGTGCTGCAGCTGCTTCAGAAGTGCCTTGTGCTGCTGGGGTGCGAGAAGATGCGCCAAGCAACGCTGCACAATGTTTTCCAGTGCAAGCAGTGGAATAAAATTCTGCACACGCTCTTATTTCTTTTCCCATTTCTCGGCTCCTGCGCTTCATGGTTCTTATGGGGTTTTTTTGCACGATCGCATGAAAAACGTATCAGGAGGGTTCTACTGTATCCATTATTGCCCTTAAGAGGAGCTGCTACTTGAAAAATGAATTCCTTTTGAAAGCTACACAGTTTTTGTTTTTTCTTGTTTTGAGAAGCCAAGTTTTTTTCACTTTCATAGCAGAAAATGTTGCTGTTAAATCTAAACTGGAAGTTGGTTAAAATTGAAATTTAAGAGCTCAAGGTGGTGGTTAGAAATGAGAAAGTGTGCATTGTCTAGATTCCCCTGGTCAACACTTGTGAGTGCGTGCCATTGCGATTCGCATGAGAAATTCACAAAAGTCTTATTGGCAGACAGACATGTGTGGGCTGCGGTGGAATTGCTACTCAAGAATTGCCGTCCTGTTTCTGGTATCGGGCTTATTACGCAGAGGCAAAACGAAATTACTGTTTGTTATCACTGTTCCTACTGTCGAGGATAACTGTTACACCATTTTGAAGGCATGCGTGCAGCCAACGCACGCTAAATCTGAGCAAAGCTGCAATACGCCGGAAGTCGCTGTCGTGTTGACGCTTTTACAAAGTGCACGTGTTGACACCACTGCAGACAAAATTTGCGGGTTTTAAAAACCACACTCGCTACCAATGCGATCATGTATGCTACCAACGCGATCATTTATGACCATCACAAATTCTGAAAAGTATGTGCGCACCCAACATGTGATGAGTAGAAGCAGTGCTGCTTTCCACGAATACTGTGGATAAAACCATGCTGGACGTGATCACGGCTAGCAGTAACACAGTTTATGAAGCTACTGTCGGGGCCAAATGAAACGCAAACAGTGGAGCGCATTGCCTAAGCTTTGGCGATGGTATAATTCACGCCTTCTAGCCATCCATCACAGGCATATACATCTGATTTGGCAGCACTTCCTGATCTCCCTAAAGTACAAAATATTTTCACACCATAACTTTGCTAATGCTTGGGCCATGCGCTTACTGTTCACATTTCACGTGAGACTGAGAGTAGCTGCACAGTCGGAGCACACAGGTGGCTGTCCACTGCGTATGAGAACAAGCTCACTATTGTGGCGATCATTGGCAGGTTGATAGTGGCTGTGCGGCCGATTTACCGCTAGTTCATACGTATAGCAAAGGCATAAAAAGGCACGAAGCATTCCAGGTCTCCTGCCGTTCACTAATGGCTATGGCGATGTGGACTTCGTTTTCGGTTGCCCTTTAGTGCACATGACGCGCATTTGTGGCTTTCTATGCTCGACACACTCTGAGGGTCACGTGAACTGCTCATTGTGCAGCCTAGTACATCTCATTTATTGAGAGTTCGATGCTAGTAAACAATGCATGGGGGTGCTTGCAGGGGACCAGAGGACAAGTGATAAGCATATTTTCCCAACTTGTATGGTCTTCTAGATGATATTTCTCTGCGACGAAATTCTGCGGCTAGAAATGTTTTATATGTCCTGTCAGTTTTGTTGTAGAGAGATTTGACTGTATGCAGTTTTGAAGATTTTGGGCCTTCCCTCACTTCGAAAGTCCTGAAAATTGGACGGCATGGAGTTCAAGCATCTGAAATTTTTCTTATACATTGATTCTATGGGGCTTGATGGCAGTGCTGCGAAGATGTCCAAAGTACTGGACATGTCCGGAATATCGGGTGTCTGGAAAACTAGTCATTGGCTATACATAAGTGCTTGTGCGTGTTTTCTCTCTATTCGAGTATTTTGCCTGTGTATACTTAACTTTAACAACAAAGGGAGAGAGATGCGACGCTCTGTTTTGATGCACGTGGTGTGCGCTTGCCAACACAGGTTAATGGCGTGGACGTCACCAAGTGCACGCACCAGGACGCAGTGATGGCCTTGCTGGACCCATCGTACCAGGTGGTCCTCACCGTTCGCCACGACCCACTCCCAACGGGCTGGCAGGTAGGCCTTGCCAACGACTCAGTGGTGATATGATGGTCGTGATTGATGACTTCTGCTGCCGTCCGCACCGTAGCTGCCGCTTCTGTTGTCCAAGTTATAAGCATCGTGGCCGTCCAAACGTCGCTGCCGCTTTTTGTTTGCATTTCAAGTGTACCTATGTTGTTTTGCGTTCAGGAAAGGAACGTACACATGACGAAGAGCTGCGTACATAGCCATGTTACTTGACTAAGGTGTGCCCCGGGACACTTTCTTAAATGAAATTTACACAAGACAAGCTTGCGGAATTGCTACCTGTTGCCCCTCTCATCCACTTTGCTGCTTGTGTGTATTTATAATGTACTCAGAACAGCTACCACCGACATGCAGTGACAAAATTTAAAAACTTTTACCCGTGGTTTGTCGCATATTGGTTCTTGGCTAACGCATAAAAGCATTGCTTCTTCAGTGGAAGGGAAAGTGAGGTAAGGAGGGCACGCATAAGATTCAAGCAATTACCACACTGGTTGCTTTGTTATTGAATCACTGTGATGTACCGTTGGCTTCGGTGTAGTGCCTGTTATGGAAAATTAAGAGCACTTTATGTGGGTGTATCATTTCATTGTTTTTTTTCATGTGAGAATGGAAGTGTTGGTTTTAGTTTATATAGTACACAGCATTGCGCTTTGAGTCGCTTTGAAATAGGGCACTTTGCAATGGTTTACAAAAAGAGAGAAGGAAGAAAAAGGCATTATTTTAAGGAACCGTTAAGATTGCATAGGATAATTGTTGAAATTATGATCATCTCCATGCTGACTGGGTTTCGTGCCCGCTCATAGGAGATTTTTTGGTCATTTGTTTTCTTTGTGCACAATTTTGTTGCTACACTTGGGTGTTGTACATTGTTGGACACATTTACTAGCAAGCACCAAACAGAGTGTACAACTGTCTAAGGAAAGACAACTTTATGCGTAGCTGACCAAAGATGTCCACATCGTGTGAAATTTGGCCTGTTATTTTAATGTGCATTCTGTACACCTGTCATGACTGTTTATACCACTACCAGGCTATGCATAATGAAATGAGAGGATCGTCACTGTTGCATTTATTGACAAGCCTTCGTGCACCATTAATTATGGATGCAACAGTTTTTTGTGTCAATGTCCTTTCATATTCCTTCATCGTCTGCATTGGCAGGCATACTCTTACTATGCATTATTCACGGGGGAAATTTACCTTTAGCATAGCTATTGCTTGCCGCAATTTTATAAATTGACATGCCTTAAGCCTTTTCGTTTAATGGGTACATTAGGTCAGTATCTCATCATTTATGTTGTGCCATTTCGACCTCTTTCACTGCCAGTAAATTCTTTTAAAAGTTTTGATACAGTACTGTCCCATGGTATGCAGTATGTAAAGTAATGGTTTAAACAGAGTTGTTTCGTATGCGAGGGGGGTGTGGCATTTCATGCCACTGCACGGTTAATGCATCACATAGCACATAAAATTAGTTTTATCTCAGCACAGCAATTTGATTTTAGTGTGCAAGTGATTGATGATGTTCCTTGTATCGACTGGAGCTTTGACCTAGGCTACCTCTTTTCATTTTAATCAACAGAGCCTTGTTTGCCAAATATAAACCAAATCCTTTTATGCACTTGTTTCAGGAGTTCAGATTATATTGTGTAGTTTCCACTGTATAAAGGACCTCAGTTTTGTATTAATGTACCACGAGCTCTATGCTTTGAGCAGCTTGTATTGTTTCCTGGCTTGAAGCAGTCAGTTACTATTGGATATACTGGCAAGCATTTGTATCACATCTTGTGTCATATGAGCATTGTTTTCTAGCGCACTCAAATTTTTACTTGTGTTAATGTACTGTAAGCAAGTTATATTTTGCTTTCTTTCTGTTCAATTTCTGAAATCTGTCGTGAGGCGTGAAAAGCGAGAAATAAAGATATTTTAACAGGATACCCACAATAAGTTTGTTTTGCTTAACTGAGTTTGATTATACTCAGGTAACGTGTTCTTCAACATTAACATGAGATTGTTTGTTCATTTTTCTTTTTGTAATATGCTGATTTATTTTGTACAGCTTATTTATTATGATTATGCTAGTCGTCAGATGCTTAATGTTAACCATATCTGTCGGATTCATATTTAAAAATAGTGGTGTCATGCCATCTCTGTGTAAATAATTGGAAATATTAACAGGATGCAGTCGCTTCATATTACAGCATGTGCCAATGATGTGGCAAATTGGGAGGAGGAACCAGCAAGTTGCTTTTCTTCTGCGACAATAAAGCAATAATTTCTTTTTATGTGTAACATGTATATGATTTATGGTGATTGCATATCTAGGGGAGAAAGCACTTCCATAACTATGCTTTTATAGTTGCAATTACATTCACAGAAATGTTTATAAGCTTTAAATAGGTATGAGATCATCAAAGTCCATATTTCAAAATATATTCCATTTCGTTCTTCAATTTTATCATACATTGTACTGACAGTGCAAACCCAGGATGCTTGGAAGAGGAGCAACCTTTGAGCAACATTGGAAACAAGGACAGTGAGCTGGAAGAATTGAAAATAAAGTTGATTGTTAGAGAACATACAGTCATAGCAAATGTAACCTCTGGTCACAGTACTAAAACTTGTTTTCATCAGTTTTGCCAACACGAAGATAATAACAAGAGGATATTGTGGTGTCTTCAGTTGTCCCAATGCACTATCTCAATGCATCATTAACTGACATAGACCCGTGCAACTTCTATAAGTTTACAGCAATAAATGGTAGCTGCACTTAGTGAGTAGAAGCAAGTTATTTGCGAATGTGCAAAAGTACTGACCTGCAAACTGCATGTAACATTCTGTGAACATTGGTGCATTGGCACTGAAGAGTGAAAAGCCTTGGCAGGCATTTATCAGTATAAAACATATTTCGAATTGCGGTTTTATTTCAGTGCAGCAGAATTGACATGTCATTGTAATGCTACTGTACTACAGGTATCAAGTTTGTATTAGGGTTTACAAAGCACATGCACTGCACAGTATTTAGGGATGCAAAAGACTCTTAAAGGGAACAAAAGTTGTGATCCTGATTTCAGGTCGAAAGTTGACTCTGACGTTCCTTTTCTTGAACATCCTTATCTGGAACTTTCAATATCTTTATCTGTTAGAGGCTTTATGGATGCTTCGCATACTGACACGGATGTTTTGCTTATAATGAAATGCCACATCATTTCAAGTATACTGTAATGGGTCCGTTGTCCACATTTTTAAGGGGCATTAAAGTGAGAAATGATTTTTCTCATTTTAGTAAGTTACTTTTTCACAATTCCAAATACACCACTCAAATCAGGAGAAAGCGCTTAGCTGGAATATGTGCCACAGGACAATGCAGGTGGTGACACTGTTATAGGGTTTCCACACTAATACGCAAGGCGTCGCAGATCTTTCACGGCAGCTCTTAGGGGCCTGCCTGATTATTTACCAGCAAAAAAATACATATATATTATGTTCTAAGGAAGCCAGATACTTAAGTCTGCATTTTTGAGCGAATTTGTCAAGAATACAAAAAAAAAAAAAATGAAATTGGGCCTATAACATTGTATGCCCGAAATTTTGGTGCGAAATTCAAAAACAGAACATCAACATTCATTTTCTCTTCTAATATTGAACATTATATAGTGAAATTAAGGACAGTAGAGTTCCCGAAAAGTGTAAACAACATCACTGCTTCACTTTAGGGTCCTCTTAAAGTAACC
Source organism: Hyalomma asiaticum (assembly GCA_013339685.2). Classification (NCBI taxonomy): domain Eukaryota; kingdom Metazoa; phylum Arthropoda; class Arachnida; order Ixodida; family Ixodidae; genus Hyalomma; species Hyalomma asiaticum. The sequence goes on along the minus strand of CM023483.1, from coordinate 9,230,936 downwards.
AACTTCATACTTTGCAGGTATCTGTGAATCGTGCAAAAGCAAATGAAAAAGAACTGTATAGGGGTTAATTTCTAGATTGTGGTGGTGTTAGTACTCTTATTTTATGCCATGTTGACTGTGTATTTAAGAAATTGAGTGATTCTCTTTGTCTTGAACTTTTCTTGCTGCCGGTACTCTAAAAGGCTGAGCCACTAGCTGTAACTGTAAGTACAAACAAGTGAATTGCATCTGCATATTCCCTCCTTGTTATTAAAGCACAACTATTTGTTGTTTTTTGTCACCTAATGTGATCAGCTGTCTGTAGAAATGTCACATTTGTGTCGTGCCATTTGCATCTTGTTTTCTAACCCTACTATCGTGCTTCTTATGACACATTTCCTAAGCTAGGCTTCACAGGTAACATAAGGACTGCACTTGCGAGAGCCTTGTTTCGATTCCTTTGCCAACCAAAGTTACATTCTCAATCGCAGATTCATGAAAACTAACCTAACCACAAGCGAAACAAACAAGTGGCCATTTAGCGTAATGCAACTGTTAAGCAGGGTTGTACTGTTATGTAATGAACATGTGGATATAAAGAATTGTTTGTTATAACAAAGGAAGTGTCGAATTTGGTTGTCATGCTTTATATTCATGCAGCTGTTTCTTACCTTCTTAGCTTAGTTATGCTAATGTGTAATGTATATATTGGCATGTATTTAATCGTTATAAAATAACATGCAGGCACTTATCGTAAGGGTACTGGCTGATGCAGCTAATCTGCTCCTTTGCTTGAAATTAGCTATTAAATGAATGTGGGAACTTAATATGCAACACAGACTTGCGAATATTTTAAAATGACATTGTTTGTTTTGTAGCAAATGTCCTTATGCTTCCATAATTTTTTTGTTTGCTTGTGTTTTACTTGGTTTTATTGCTGGTGACATGTTTTTGTTTACCCCTCTTCTTTCTGTGTAAAGGTGTAGTGCTTCTGTTTGCTTTTGTTTCTGTCCTTTTTGTCACTGCTATTGCTTGACCTACTCGAATGCTTCCTTTGCCTGTCAGTACTGCAAAGAAAGGACCCAGCACTGGCTTGCTCGCAACATCCTCTTAATAGTTGAGCTGCGCTCGTCTTACACGTGCTTTATTTTCAATTTTGTACTCCTGCTGATCTTTTGAACTCAGGCGCTGATGGCTTCTGTACTCGCCTTTTGCTCTGCACACATGAAAAGTGAATGTAGGTGTCTTAGGTCTCTCTCCCCCCCCCCCCCCCCCCCCTTTTTTTTTTTTTTGTAAACAGCTATTCGTGTTCGCAGTGCTTCTTACAAGCAGTGCCAGGCTAGCAATTGTAAACTATACCAACTAGACCATTGTCACTTGCTCATGATGAGCACGTTCATCCAGTATGTAACCACCATTAGCTAGCAGTCTTTAACTACTTGTGACACGTAACATTGAAAAATGAAGCAATTAGTGGCTGTGTTGCCAATAAAGCATTGAAATGTATAATTGAAATGTGGACTTGCTTTAGTTATTTCTGCTACAGCAAGCACTGGAAGTCATTTGTGTTTTCTGTGGAATGGTTTTCACACTGTTGAGAGGATATCGTTGTAACTTTTTGCTTCCTCTTTTTTATTCTTGTCTTACTAGTTCATAAAAACACTAATAGCAAAATATGTCTCCGAAGTAATTGCATAGGTGCTTCAAAATATTTACTGACTGCTTTTTAGTCTGCAAATATGGTTCTTGCTATGTAGTGCTATTAAGGCACTTGATGTGGCTGGTGCTGCTATATGGATGACTAGCCAAAAGTATTGTGCAAATATAGCAAAGTAAATTACGTACCAAAACTGTGATGCTTATTAATAACACAAGACTCGTATCATTGCACGTGATCCAATGCATGATAAATTGTTGATTTGATCATCTTAGTCAGATTAAGTTTAAGTTGTGCTCACATTACTAATGACTAAACTAAGCCTTCATTCACTTACCTATCTCAACAGAAAAACATCATGCTCTCTACATTCACAGAGAACATCGGCATTAGCTCAAGTTGAATGTGAAGTTCGGCAAACTGTTGTTTCTGCAAGATGAATCTTTTTCTTTCAAACTAATTGGAGACAAACAAAATATTTCATCATAAATGGTAAAATCTTAGTTATTTTAACAAAAAGCTTTTACGTTGCTCATGTTCTGATGCGAGGTTCACTTCATAGATAACCACAGAGGCGTTTAGCGGCAATTGCCAGTCTGGGTTTTGTCATTTCATGTGAATGCCTTTACACTTGTTGTAAAAGTTGTGGAATTGAAATTAATCGCACCAATCTAAAAATTTGAACGCACAAAAGCACTTGCACTTGCTGAAGTGTGCGCTGAATGACTAAAGGTTAGAAAGGCCAGAATGCCAAGAGATTTACCAGAGTTGCTTATTAATAGGTGGAACTGCCAATCATAGTGTCATTAATTTTTCAGTAGTGCGCCGCATTTGCCTCTTTCCTCAGAAGTATATGCATAGTCAAATCCAGAAATAGTGAACCTAAAGGAAATTTTCAATATAGCCTGATATATCAATAAATCGTAACAGAAAGTGCCCTATGCCTATCCCAAGCTTGCCTGAGAGCTCTATGTCTCTGATCTTAATATAGCGAAAAGTGTAAATTCGTTAATTTTTTGCAAGATTTACTATAGACCTGTAATCCACATCTGGGTCCGACATACATGACACATGTACGTCAGACCCAGAGAGGCCTTTCACTTTCTTGAGGTATCACAGCGTCCCTCATTCGAATAATGAATGGTCGCAAGTAGTATGCTTCACTGCATGAGTTCTTTTTTTTTTTTTTCATATACTATTCTTCACCACATTACAATGCGCTATTACAGTGAAGTTTCTTCAAGGAAATTTTGTATATAATTTCGAGGCGGAAATAAAATTGTAGCTGTGCAAACCATCCACATATTGGTGCACACACCTTGCTAATTTTTATTCTATGGCTTTCACTGCCTTTCCTATTCGATGCCCTGCTTGTCAGCATCTGACGAACTGCTGCAATTTGTTGAGCAGGAACGTTTCTGATTACACAAGTGAGCATGGGCTGGTTAGGAAAAGCATACGTGGTGGTGCACTCTGTCCAATATTCAGTATTTGGAGAACAATGGGAGTTTCACGTATGTATAGTGCAGTGTACGCTTCAGATACAATATTTTAAGGGGATGTTCAATGTAAAAAATAATTACGTATTTTGATTCAGCTGTGTTCTGGTGAGCAATTGTGGGGGCTGAAATGTAGGAGACCATATACTGTATGCCAGATGTTCTCTGTGATGTTGACGTTCACTGTTTGAAACTGTCTGTTGTGATTTGCTGCACGTATGTGTTGTACCTGCAAACATGTTGCCTTGTTGCGCAAGTTGAGTGTTTGTTGGGACGTGCTGTATGGTCCATTGTTTTGTACGGTTATGTTTATTCCTCTTGCCATGAAGATAAGCATGGTCTCCGTTATATTCTGCTGGCTTTGCCTATGTTGCATGGTGCCTGTCGCATGCACATTCACATCACTGTGCCTTTTATTTCACGGTGAACCAAATGCAATGTTTGCAACTCGCAGGAGCTTGTGATTCAGCGTGAGCCAGGAGAGAAGCTAGGGATGAACATCAAGGGAGGTGTCCAAGGACATTCTGGGAACCCAGCCGATCCGACCGATGAAAGCATCTTTATTTCAAAGGTAATTGTTACTGCAGGTGAAATGCCGCATGATTTAATATAAGTAAAGTGGCAGTCTCAAAAGACATAAGTCCTCATACGCAATGAAGAACATCTATTTGGGACCATTTAATTCCCATATTTTTATGTCTACTGTCTCAAGTTCTTGTTACATTATTGTAATTTTGGCGTTCACACTAGAGTCCGAGTTTTATATACCTTTTGTGACAATGCGCGTCGCTGTGTGACATTGCACTCTCTAGTAATTGCTCTTATGAGGTGTTGCTGTTATATTTTGGCCACATTTCATTCGAGAATCTGGTTATTGGATTGGCTTGATAGCTTACTTTAAAATGTCTGGCTGCAGTAAGCATTTTCCTGAATTGCTGTGTACCTTTTGCATTTGTTTTGTTTATTATATTTGTTTTGTGGCTATCTGTTATCAATTCCTAAATTTAAAGTCTACAAAGAGCTTCTTTTAGCCCCTTTGCTCATTTTCTTTCTGGAGTTACTGGTCGTTTTATAAGCTTAAAGGCTATCAAAGCCTTCTTGAAGTAATGTGCATTAAAATTTGAATTGAAAAAAGCATGCAGCTCCACTAAATGAAACCTAGGGAGGCACGAAACATGCATTGATGCACCGCTAATGGGCAATTCGCTGTCCGTTTGCAAACAGGTTGCCAGCAGATTGCTTTGTGAACAGTCCTCTGCAGCGAAAGGGGCATCGTTTACTTGTCGGCGGCTACCTTTCTGTTTCTTTAGCAGAACATGCCGCAACATAACTGGCCACACAAGACACATCTTGTAGCAACCTTGGTCGTACTTTGCCCAAGCAACACGCCAGCAGTACGCCGCCATGCTGCGATCGACGCGCTGAGACTATCGACGCGCCAACTGGTGGCGTGCATTAGTGTGACAGTCTGCTTCGCTGCATTGTTCCTATATGGTGTTGCCACCACAGAGAACCAATAGTGCAGTGTAGAGGAGGCAATGTTAATTTAAGAGTAAATTAGCTTGCAAAACACCTTTGCTTTAACCGGACATCACTTAAACACAGATTGTGAAGTGGTGTAGCCCGTTTGTTCCATGTATCACGCATGTGTTTGGTGGTGTGATCGGTAGAGCTTCCAGCTCCTGTCGTCGCGTTCCGGGTATGAAAATGACAGGACATGCTGACAGGAGACGCTGACAGCCCTAGTGCATAAGGTGCTTTACTTAGCACCAAAAATTCAGCCTCGTTTTCTTGTGAAACCATTCCAGCTGTCCCTTCTTACTTCACATAAGAAGCGTGCACCCTATGTACATTTAAATGCATTTGAACAGCAGCAGTACGCCCAAGTTCTTCATATAGTGTGAAAACACAAGTGACTCGCATGTGTACATTGCAGCTGATCTGAAAAGAATCTCTGACCCCATCAGCATGTGGAATACAAAATATAGTGATCTTCTGTGTATTACCTCTTGGTAATGGTAACTGTGTGTCACAGTAACATTTTTATTCTCTCTCTCTTTTTTAAATATAGTAATAGTCTGGTAACACTGACATTTGTTTGTGTGATCTTCCGCAGATCAATACGAATGGTGCGGCACTTAGGGATGGCAGGCTCAAGCCAGGAATGCGAATTGTTGAGGTATGAATTGTGATGTACTTTACAGTCCCTTAAATATTTATTGTACTGAAGTCTCATTTCAGTATGATGAAGCATTCTCAATTTAACGTTACAGAAAAATATGTTAAATTTGGTACTGGTGGCCTGGTTCTTTAATAGTTACCTGGCCGTAATCTTGGCTCTTACATATTGTTTTTCAGCATTTTATGATTGTGAAGCATGTCGAGAGTGTCTTAAATGACTTGCTTTCTTCAGGTGAATGGCCTGTCTCTGCTGGGAGCTACACACCAGGAGGCTGTGAACATTTTGAGGACTGCAGGCGACACAATACGGCTTGTGGTCTGCGACGGCTATAATGCTGCTACTACTCCGGGGGGTGACTCTCCTGGCCAGGGAGATTCCCTGAAGGCTGCTGCCTCTGTGTCCTCCATCGACCATGAGGATGAGGTGACCCTTGCTTTGAGAGAGGTAAGCATTGGAGATTGTCGCACCTTTCAGCATTTGTCAGCAAAGATGTGGTACGTTCAACTGGCCTTGCATTGGGAAGGGGTGACAATGGGTTCAAATAATCTACGGTGCCACTTTTCACGGAGGCTGTAATTTTGAAGCCTTCCATTGTAAACGTGCATTTCGCAAGCAGGAATGCCAGCTTCCAAAGGCACATGACCGAAGTGATTTTATAACAGTTGTGTGTGGTTCACGTGATAGGAAGTGTGTAAACTCTAAAGTTATTGGAACTAAATACGAGTAAATGTATACGTGAGTTCAGTTACATATTGGCATTTGCAGTTACTAAATATAATTTATCCAGGTTTTGCTGACCTTATAACATTTACATATGGAGTTTACAAGAGCTGAGGGATTGCTCTCCATCATACGAGATAAATTTCACTGACCAGCTTGTACAGGATTAAACGCTGTTGAGAAGTTGTGCACTGCACTGCATGTCGTAGGTTTCTGCTATATGGGTATCGGTAGCTGCCACTTTTTGTGTTTGGTTCTAAATGTAACATTAAAAATGCATAGGCAAAATGCATGGCTTAGCTTCAAGATTCCATGCTTTGCATGAACCGTTAAGTTAGCACACAGTTTGTGCTGTTGAAGTACTAATGGGCCTGCATTGTTGTAAATAAACTGGTGAGCTTTTCGTACATTGCAGTGCACTCCTCGCACTTAATTTGGCTGCAGTGCTTTTTTTTGTGCCTTGTTATAGTGACTGTTGTGCATGTGTAAATCTGTTATAGCTTCATGCCTTTAAAGCTTTTTCTTTTTTTGAAAGAATGTCAGTTGTTGGTCCGCTGCATGCAGTTAGTTTTGTTGAGAGATTCACTGTAACTGGTGAAGGTTAGCTTAACTGTTGTGCTTTGTTTGCAGTAGTGAGCTGTGCACCTGCTGAAAAGCTGTAACATGGGTTCTTTTGGTTTTTTTGCCTTCTCTTTTGTTGCTGCTTTCTGTAACTGCTACCAGGAGCAAAGTGCACTCAGAGAAACAGCCCAGTGGGAAAAAGAGGACCGTGATACCATAGTGAGTTTAGCACGAACAACTGTTTCTCTCACTCTCTCTTGTGGCATGTTTCTGTCGGAAGGAAAAGTGTAACCTAAAGAAGTAAGAAGGAAGTAGTTGATCATTGCCATTGCCAAAGGTTTCCAGCACCACCATCTCAAAGGGAGGGACACTAAAACACTTTTCGAGTGGGGCAAGGAAACGTTTTCCATTTGGTATGTAATGCAGTTGCGAATGTGCGAACCACCTAGTACAGTCGCCAACCGATTTTTCGGACCTGGTGGGGGCCGAAAAATACTTGAACGGAAAATTCATTCAGCTAAAAAAAGTCCTGTTTATTGGGCTTAGAGCAACCTAAACAGGTCTCTGTTACCACTCTGCCTCATACTATACTTGGAGGCTGTCATATTTGCTTGCATTTCGGCTAGAGTGGTGTCTCCTTGTGCACTCGACAAGAGCATCATCGCGTTGGTGGTCTAAGCAGCTTTCTGGCTTCCTGATGACCTAGTGTATTATTTCGTCCTCCGTGAGACTGGTGCACAAAATGACATTGTCCACAAGAGCAAAGTCCAGGATTGCACATTAGGTCTTCCACCACGAATTCTACCGAAGCGCAGAAACATGCAAGCTTGAAGCGCCACGCAATCATCTTCGCCGTTACTGACTTTCGCGTATCAGCCACATCTATACGTACCAACACTCGCAACACGTCAAAGACACACTCAACGTGACACCGTTGTTATCCCCCACCTGGAATGGCATCCGAAAGCAATGCCCCCCAAAAAAAGAAAAGCCTAGTGTGTGCCAAGTGATGATGACAGTGCAGACTGAAAATAAAAGGTGACTTTATTTTTGGTTACGACAGCTAAGGGGGAGTGGGCATAGCTTCCGAAGCTAAAGTACATAGCATGCTTTCGAATCTTGGAAGCCATAGAGCAGGCCATTGGCAGTCAAGCCTGGCCAAGCCAGCCGAAAATCCAGCGTGGTTGCTTTCGTAATGGAGCGGTGTGGCTTGAAACGAGTGATTTAGTCCAGAAAATTGAACTTTAGGGAAGTAATTTGTCCGAAAAATCGGTCATGAGAATGTTAGGTCTATGGAAACCTTGACAGTGCATTTCTGGGGTCCAGAATATCCATCAAATTCGAATTTTTGGAGTTCAAACAAATTGCTGCCCAGTGTACTACACCGCATGCTGCAGAAAGAGCATACAATCTACCATTACAAATTGCTTGCTCTTTCCAGATTTTTATACGTTGTATGTTACATCAACTCGCCAGTCATTGCGCATCGGCTGTTGTTGCTTCGGGTTAATTTAAGACTTTTGCATTTATTCAAAACGTGTCTCGAGTTTCAAGAAAAGTGCTTGTGTCCCTCTTGAGAGATATTTGCATGGTGCCTTGAGTGTGCACATACTCTTTGGAGGCACTTAGCTAATTGACAGTTAGTATAGCTGATGTGAAGATGTGTTACGTGTCAGCCTTAAGGCATTACTGCATGCATTTACTTCATGTTGCAGCCTGGCTTAGTGTGCATGAGACTGTTTGCGCTGTCAAGCAACATCTAATATGTTGTCCCCCTAAAACTGTTTCTTTTTCAAATTAGTTCAAAAAGTCATAAATAAAACATGATGAAGGAGCCTTTGTAGCTTAAATTAAGTGATGTGGTCAATTTGTACCAGCTTTACTTGTGTAGAAGACAACTGGTATAGCTAAATCTGTGTTGTGTAAAGCTGCTGTTTGAGCTGAAACTTTCAGAAGCAAGTTCTTTCATTTCGGACGTGAAAGAACACTAGTAGCCTTTGCTCATTTTGTTGTGACAAGCCTTTCGGCAAGAGCAGGCTTGGTTTGAGGTCACTGCTCGCAAAAGAAGTGCTTGTTTCATATTATTTTTCTTTGCTTTTCTTTATGTCCTTGGTTGTCCATTTTACTTCTATTTTGTTGTAGCTATGTTTAACGGGTGTGCCATGCATGGTGTCTTAGGTGTTATATTTCAATACTGTGGCAAAATGTTTCAGCAGCAGTGAAGTGAAAACTAGCTTTTCTCTTGTTGGTGTGAAAAAAAGAAGAAATCTTGGATTATAGGGCACTGTCACTGTAGATCATAGTGAATTATCGTTAGTGCATGTTCTCATCTGGCATTAATTTTTCTTTTATGTCCACCACATTGCACCAAAACACTTCCCGCAGTAACTGTTATTTCTTATTTTATTTTACAAGCAGTCTGCAGGTGTAAAAAGTAATTGGTTATGGTTGATTAGCATGTACAGTCGCGCCCAATATGAGTTGCAACATGTTGTCCGAGCTCGAAAGTGAGGCCAGCACTGCAAAGCAGTGCCAACATAGCAAAATTTGCTGAAGCATGCAATGTTACTGGTATTCTGGTATACTGGTGTTACTGGTACAAGCTACTGGTATTCTCTAAACCAATTTAACGTATACCAGCATAACCGTCCAGGCTTGGGGCCCCTTAAACCGTGGTCAAGGTGTTGCAAGTCATATTGAGTGCAACTGTACATTCATCTATGCTCTCTCAGTTGCCATAATTCCGTGCAGTGCTCCAAAAGTTAACGCTCCTGTTAGCCAGTCAGCAAAAAGTCATGAGAGCCTGTTGTGTGCTCTGAGAAGTGAGGAGAGCTTGCTCGTTGTACACCACTAATCCCTCCATGAAACTTTCATGCCCTTGATGTGTACCCTATGGAAGTCATTCAAGGGTGGAATAATGGAGGAGCTTTTCTTCTGGCTCTGTTTCGTAGCAGACTTATGTTACTCATGCCTTTTGCAGCCCTGCACAGAGCTAGCAAGTCGTATGGCTCATGCTGCTTTTACCCACTTTCTTTATTTTACCATATTCATACCACATTTGTTCAACACCTGTCTTGTTGTTCATGAAGCTGAATGGCTGCTCGGGTCAAATTCAGACCTTGTTGCAGTGGTGTCACATTATTTTATTTCGGAAACAGTGCCCGCATTTAGATATGCAGCACGTGTGCACTTGCCAAAACAGCTACTCACGCCACACAGCGTACCACTGCTTGTTCGGTACGTATACTCGCTCACCCACGTGCTTCTACTCTTCACTCCCTTGTTACCAAATTCAGGAAAGGCTGAAGAAGGAGAGGGACGCAGATTCGCACAGCTTGCACAGTTTCACCTCTGTCTCCTCACAGCACTCGGGCAAAGCACTGGCCACCCTGCCCGTTGATGTAGGTACCACCCTTGTAGTAGCCCTTTCCCTCCCCATACTACCTGTCATGCAAGAAGCGCTTGGGAAGAGTAACTCCGCACTGGAAGCAGCACAAGTGCACCACCACTAGCTGTACTTTCTATATAGACCTCTACTTGTATATAGACCACTTGTTTAGTTGTAGTAAAATGCAAGCACTTTACGACGAGTATACAGCGTTCGTCCTGTAATGCAGCTTGTTCCACACCGTGTCTGGATTTAGTGCTTACCTGTTGCCACTATCTGTCAGCTGCAGTAATGCTGGATGAAGATCGTAGTTCTTCTTTGGCATCACAGAATTATGGCACTGTCTGTTCCTCTTCCAAAAAAAGAGGTGACACATACTGTGTTGCTAAAACAGTGGGCATCCCCTTATAGATCCTGAACACTTAGATGCAACCCCCTGTCCCACTCCCAATCTTTAGTTGCAGCTAAAGCATAAACAGTCAACGATTGATTTTTTGGATGGCTTCGCGGCACTGCCTATTGGGGTCAGTGAATTAGGACATCCGAAATGGCGAGCACTGTCGGACTTCCTGCTCTGACTGCAGGTTATAAATAGCATTAATTGAAGCCACCACCACTGCGGTTGCCAATAATCAGCTTTGCCACATTGCAAAGGTATTGTGCGACAGGGCACACAACATATCACGGTGAAGCATATCAAGAATTGAAAGCGGCCAATGTCAAGGGAGATGGTGTGTGTTTCTTAGTCATATGTGCACGCATGTGCTGCCTCCTCTCAATAAGACCCCATTAATGTGCATGTGTTACCAGTGTAGTGATGGTGAAAAAGTAGCTGCGACAGATCTCTCATCCAGGCTCCACAGAGTGTGACACTATGCCTTGCCTACCTGTTAGTTCACACCGGGATCACATTTTGTGGCATCACTGTCGGTGCTCCCAGTGCAGTTGACATTTTCAGGGCATGCCACAGAACGGAGTTCCTCCTCCTCCGTGCTTCTTGAACCAACTTTGCATTTTTTTTGCTACAGCATGGTCACCTTATTTTTCCCAGCCATTTTTGTTACATATGCGTTGCGCATACATACATGCTGACTTCTTTTTCACCCCTGTTTACATTCCAGCTATGTTCTTGTGACAACAGTGTGTATAGTCCATAAATCTGCCTTTGAAACCTTCCTTCAGGAACGTTTTTCATCTGCACATAAAAGAGTTTATGTCAGCATTGACTGATCAACTTTGCGCGTTTACAAATTAGTTGCAGGTGTTTAAAAGGTAGCAGTCTGTGCTGGCCCAAATTTCTGCCGGAACACATCATTTGCTGTCTGGTGCGACCAGTTCTTACATGGAGTCTATGCTTTAGTAAATGTTACCAGTTAAAGCATTTTTGGTAACTCTATATTGTGCATTCTTTAAGCACAGTGCATGTCTATTTACACATCTGTTCATTGACACATGTTTAGCTTTAGAACAGTTCAACAAGATGCTTATCATCGAAGCGAATTCAAATAAGCTGACCCACCTATGCGTTGTATTATAAGCATACTTATCCACATAATTTGTAACGATAATGTTTGAAAGCGTATGCCACCTTAGTACTGCTTTTCTTTCTGTTCTTTTATGGTCTTTACTTCCTTCATTTCTTGCTTTCTCTTGTTTTTGAGTGTGTAATATAGTGCTGTAATATTATAATACCACATAGCAGTTCAAAATGAGAAGTTCATTAAGCTTTGCACATATTTATCAAGCTCTGTTCTACAGCAGAAAGATGTTGATTCAATTCCTGAAAGAAACTAACAGCAGCTATGTGATTGTTTAATAAATTAGCTTAGTCTCGTGTTTCTTCTTGAAGGTAATTGTTTGGAGACATAGTTCCAGTTGGCTAACTCTGGCTAGATAAATACATGTCCACCTAAGTGTTCCCAAGTATTTTGCGATAGCTGGCAAGATTTCTCTTGGGTGCACCACAAGACTAGCTGCTTCATCAGACTTTCTTAGTTACTTTGGGCACCCCCTTGAAGGTTCCTAAATGTTTATCGAAACTTCATGTGGTGGTAAAAATCAGTGACAGTTGTGACAGAAATTCTCTGTCTGGTTTCATGTGGTCACCATTACCATGAAGCTGAGCTTTATGTCGAGTGACTGTTGATCTTAGACAAAGTAATGATAAAAGGTAACTTTATTGCAGTTAATTAGAAAGGCTCCCTTACAATATGCATTCATTGCATAAAAGCCAGGTTATGGTTGCAAATTAAGGATGACTGAGGCAGATTCCTTGTGCCTGTGTTAAACGGACATTGAAGGGTAGTGCATGGTAGGCTGGAGAAATATTTAATTCACCTTGTGCTTTCATTTAACTGATGAAAAGACTTTGCGCGTAGTAGTAGAAATTAAGTTGAGACTTGTCGTGGATCTCGCTTTCGAACTACGATGCTGGGCACACATCATTGTGTTGTCATGGATTTCAAAGTAAGATTTATTTTACCTGAGCTGTAGTAGCAAGTGAGAATTTCTTTAAGCTTGTTAGGTGGGGCTTAGTGATCATTTACAATGTTGCCAGGGATTTCGATGTTGTGGGGAACTGGTGAGAGCACGTTGAGATGCCGCTGTTACTCAATGTGGTTGTTGTTGAATATTTTTATGGCTTGCCAAGCTGTCTCCTGCAGCAGGCATGATACTTTTGCTATTGTAGTACACCCTAACCATTACTTTACCTTTTTGGGGCCCTTTTAACAGTAGCAGATGCTTTGGCTTTGGTTTTTAAGCTACATACAAGCCTGACGGGGCTATACTAGCCATGAGATGGCAACAAACTATGAAAGGTAGTCAAATAAGCAAAGCAAGGCTACAACTGTAGTGTCTATTATACAACATTGTCCAAAGGTTCTGTTTTGATGGCTCTTTGTCCATCTTTCTTTTTTTCTATTCTGAGAAACTGCTAATGAATCTCTTGAAAGACGCTGCTGAATCAACCAGTTCACTGCTGCATTGGTGCGGGCACACATTTACACCCCGGGCATCGTCGTGTCGGGTCGCTTTGAATTTGGCAGGGCAAAGCAGTGGCATTGCCTGCAGACAGTAAATCAGTGGAGCAGCGTGTCATGGAAGTGGTTCGAGCCGCTGAGCAGCTTGTGAGCCCCGCCTTGGCCGCAGCTGCTACATCAGTGACACCACCAGCCACCTCCGTGCCTGTGGGCGAGCAGAAGACTACAACTGTTATCATGACCAAGAAGTCAGTCAGCCACCCACCAGCTTCGGCAGCGGCCACGGTAAGGACCGGGGTGAAGTCACTTTAGAGGGATTCTAAAAGTAGAATACCAGATCATCTAGATTGATGAATTATTCCCCAAGAACAACTGCATGTTTGTGATCATTGGTTCATTGTTAGAAGGGAAAATAAAGGTTAAAGGTGTCTTTTATGAATTTCAAGCTGAGACCCCACCACCTGAATGTCAGTGGGATTTCAGTTTTTCATTCTTTTCTTTTTCTTTTCTTCATATTTTGCCCTTTTTGGTTCAGTTAAGTTTTCTTGAACTTGTAACCTTAAGTTTCTGGCTTCTTTATAACTCAATCTAATTCGTTTTCGCTGACAGTAGCAGATGCTGTCAAAACCTAGGCATTGTAGAGATTCAGTGTGGGAACTTCAGGAGTGGCCTCAACTACTGTATTTTCTTTTTGCTTGTTTTCTTGCTTACAAAACGTGTTTGTGTGGTAAAAATAGTGCTTTTGGTATTGTTGAAGGGTAATTTACTAATGGAAGGTAATAAAAGCGTAAGTTCCATCTTTAGTACCCCATTAAGCTGGTGTGTGCAGCATACTTATCCTCTAATTTAACGTTAGATGGCGGAATGGGGCAGCTTTTCTGCCATATGCTGTCAGGCATTGCTTGTTCACTTCACTGCAGCATAGAGCCATGTATTATGTTTCACATAGGGCATCCTTTTCACATAGGGCAGGGCCGGTAAGGGCTTATGAAGTGCGTTGTGTATTTTGAAATGGCATTAAAAAAGAGGCGTAATATCTGCAGGAAATTTTTGAGTCGTACTTGCACAGATATGGCACATATCAAGCCTATACACCCCTTCAGACAATCAATATAATGAAGTCGGTTCTTAGGCTAATGCTTATAGATGCCATAGCAGCAAGCACTGTTTAGCATTATGATATATTTCTTGATCTTTTGTTTGTAGCTGCTTTATATCCATGCAAATACAGCATTTCCATTAAATTTATTACTACTATCCCCTCCACTCCTCTTCTCAAACTTCCCTAAAAATACTGCTCAGATGCAACTGAACAGCTGGTTCCAAGAGCTGGATCAATGTTGCTGAATAACATCAGCTAGGTGCTGAATTTGACATAATGCATGATGACATTATCTGTCATTTCCCCGGTGGCTCATTTCAGTGGCAAGATAACTGTTACAAATCTTGATTCTCTTGTTTAATAATGCAGCATAAAGGAGGTGCAAAATTTACTCATTACAATCATAGTACATTGGCTGTTCCAAAGTTGTTGACATAGCAAGGCAATTGTGTCATAAAGTCATATGGCAAAGGCACCTTCACAGTTTTTTTTTAATACCAAGTGTAGTGAAAGAATAAGAGTTCTGGGACAACCCCATGACCCCTCCATGCAGTGGCTTATCAAAAGGAAAGGGTGTGTGCATGGTGTCACATTATAAAAGCTGAAGGTTGTTTTTATCCAACCAAGAGTAGTTCATCTGACTTGACAATGTTCATAGCATTGTGTTGAAAAGAAATTGACAGGCAAACTATAAAATGCATGCTGCAGTCATTTGAAACTCTGCAGTTGGCCTGGGTGTTCTGTAGGTCTACATTACATTTATAGCACTCTTGGACAGAAGGTGGATCCTCTCAGTATATGTTATGACATGACCATAAAAGATACCTCACCTCGTTACTATTTAAAACTAACCAACAAATAAGAAGGGCTCTAAGAACATTGCTTGCTGTTAGATGTTTCATGTCATTGTTGTTATGTTTTTATTTTTGTGCTATCTGCTGTGGCTGACATTTTTCAGTTTACCCAAGCAGCAGCAAAGCTGTGCTTTAAAGACTAAACACGGAGCGAGAACTATGTCTAGCTAAATCTCCTAATTACCTTTATACTATATACCACACCAATGAAATCTTGCAGTGAGGGGATACTTGATAGATGAGGAAAGGTGTAACAATGAAAAGCTGGCATTGAAGCTTTCTTGAGGTTCCCCTGTGTCATGTATTTTGACACCATCTGCACAAGCCTAAATAGGAGGGATGTGGCTGTATGTTCTGAAGGAATTATAGACTTAGACATGGCAGGTTTCAATCGTACTAATTCATTGCATCAGTCCTAATTTAAAATAATAAACATAATACTGTTTAAGCTATGTGATGCTGCACTGACATATGCTAGCACGGTAGTCTCCTAACTAAATTGAAATAAAATTGAACCTTAGCCTTTTTTTTTAATAGTAATGGCAAAATTTGGAGAAACGTTTTTTTTTTTTTTTTTTTCAGTATACCTTATCATCAGAGCTGATATACTAGTTGGTTTATATAATGACCATTCCAAATAATAACTTCTAGAAGGAATAATTGGTCAGGTGTGGGGAGGTGCTGAGTTTGGTGATGAGTATTTTGACAATGTGCATTGCTTTGCAAATTCTTGTTTGGAGCATGTCCACCTTGTGTAATTTTATGACCCATTAAAGGAAAAGTATTTCAGAGAAATCCTGATTGCACAAGAAGGAACAGCATTGTAGCAAAGAAGTGAGAATAAATGTAAAGTTCAGTCTCCTTGAGTGTTTCATTGTTTCTATCGGAGAAGCTTTAATGCCAACTTACAAAGCACCCGGCCTGGTAGTGTGGATATTTAAATGCTCCTGGTACCTTAGGCATGTGCAAATGCTATAGACTGGCTTATGTGCATGCCAGCAAGCACTTTAGCAGCTATGTTTCATGCATCTTTCTAGATTTAGCCACCTGCCCGGCTTTTTCTTTTCTTCCCTGCTTGGCTTAGCATGAGATAATCTAGGACGAGACTAATTGCATCGCATTTTCTTGTACTGATGCAACTTTTTATTTTGTCAGGCTTTCTTCTTCAGGCAACTCTACTACACGTATGTTAGTGACTGTTGAGTTATTAGCAAATTGGTTGCAGGTTAAAATTGATTTGGGGTTACATCATTTGTTGCATATCAGTGAATAGATAAGCAGGCATGTCTGTTTTAAAAAGGTACGGGGGTTACATTTTATAATGTTTATTGCTTACAGTTGCCCAAGATTTGATTTCAAATCTGGAAGCAACCAGCATGAACATTAATAACCAACTTTTTGTAAAGGAGTTTTGGGCATTTTAAAATTAATGAGGTGTTGATGTTTTATGATGTGAAAAGTTTTAGAAAACATTCTTGCTAATCCAGGCATAAGTTTCAACCTTTCCAGCATTTGCATTCCACTTTGATAGCTATGTTTAAGGAGCTGCACGTTGTGATAGGGTCCATTAAGACTTCAGAATTAAATAGAGAGCTATCTTGACAACAAATGCAGGCTCATGTTCTTGATTTTGTGCTTGCGTAATGTACACAGCTTAATATCTGTGTTTGTCCACCATGAGTGGCCTGTTTGTTGAGTCATTCATTGTTCATGGAAGATTTTATAATTACCACTATGCACTGATCCTAAATGAAGAACAAAGAAAGAAGTGATACACGGTTAAATGTAACATCTAGTACACAGGTATGTTAAAACTACGTAGGGGCTGGTCTGTGTCAAGCTGCTAAGGGAGGATTTGTACAATGAGAATTTTGTTACACATACATCAGTCATTTTTATGAGAGCAGTAAATATACTATATTGCTTCAAAATTCCTGAGCTGAATCCGTGCGATATGTGAACATGGCTCCCTTGTTTCATATTCACAGAATCAGCTTGAAAGTCTTAGCTTACAAGGCTTACAGAGCTTCCTGAAAGTTTTTATCAATATCTGTGCTGTGGCGCAATAAGACAGTATCTCATTAAAAATTTTGTTTAATCTTCAACATCACGAAAGCCTTGGTTTCTTTTGAATTCCAATGGTGCATTCGGAGCAACCAATCAACTCGGCAAGCGAGCACTACACTTGGGAATAGAGCAGTGCCTCCTAATCTGCAGTTGGAACATAATCATCACCGCTGCAGCAAGGCGAAGGCGGGAGAGCAAAACAACCTGTTAAGTGCTCGCTCAGAAGTGAGTTTCAGTGTTGCGGTCAGTATCTGATTCATAGGTCGTGGCTTCCATCTCAAGGCTGTTGCTATTTAGAAGTAGGAACAATTCTGCGCACCCTGCCATGCTTTCCTGAGCAGGTGATTGCATAAAAGCGAATGTGCCGCACAGATTTCTGCCACTTTTCACGGAGCAACTTTTCCTGCTTGACAGAGTTACAGTAGAACCCCGCTGATACGCTTTTCAGGGGACCGTAAAAAATAAACATAAGAGCCAGGAAACGTAAGAACCGAGAAATGGGAAAAATGGAAAAATGAGAGAAGTGGTGATCGGCACACAATTTTTTTTCAGTGCTGGCGCTTTCAGTGCACACATCGGCACACTCGGCTACGATTTCGTGGACAGGGAAAACCTCGGAGGTGACAATGGCGTCATCGATGGAAACGTAATCATTGTACGCGATTCCATTACCAACAGTTTGCATCGCTCTGCCATAATTGCTGGCGGGAGCCGGATACGTAATGGGCGTCGCCCATTTTGCAGCTAATCCTACAGTCAAGCCAAGTCAAGCTACATGAAAAGTCAGTATTTCCGTCGGCAGTGGCCGCTTGGAGTGCCGATTCGCGACGTAACATGCGGGAACATTCCAACACTGCGACTTAACAGCGGGGTTCCTAATGCATTGAATCCTATGGGAGCTCTGCCGGGACCGGCCAAAAACGACCTAACAGCAGGGAGAACGCAGCAGCCGGGAACGTAACAGCGGGGTTATACTGTATTCTTGCTCAGAATGAGAATGCATTACAATGCTCTCATTGGAATGCGTGACTTGTACCCTCACTTTGCCATCCGTACAAACCTACTTTAAAATGAGCTTCCTTCCAAAAAGCTTGTTCTGAGACCACCATTGGAGTTCAACGTTAGCTTCTGGAATGCTGTGGTCACTTTATGGTCAGTCCTCTCTGAAAATTATTGCGGTGCTATTTAGCAGATAAAAAGAGTTTATAGCAATGATCTTTGGTAAGGATGCACATTGAGCAAAACTGTCTTCTCCTACATGCTCTTTTTCTCTTTTATTCCACCTTCGTATCTACTTCCCTCCCACCCTCTCTCCTACCACCGTTGTTGTCACTTCTCCCCCCCACTTTCTCCTTGTTTTATTGTCCTGCAACTTACAATTTTGTTTCACGCAGTGATTGCACCCCTTGGTTGCTTTGCTGACACCCAGAACTGCTCGTTTTTGTTTTTGTTTTGGTGTGCGTTCGTGTGACGTGACTCAGTGTAACGCTGGACTCTTATGGAATGAACAGATGCTGCAACGAGACAAAGAAATGAAATGGATACACTCTAGTGTACACCCGAAATGCACATCCGCTCGACAAGTGTTGGCCGTCTTCTACCACCTCCTTCGTTTCACGTGGAAGAAATACCCTCTCGCTCGTGTGCACACATTTTTTGTGGTTCCATGTCTCTGTCCAGTTCAGTTGCGTCCAGTGCCACAGCAACAACCTCAGTGCCTTTGCAAAGTGGAAGCTTTGCCTAATGAGGGTGTAGCTTGTTTGGAAGCGTGACTGTACATATCAATTTCCGCAGCCCCCTCCGATTCTTTTCTTCTGTCTGCTGGTGCACCTGCTTAAGAGGTAGCTTTACGGCTGAGCACCATTTAGTTTCTTAATTATTATTTTTTTCTGCTTCAAATGTGAGTGTTTGAAGTGGAAATGCTGTCATCTGGCTATTGCTTAGCTGGCCTGAGTGAAATTTGTTGCATCTAGGAGAGACGGTCAAACTCTCTTGGTCATTTAGAGCACATTTCTGGCTTGTTTCTTAGAAATGTCATAATTTGTAAAGTTAAGGGTACCTCGTGACCACATCGGCGTCGAAACGGCAGCTCATCTACATCCAGTACTGAATGTGCTGGATTCAGTTCACAGCACCTTTGCGAACCCGCTGGTTTTTCTAATGGTGTAGGAGTACCCCATCCAGACACTTGATGGTGCGTGGGTACTTGCCTAGTAAAGCGGCCCCGTAATGATTCTGAAGATATCATGGACTTAATTTATTCCACCGCGGCCTTGGCGAAATAGCTAGAATCTGCCACTGCTGTGGGAGGCAGAGAACTGCTGCCACCAAGTGCCTTTCAGTAAAATAAATACAAGCACACTTTCGGCTCATTTCTCTACAGGATGAAATTCCAAATTTTCTGGGAAGACACCTGCCCTGAGGGCAGTTTAATGAGAATGCCTGAATGGAAAATAAGGCCACCTCCGTTCTTTTTCTCCTTTTTTTTTTTTCCCACCAGTGGATTCTTACCATCCGTCGCATTTAAACCTTTTTAAAACTGCAACCAAGTTCTTACAGCACTATCACCCCACAAAACAAGCAGATTTTTGCAACTTCATTTGTAAATTGCCTCCCTTTAGAATGGCATCTCGGATGCAGACAAAACAAGTACTGTGCAAATTTGAGTGGTACTATATCACAAAACTCGTGCGGGCAATGTTAAAATGTTTGATGTAAGGTGTAAACTACTCACATTTGTTTCTTTGAACCATGGAGGAAGGAAAAGCTGAGGAGAGGCCCTACCGTATCCCAATGCATTGCAGAAAGTGTGGCGGAAATTATGTCAGAAATTATGGGCCAAAGAACAACTTATGGGGCAGACAAAACAGCAAACACCTTGGGAGACGGTCTCTGTGTCTAACGGAGGTTTGCTGTTCAAAGTGCCAATTTCTTTTCTTGAAGTAATCGTGGCACACACTGCGGCCTTTGTATGAGATTAAATGTTTCTAAGCTTGCTTATATGCAGCACGTGTGGCAATGGACGACATTGAGCCAGCTAAGTAGCTATTCACTGCGACACTGTCGTGCGTGTATTTGACCACTTTTTACGCTGGAAAAGGGGACACTGCTGCGGAGTACTTAACGAAGACGTACATATCTGACATTATAGTGTGCTCGCAATACCTAACATGCACGATGCGGGCACACCTCACAGAACCATTCTATTCCAATAGAATAGAATGGTTAGCACAGCCTCAAAAAGCATGATGCTCTCTATGCACGCTTTTGTGCTGCATGAGAAACGCTACAAACAACTCTTTAGGTGCATCCGTTCTTGTCTGTCGGACAAAGTGCGAACGTAGCAGAGCTTTGCCAGCGTATCGATTGGTGATGCCTCAGGAATGAAACATACACGTAAACATGCACATGAGAGGCGACAATGGCTGATTTCTTGGAGCGTTGCTTGCACCCGTGTACAAAACGGCTGGGCATTTCCTAGCCTTGTTCTTGCAAGGCAAAAGACTATGCAAGTTCCATGGCTTTCATTTACACAAGTCCGTGCATCCACGCTTAAAAACAACGTGCCGGAAATGCAAGGCAACCTCCTAGATATGGGAGCGCGTGTGCCATCTTGAAGGTCATGTAAGAAACAGACTGTTTAGCTGCTGTGCTGTTAGGCGGCGCTACTAATGTTAGCAATGTGGAGGCTTCACAAATGTGACATCATGACCTCTCTTCAATTTTTCCTTCCTCCATGCTTTGAACACAGTGCAGTTAAAGGAACAGCAATACTTTCGGCTTCCTTCTTTTTCAAAAATTTTTCTTTAGAATATTTGTGACAGGCTTCTCGTTCTAAATGAATATGCTTTGGTAATCGATAAAAGTTAGCCTTCTCTCGTAAATGCAGCGGATTTCATTCAGCAGTTGGTTGAGAAGAGCACTGCTTCATTTCATGTGCATTGGAGCAGAGAAATTGGCTGTCGACACAAGACCTGAAGCGTCCTCTTAATGCACAGTCGCTGCTTTGAGCTAAAATGGCACTGAACAGATATGCAATGGCAGTCTCTGTATACTTGTACAGAGGACAGCTTTCATGTGTAGCCTGCAGGTGAAAACAGCAACGAAAAAGTTCCGCTACTCAAAGCAGCACTATTGCACATAAAACAGAGCTGTACATTTAAAATAACATGAGTATGTCAACATGTCTGCCAAGCTATAATACCAAGTGCAGTATTCCGTGGTGAACTGCGATACATTGTTCTCAGTGTTTTTTGAACTGTAAATGGTATATATTATATATATATATAAATATGTAATATCTTGTTGGCTCATTCTTAGTTGTATGTGCCCAAATTCCTGACCCGACTATATTTGTGGGTAGTAGTTTCTTGAGACATAACATTTTAAAAATGGTGTACCTGAACAATTGTGCTGTTAATTCAGAAGACTGCCTATTCTGGAATTGTCTTACACAAGGGGCTTGCATTTTGAAGCTGCTGATTCCCGAGACCCACTTTTTGTAACCTCATGCTTTAGCTTCGGATGGTGGAGCTTTCTCGCTTGGCTGCTCTGTTCTTTGTGACCTTGTGAGAATGTTGTTGTTCAACGCAGCGAAGCTCCTCTCGGCTTTTCAAAGATCACTCCTGGTGCAGGTATAACTTAAGTGGGAGGATATTTACCCAGGTAACAGAGGATGTGTTATTCCTCTTTATCTTTGTGCACAATGCTTTAGGAAACGAATGACAGTGGGGCTGGAGTTTTGCTCATGTATGTGGCACTCTAGTGCACCCTTCGCAGCCAACTCTCTTGTCCTGCAGAGAAACCTTCATTATGTTGCAATTGCTACCATTGTGGTGCTCTTTCCTTCCCTTTACTAGCTGCTGCCTATTTCTACATCTGCATTTCTGTTGTTGTACTCTCTTCAGGGTTCTGTATCCGCCTTTTGCATTGCCCTGCGATGCCACCTTAACACTACGAGAAACTAAGTGTACAGCATCAAGGAGGCCAACTTCTTCTTCCCTCCTTTTTCTTTTTTCTTTTGTTATTGGACACTTGGGCTGGACACAAATGCCAAAAACATCTCTGGCACAGCAAGCAACCATGAGTCATCACAATTTTTGGGACTTTCATGCCAGCTTTACCAACAAATGGCTGTTGAATGAATACACCACACCGAAACTAAGTTACCGCTATGCCTGAGCTTGCATTTATGTTTGTTTGTGCTCGGCAAGATTCTCAACCTACTTAGGAAGCTGAAATTCACCAGCTGAAGCATTCGGCAGACGGCCATATTAAGTTCGAGCCCAGTGGCCCACTGCATCAGTCAGCAGACTGGTCTTGGCATTATTGGTGTGAATGCGACCCACGTATTCTATATAAGAGCGTGCTGTCTGCTCCACAAACCATCAATGTTGTACTAGAAGTTTCCGACACTCACTACCAGGGTATGGCTCATGCGCACTCCGAACATGCAAAAGGTGGAATTGTGCCTATATCATCCAAAGAGCTCCTTGACAAGGAACTTCCTGCAATGCATGCTGCTGCGGATTTCTTCTGTGCTAGCACTGCGGTATTCCATGTTGATTGTACACTGTCAGCCGGAAGTTCACATATTCTTTTGTTCCCTTGCCGCCCTCAACATATTACATGATTTTAAAAAATCATTTTAGTTGCAAACCTGATTTTAGTTGTGAAATGCTCTGCTTTGGAGGTGTCAGGGTTATGTGGCAAATAAACATACTTGCAACACTTTTTCTCATGCATAGCCAGTTTGGCGTTCCTTCAACTCTTCGTCGGGTATATGTCTTACCATCTATTCTTTTGCAATAGTTTAGTCTTTATATCTTGACAGTTTCAAGTGATAGGGGCCTTTCTTCAGTGTAGGGGGGGAGTTTAGCAACAAGCCAGTGCCTCTGCAACAGGCTCCAATGTGTGCTTGTTACGCAAGTAAGGAGTAGCACTTCAGGAACAGAACTGCTGTGAGAGAGCTTACGAGAGGATTATCTAGCCCAGCGTTCATTGAAAACTATGCATTGTTCGCCGCAGCTTGTAAACTGAATGGTGAGTTTCACTGCTCTTAGCTTATAAAGTTATTTCACTTACGTTTGAGAATTGAGACAATTTGTTCTCAGGTTTCTCATTTATGATACCATATGGTGAATAGTTCAATTAGTTGATCTTTGTGTGTGCTTTCCTTTTTCTTAAGCCGCTGCAAGCATACCTAAAGAAATGCTACTATACTGCACTCTTACAAATGGTATAGTACTTAGGCCAAGGCAACCTATAGGTATTGGTAAAAAATTGCAAATTGTCTTGGGACGCTTTATGCATCACATCCTGAGACCCCCTGTTTGTGCTTTGGAGCATGCTGTTTACTTGGCTGTGCTGTTCACCCCCTATAGAGTGTGATGCCTCTATTGCATGTGAAATGTTCTTCCTTCACTCTAACCAACATCTGCTTGGCTTTCGTGAACTACATACATAGTCTATTCTTTAATTTTCGTCTGTCACTTGCACATTGTTGTCTTTTTGTTCAGCCTTTTTCTTTTTGGTTTTGGGGTTATGAACCTGTTCACAGTGGACTGCACACACAAAGCATCCTTTTTTCATTTTTTTTTCTTTTCCTAACCCTGTTTTACACCACCACCCTTCCCTTTGCCTACGGCCTTGGTTACCCCACGTCTATCCTCTATTTTTTTTTTTTCTTTCTTTCTTACCTCGTGCGGCGGTGGCGATTGCGAGGACAGCTCGTCAGGAGTGACCGGCCACAGGTATCACCTCCTCCTCCTCCTCCCCCATCCACAACAACCTCCTCTGCCCCATCGACCCTCCGGCACCATCCCCCTCCTCCCGCTCACTCTGGTGACGACGTCTTCCTTCCCCCTTCCCCACCTTTGGACAATCGCACTGGTGGTGGTGGTGGTGGCGGCAGCCCCGTGGAGAACGGCGGGACGCTTCCTCCTAGCGTCTCCTCTCTCCTGCCGGAGCCTTCTCGGCCCAGCAAACCTTCCAAACTTAGCCTGGGTCCTAAGCCTGTTCCCCCTCCCAAGCCCAGAAAGGTAGGCGGGCCCAGCTTTTCAGTCCTTCTTTCATAATCTCTGGTGGGACCGACCTTTCTTTTCCTTCTTCACCTTCAGTTCTTGTTCTTCGGTGAATGCGTGTTTTCTGTTATACTTTCTTTGGTATGATGCTTGTCTTCCTTTCAGGTGACTCTGTGAGGCTTAAAAGGGGCATTTTGCTCATTCATTCACATTTAAAAGAAAAAAAAAATTGTCTACAGAAAGTCATAGAAATTCAGTTTGGCAGCGTTCATTATAACAAATGGGACGTTATGTAGAAATTCACATTGGCAGTTCTGTCTTTGATGCACTGCACATTTGGACTTCCTGTCTTTTTAACCTCTTAAATTTCTGTGAGTTAAAAGACTAAAGAGCTGCGGCTCGTCTTCATGCGGTAGCTTAGCAGGTAAGGTATTGGGCTGCCGAGCACAAGGGCTTGGGTTCTATTTCTGGCCATGGCAGCCACACTTCGATTGAGCAGAATGCAAAAACAGCCATGTACTTAGATTTTGGTGAACATTACAGAACACCAGATAGCTAAAATTAATCTGGAGTCCCCCACTGCAGCATGCCTCATAAGGTTAGTGTGCCTAAATTTAGATTCTAATTTAATGTAACCCGTATTACATTAAGCTTATAAAGACAAACACCGGCAACTTTTCGACGATGCCGGCCTAATGGCAATTCTCTTATTACCGAGACGCCCCTGTCTTACGCCTGCTGGACATGCTGAGCAAATCTGAAAATAATCTTTAATAAGCAAAAATATGTGGCTGATTCCTCTGTCAAAGGAATCGGCATAACACGAAAGTGAAATGTCTTCGCATAAGCAGTTGAATGTTTTATCGTTACATCGAGGTGAACTTGCCCATAGCTATCGGTGTTTCGCTGGTACGGCACTGTTTGGTGTAGATGAACCCACATTTTGGTGTCGCCTCCATAACATCAAGGACCAACCCCTTGTGGTAACTGAAGTAGTTTACATAATAACCGGACAAAGTTATAGTAAATGCCGCGTGACAAAGGTATCAATCATATTTACTTGCGCCACATTGACCCCTCAACGTCGTTGCTGTGCTTGAGCACCTAACGCAGCAGTTTTCTTGTTCCCATCACGCTCGAAAAGAGGTCGGCAGGGTAGTGCCACCCACGATGAAAGGTGACTAGTGCTCTGGAGCGCACATATGCTCGAACGAGCTGTAATGACTGAGTGTGGTTCGGTTAAGGAAAGGGCGCTAATTTCTGCAGCCTATGTCGGGAGCACGGCTAAGTATCCGTGGAGGTAAGGAAAAGGGACTGAAAGAGATAGAAAGGAGAGAAAGGCAGTAGTGGAGGGCTCTGGAAATTTTGACCACCTGGGGTTTCTTAACGTGCACTGATAATGCACAGTACACGGGCCGCTGGCATTTTCACCTCCATCGAAAATGCAACCGCAGCAACCGCCGCAGTCGAGATTGAACCCACATTTTTTGGGTGGCAGCCGAGTACCATAACCATTACACCATCGCGGTGGACCGAAGCTGTACGAACGCAGCTAGGTTCTTTCTTCTCAAGCTTCTTTCTGGTACATCGACGTGAACTTTGGAACGCGCCTGGAATGGTGCCGCCATCCAGGAGAGGCGAAGCAAAGCTGCAGTGGTTCACTTCGCTTCTCCTATAAGGTGGCACTGTTCCAGGTAATGTGTGCCTGGATGCGTGCGCGCTGAGCTGGGCGAGAGCGTCGAACGAAGTGACCTTGAAGAAATATAAGGCGCGTTCGTACAGCTTCGGGCACATGCAGTGTTAGCGCAGTGGTAGAGCACGGGTCACCTTTCGTCGTGGAGCAGGCGGCTGTGTGTTCAATTCCCAGCGTATTAACAGAAGCTTTGTAAGTGTTTTTCTTTTTTATTCATATTTACTTTACTGCATCATATCCGTTATGGTAGTGACGTATGGGGTCATGGTGGACCCCGGCATAAAGCACTTTCGTGTTAAATAGCACAATACCAAAGCCCAACTGGGCAGTGCTTTCTCCACATGAACTCAAATGAGTCCATTCACCTTTTTCATTTTGCAACAGTGCATGCACCCTTCCCCTGGTGGTAAGATAACTTCAGTCATTTTTCCCGCAATGACAACACCACCTGTGGCCTATAATTGTAAGAAGCCATTGGGCAGTTTGAGGCAACTACTACACATTGATTTGTAGGCAGTCCACACGTCCTTTGAGCTGCAGTCTTACATGTATGACAGATATGCACCAAGGAACATACCCAGCGAATTTTGTTGAGATTAACTGACCTCAAAAAATCGCCAGAGTTGGCCTTCAATGGTGGCCTTAATGACTCGTATATAAGAGCAAATTCCAGCCAACTTTGATGCTGGAAATACTATTAAAATGTCCGTGATGCAAAAATATTGAGGTCGGATTATGCAGTGGTATGCTAACCAGTACATATTCCACAACAGGCCGCCAAATTCAGCATACACTCACTGCAGTAGGAAATTTTTGTTTCAAATTTTCAATGTCGCAGTTGAATTCTATGTCAGTGTGGCGGCCATGAGTGGTTAGGAAAGAACTCAGACCCAAAACGATGCTTGAGTAATGGAAGGCGATCTTGAAGACCATGCTTTTGTATACTGAAAAAAGTAGATGTGTATAAAACGTGGCTACCATTCAGCATTGTGTTATATCTTTACGTGTGTTGGCAGTTTTGCTGCTGTTCATCAGTGGAGATGAGATTGCACACAGTAGTCAAGGCTGACGCCCTTGCTGTGCTGTTGGGCACCAGAGGATGCAGTGAAATACACCAGGTGTGTCATCGCGATGCAGCTGTTGGTCCTTGTTTCTTGACGTCGTGCTGCAGTGTCAAGAAACTAGGATCCACAGCTGGCAGTGACTTTCAAAAACGGTTGCTGCCTTTAGTGTTAGGAATACCGAGGCATGTCTTCAAATTGAACTTTTGTGTGGAATGTACACTCAGGGGCCAGTATTTTCAGTTTTTACCAATAGTTCCTGTATACTCTCAGCGACAACGATCAAACTGGATTAGTTCAGCCCCAAATTATTTAGCTGTGCATGTCTGTCCTTGGTTATGAATACCCCTTCCGGAGCCTTAAACAAACCTATCTATTGATGGCACATTGTTGAAGTGTGGTATGCCTTTGTGTCCTAGTTTTGTTTGTGCTATGTTGTAGTACGTACAGTGGCATCACCCTGTCTCCATGCATTGTTGTGCCAGACCCCTTGCTGACGTGTGTCGTTGTTTTGCCTCTTTTGGCCTTTTCTTTCTGCTGCACGGCACAGCTCCAGGGCTTGGTGACAGAGCCCGAGTCGTTGACCTTCATTGAGAAGAAGCACCACTTTGAAAGCATGCAGCAGCAACAGCAACAGGGCTCGCTTCACAGTACCCAGGCATCGGAGGCAAAGCGCTTCAGCTTCCTGTCTGAAAACGAACTGCAGAAACTGCGGGAGGAGCAGGACAGTAAGTCCTCTGTTTTTCTTTCTTTTTTTTTGCACAGGTGGCTGTAAATCGCAGCCCTCTCTATTTCAGCCCTCTCCCATTTCTGTGAGCGTGGTGGCCTGGCAGCACGAAAAGCGATAGAAAAGAGTAAAGAAAATAGGGCAAAGTAGAAATGAGAATCGTTGAAGAGCTTCTGGGTATGCTGCTGTTGTAATCCGACATGGCTGTATTTGTTCAAATCTTATTTTTTTTTAAACCAGGCATTAAGAGACGTGTTTGTGTGTGTGCTTTGAGGTGGTGCCTAAATTTCAGAATATATGCAGCAAATGTCACAACCATTCTCTGCCATGCAGAAGCCTAAAAGAATTGAATAAAGTCACATTTTTATGTATAGTGGCACCTGCCTCAGAAATTTATTGTGCTACTTTTCTTTTTTAGCAAAACATTTAAAAAAAGGTTCATGTACCTATGCTTTGTAGACTTATGTTTGGCAGCAAGGTCCCACTTTTTATTTGTATCCATTATTGAATAAAGCGTTTGCATTCTTGACTTCCTTGTCAACAATAAATTTATGGGGGTAAGGATGGGACTGTGTGCATCTCTAGTCCTGTGATAATCAGGTTACTACACCAGATGTGAACTTGTTTTGCTACCTATTGGCAACCAAAAATCAGGAGGGAATAAGCTGAGAAATGCCGTTTTCCAGAATTTTAAGAATAAAAATGCAGCTACTGTAGTTTCAGTGCCCTATTTTTTCTGAAGACAAGTTCAAAAATGTACATATGTGTTAGCATACCATTGCTGAAAGATGACATTTCAGGAATGTGTGCCAAAAATTATTTTAATGGGAGTGTGTAAGGACTTCGAAGTTTTGAGCATGAATAAATAGTTATTGATATACAATTTATATTTAGATGTAAATATCCTGCTAAAAGTTGTGCAGTGCTGTAACATCATAGTTCTCTCCATCAAGCACAATGTACTATGCACATTTAGTGATGTGTGGTTCCCTTGTAGAAGGATGGTCATGTGGGCGAGTTGGAACTGATTAGGCATATTGATGGTCAGTGCGAAACACGAGGACAAAAAGAAGGAAGGGACACAAACCACAGCGCTGTCTCACAACTAACTTTTATTTAGGAACACACATATTTAACAGCACTGACCACACCCACGTGATCCCATGACGCAGATGGAAAAGTGTGCAACAGAATATGAATAACCTCGTTAGAACCAAAACAACATAAGCTACGTGGTGAACTGATTTAAAAATGAAATTTCCCTGTCATGCAGGGCTATCGATGGCATGCTGACGCAGCGGGAACCGTTTTTGCTGATCTGAAAAGCTTCAACAATTTCTCTGACTGCCTGATCCCTGTGTTTGAACAGACTTTTTGTATCAGTAAAAATAGGGATGCAATCATGGTTTGTACAGTGCCTAGCCATGTGCGAGTATTCATTCCCTTTCAGAGAGCGTTTGTGCTCAGCCAATCTTATATTCAAACACCTGCCTGTTTGGCAAATATACATCATATATTATCATTACTGTGGCACACCAGGCAACTAGAAGGAGTTGTTTCTCATTTACAGGCTTCCTCAGTCAGCCAACCATTCAATCGGGAACGGCATTAGAGTGAAATATTAAGGAACGCAAATAAGTCTTATCCGTTCAACCAACACAACTTCACATTAAGAGTTACTCGTCCTGGTGACTGACAGTACGAATGCAAGTGACGACATAATGCAAGGGGAGAAATTACTTGTGGTGATCATTATTCGTGCCAGTAAGCACAACTTGCTTGTTGCCACACCCAGATGCCTTGTGGTTGAGGCCATTAGCATTTGCTCGGCACGGTCATCGCTTCTTAAAACAAGTAGGCATGCTCTGCCTGAGCACCTGATTAATTCACAAGCTTGCAGGCAACTTGCAGTCACATGAAGCGACCATCTGCGCCTATTTGCAACCAACATTGTGCCTGTTGTGAGATCATCTTAGTGTTATTTCATTTCACATAAAAAGGAGAGAAATGTTCTACATGCTTGATTTATGTATTTCACAATTTGAACACCCCTAGATCTGTAGCAGAGAGCATTATGTTCTGCTGATTAATGTTTCACACTGTCATGTTTTTGCATTATTTTTTTTTTTTTCTTTTTGAAATTTATTCCTTCTCCACTCATACTTGCAGGCAAGCACGATGGCAGGTGGTCACGTCAGGAGGAAAGTTGTGAAGAGGAGGAGGGCGATGAGGAGGAGGATGCTGATGATGTTGACATGCCTCCTGCTGCTGCACAACATATGGCTGAAACGTAAGGAAAACCGCAATCTAGCCAGTTGAAGTACAATCGGCGTCAAATGAAAGCGGAACAGCGGAGTGCGTGGCCCAGGCATTAGCAATGGTATGGTGTGCACCATCCGGTTTGGCAGCACTGTACGGTCCCCCTGTATGGTATCCTGTTTCCTGTTCTCCAGTTTTGATAATTGAAAGGAAGAAAATAAAAAAGAAGACAGGAGATAAAATACTGTAGTTTTATGGCGAATATTTTTCTTTGTATAATGCCCAGACGCCGATTGCATTGCAACGCAAGAGTAAAAGCGATAATCAAAAGAAGAGGCGTGCCAACTCGCTCAACTTTCTGTCCTTTTGAGTAAAAGCGAATAACTGCAAGTGATAAGACGAAAGGCATTTGGCATGCCCACACTGGCCACAATTACACCATGTTGGAACTAGAACAGAAGCGAAGATAACGCACAATAAAGGGATCACACAGTGCTGTCTAACTGGATGTGTGGGCGTCAGGGGTGATGACTGGACGGCACACACTATACTGTTGCTAATGCCTTGGCCATGCGCTTCGCTGTTTGGGTTTAATTTGACAGATTACATCTGAAACACAGTGCTATGCAAGACTTGTGAAAAAAATAATGTGGCATTGTTACACACTTGGTGGCTAAACACTTTCTAAATCCAAGGCTCGGTGTCCCAGGTTATGCTATGGAAACTCAAATTGATTATTCATGGCTTAGTTGCAGGCATTCATTGAAACATGCTTTGATATCAGGTTTAGCCACAGCATGGATGAACATATTAACATGATTTCAATAAATTTTGTGTGTGGATTTTTCATCAATTTCAGTTAATAATTAGGCATAAAATGTTGATAAAAATTTTGTGTCAACTTTCAATTGGTGCAGGTTTTCGTTGTAGAATCTGCTTATTCTTAACTGACACCAATCTACATTGATTATCTGCAAGATGTGCACTGCATTTTTGTAAATGTGTTTGTTTCATCTGCTTCATGGGATTCCTGCTTATATCTCAACATTGTGCTGCTGTTGAGTGCACAAAAGTGCACTCAGTTAGCTTGAAACTATATTGATGGACCACTCTGTGCACTCAGTATATGTGTCATCTTGCAGTTGCTTTATCTTTTGACAGTCACGTGTTGGGTTTCCTTCTTACTATACTACATTTTGTGTTATATGTAGGTATAGCATCCAAGTTCTTCGTTGCTTCATGGTGTGCATTTTCTGTTTTCTATGTCGTTATGCCATCATTCTATGCCTGTAACCAGGGGACAAGTTTACTTAATTTCTGAATGGTTTTTGGCAGCAGCACATTTATGCAGGGTAGCCAAGCCAGCTTACGCAACTGTAAAAGTTTATCGCACATTATTTGCCTGTCAGTGTTGTGGAGGGGATTAATTTCACATTTTTACAACAGCATGTCTGCCTGCATTGTAATATTGGACAGTTTTCCCTGCAGTGAAGTGGACAGTCCAATGTCAGTGGAGACTGAACCTGTGCGGCAAGTGCCTATCCCAGCAGTGCGCACCCTGAAGGCAGAGCGGCGCCTGCAGGAGCGCCAGCTGCAGCAGCCTGGTCAGGAAGAGGATGAAGGGACACGTCTTTTGGGCCTCACCGATGCTGAACAGAGGGCACTGGAAGCCGAGAAGAGGGCAGCATGGCGACAAGCTAGGTAACCGTCCAGGACTTCCTGTGTGCGCACCATGCTCAGTCGTGCACCAGGACATTGCTGTCCAAGGCTGTTGGCATGGCACTTATGATTGGTAAACAGGAATAATTGTGCAGATATACTTAGCATTCTGCAAATGCATAAATGTTGCCTTCCCATGCATGGTGCTCAGAAAATGCCTTTTGTAAGTAAGGGCACAATAGCTGCATTAATTATGGTGTAGAATGCAAAGACAAATAACACTAGCATGCGTGAAAGTAGCAAAATTGGGCACTAAATCTTGTATTGCAGTGTGTTACGTCTGCTGAGGGCTGTTGTTGAGATGCTGCTTCAGCTGATCTCATTGCATAATCTACTGTGTCGTCAGAGCTAAATCTTCAGAGTCCTTCAACTCTAGGAACAAGCAACTTAAAAACCTTGGCTTAGGCTGCTTTTTCTTCTAGGTGGTTTCCCAAAATTTGTAGCATTTACAGACGGCAGAATCTCGATTATACAACCACAGTTGGATTTCGTGATGGCACGAATTTTTCAGAAATGTCCCGGATGGACAACATGATATAGCATGCACTATGGTTCAGGCTCGTACGAACAGTTTCTGAATTGGCCACAGCTGCTACGAATGCGGCATTGCCGCACGCAAGCAGGCCAGCACGACTGCCCTCAGAGGCGTAGTGTACCATACATGGGCGCTGGCACTCCTCTCCACCTCCAGCCTTCACTGACCCAGTGGTCATCAGAAGTGAGGAGGAAATGAGCCAAGTGCTTGTTTTTTCATACGGGTGCCTTGCTCTCATGGAGGAACGAGAAGAAGAAAAAAATGGCTCTCAAAGCCAAGTAATGTTCTGGCACCTTTTGGTAGTTCATTGCTCCCTGCACGAGCATGTGCATGGCGAAAAACGGAGAGCGAGAAAGTTTGTCTTGGCTTGGTGTGATAACTCTGCTTTTGCATTACGGATTCAAAAAGCCTTTCTTGCAGCAGGGGATTCATTAGGGAACAGAATTATCTACTAGTAAAAATCATTGCATGGTAACTTACGTGATGTCGCAGGACCGCTTTAAAGTTGAAAATAGCTTCCCTGTTTAACTGCATAACTTCATCAGTTAGCATTTTGCTCTGTTAGGTTCTTTTGTGTGTGTTCTTATGTGTTAGTCACTGTCATAATGGTGTTCATATTTATTAACTGCACTTTCACATAAATGTCAAAATGTAATTTTACTTTTCTCAATGTGTTATTTTTAACTGTGCGCAGTTACAGTAGAACCCTGCTGATATATTTTTCAGGTGAGCAGGAAACGTAAACATGAGAGCTGGCAAATGCAAGAGCCAAGAAGTGGCAAAAATTTGAAAAGTTAAAGCTGTATTGACGTGCATGCGACTTCATTTTAGTGCTTATATTTGGCAGGAACGGTGCAGCATTGACTAGGGCCTCTTCTTCTTCTCTCTCACCACAAATTGGCACAAGATGTTTTTCAAGCACCCTCAGTGCTGTGTGGCCCTCATCATTTGAGCATACATTTCTTCCGTAAAAACCCTCTATGTCTAAAGTGCCTCTATGTCTAATAGACTTCAGCCCTGGCAATGGGGCAGTATTTTCTAGCATCCACCCATAACAATGCTTTCACTTTCGTGAAATTATTGCCAGATGCATTAATGCCTCTGATCAATAAAGCTCTTTACCCACTTCCTTAGCACACTTGGCCTAGTGCCAGTTTGGTATGGAGTGGCAACGCCCATAGACAGCCAAACATCTTTTTTAAAGGGAGAGTGTCTCCCAAGTCAGCGGTCCAAGAATACGGCCCATGCTCTACTTAGACTTCAATGCCATGCTGGTACATGCATGGCCACACGATCTCTTTGAAGGATAGAACCACAGAGGTGAAACCAGTGTCATCCGCAGTGACATGGTACAGTTAAACCTGGATATAACGAAATTGAGAAATTCCCGGAAAACTTCGTTATAAAGAGGATTTCGTTATATGCAGGTTCGGCACGAAAATTCGAAAAATAAACGCTTAAGTAAGCAAAACGGTTACAGACGGCAGAGCTGACCCAAAACAATTATTTTGGGCGAGAAAACATTTACAGCTGAGAACACTTATGTGACCGCTTATAGTACAGGACCGGCAATAATGCGGTTTTTTCTAACCCCCCCCCCCCCCCGGTTTTTCTGACCCCCCCGCATACCGCTTAATGTGCAGCCCCCCCTCACCCCCACCCTCCCGATATGAAGGACCGGTTATAATGCGGCTGCCCGGAAATCGCGGACAATCGAGGTAGGGAGCAGGCTTCACAAAGGAAGTGCCCCGGCCGAAAAAAGCGCAGCGAATCACCGTGGAGGAGGAAGGAGCGCGGAACGAATTAACAATGAGCGGAGGGAAGAAAAAAAAAAAGGCCGCAGGCAGCAGCAACGCGTCGCGTGCGCGCCCCCTGAGGATAGGATTTCCAAGGCGACGGAGAATGCTACTAGGGCCGTTTGTCATCCGCGAACACTAAGCACAGAACGCGCGCCCGTGTCCTCCAGTTTACCGCTGTTTGTCTCCAGTTCATTTTTTTTTTTTTTACCATTTCACGCGTGCTGCCCTTGAATCACCCCGCGATTTCCTGTGCACCCGATCCCTGTGTTGTCGAGGGCAAACTTCCCTTGAAGCGCGCCGCCCGTGACCCCGCGAGCTAGGCCTAACAAGCGCTCTCACCTACTGTCAGGTTAGCGAAGTGCAGACTCGCGCAGCAACAAAGAGTCGCGCTGCTAGCACGTTAAAGAAAAAAAAAAAAAAAGCTTGTTTTTTTTCCTTTCTCTCTTAAACCGGCGCGACTCGGTAACATAACTGGAAAAGGAGGGTGGCGGCTTGGCAGGCTAGGCCAGCTGCAGAAAGCGGCGGGAGCAGGTTTGAAGTGAGGGGGAGAGGACACGCCCGCGGCGGGATGATCGTCGGGTCAAGGGATGCAGGCCCTCCTCACGCACGCTCGCACGCACGCACACGTGCACTCGCTCGCTCTCGCCTCACAGTCGCCGTGTCATTGAGCGCGCCAAGCGCGACACCGCCGCTTCGCATTCTGTTGTGGCGGAGGAGGTGCTTCCGGTTGTTGCTCGAGCAAAAGTGACAAAATTTGGGGCCAAACTTCAGGCTGTCGGCGGAGAAAATTCGTTATTTCGAGGGGTTGTCCCGCTGCCACTTCGTTACGTAGAGGTTTCAAATACATGTACTTCTATGGAGTAATGGCGGGGAATAGAAAAACTTCGTTATATCCAGGAATTCGTTATATGGAGGTTCGTTATAAGCAGGTTTAACTGTACATGCAATACCATTTGCACCAACGGTTGGAGGCATAAAAGAACAAAGCACACACAGTGCATTTGCTCGCACTGTGGTGACTCAGAAGAAACAGAAAGACAGCATGACGAGACTGCAGGAGGCATGCACAACAGCATTAATTTAATGATGACGATGATCTTGACTCTGCAAGCTCAATGCCGGCAACAAAAGCTGTTCTCGATGGCCTTACTACTTCTGCCACCCACAGGCACAGAAACTAAAGGCCACAAAGGCCATCTTTTAATACAAAATGCTAACCTCGATGGCCATGCTATTGTTGGTGATAAACAACAGTCAGGCATGTAAACATGGCCACTCTCCACAGCAGCTTGGGCCAGCTTGGAGCACCGTTTCTTGAGGTATCGTACGGAAATGATCCTGAATTTGTGATGTACTAACAGCAAGGTCCCTTATGCATTGGATCCTGTGGGAGCTATGCTGAAACTGACCAAAAAGAAAGTAGCAGCCAGGAAAACATAGCCGCAGGGTTGCAACAGTAGGGTTCTACTACTGTGTTATGTTGTGAACCACATGTTATGTTTCTTTGCTATTGTTTGACCAAATCTTTTGTTTATTACAGTTTTATATGCAAACGGCTCTGTCTGTAATTGAGAGGCAGTTTCAGTACTTATATGTTTTGTAAAGATTGTGCTCAGTTTATTGCTATGCAATGGGGCAAGCATGTAAAATGTAGGCACAGGGAAGTAATTTCTCAACACTTTATTTTGTTGATTTGTCAGGCAAGCCAGAAGGAAGTCAGAAGAAATATCTTTTGCTCTTCCAGAATGAAGTCACTGGAAGAAGATGCTGTCCAGGCTCAGGCCATGCTTGCTCAAATGACAGAGGGTGTAGAGGCCAGGCCCGTGTCGCCCATCTTTAAAGCTGTCGACATCAACATTGATGAAGCTGCTGAGCAGCAAACACCTCGGGAGCAAATGAGGAGAGATGCCTATGACGACGGTGAGCATAGTTGTGACTTTGGGAGTGCTCTGCTCTTGCCCCACCATTAGAGGCGCTCTCTCTTGTTTTTTTAGCAGCCACTTTGCCACGTATGTCTAAAGCCAACTTGGTTATTTTTTTTTTTTGTATTTCTACTTCTTTCTTTTTTGCAAATTCGAAACTTAAGCACAGGGGCCATAACAGAAGACACAAAGAACACCTTCAATTGCTGTATATAGGAAAAAAAAAAGAAGCAAGCCTCAGCACTTGACAATAGTAATCATAGTTGAGTTGTGTGTGCTTGGTCAGTTGCCAAGCTTACATTCATTACAGTGGAACCCCGGTTTTACACCCCCCGGTTTTGCGACGACCCGCATTTTACGACGGATTAGTCCTGTCCCGACGAAAGCCCCATAGACACAATGCATTAAAAACCTCAATTATACAATGCGATCTTACGTGGAACCCGCGTTACACGACAGTCCACGCAAAGCAGGGTGACCGAACGGCGAAGAAAAGGGAAGTGCCCGCAGGCGTCTTTCGTCGTTGCACCGACTCTTTGTAACCCCTCCGCATGCCAAGCACTCGGGAAATCGGTTCGTTTCGGCTTTCCGCTGCCGTTCGTTGTGTTCCCCTGGCCCCCTCAGCGGCCGCCGGTGCCGCGAGTAGCGGCATAGAGTGGCGCGGTTGTTGTCTTCCCCCATTTTCTCACCCTTTCCGACCAACCATCTCTCTCCCGCTCTCCTGCGATCTCCCTCCTGTGATAACGAAAAGCGAAGCGGCACACACAAAGGCAGACATCGCGGCGACAACCACGAAGCAGGCGCTAACCCTAACCGTAGCAGACGACGCACGGAGCAGCCGCCGGAGAAAGACACCGCGTCATCGCGCACAGCAGCCAGTAGCGGCCGCACGTTCCCCCACTCTTTCGAGGAGCGCGCGCTTGACGCGATCGCAGCTTCGCATCTAAGCACGGGATACTCGAATGCCCCCGCGAGCCCCCCAATCAAGCGCGAATCATGCTCGCACCACGCCACCGCAGCTCCCGGCGCAACGGTGGAAAAAAGCGCACAAAACCAAAATGGTGCTGGTCGGTTGAATGGCGCGTGAACTGCGCTCGCTTGAAGTTGTGCTGTTTCGTAGCGTGTTTAAGGGGCACAGCAGCTGCCGCTGCTCGTAATATATTTGATATGAAGTCGTTTTAGGACGAATTAGGCGCTGAAAATTACAGGAGGGGTAATTTATGACACATGCAGTGCAAATATGTGATTTTCCAAAAAGCGTGTTTTCCGCGATTTTTCGACTTTGAAAGGCCACACACCCCCTTAAGTGTGTGTCATGTTTCGATATAGCTGTTGCGAATCACACCAGTGGATTGCGGCGCACTCAGGGGCATAAATTTTTCTGTTCGGATTTTACGACGCCCGCATTTTACGACACTTTTTCGCAGTCCCGGGAACATCGTATAATTGGGGTTTCACTGTATTGTCTCACTGAGCTTTCATGGGGTTCTAAATGAAAAGGTTGACCAAATTGATTTACATTTCATTGTAATTATATCCAAGTTTTCAAAATATCAGCTGGAAGGAAACATCGACCTTTATGTGTTAATCTGGTTACTTTTAGATAGGCCTTGGAATGTGCTAACCATCAGCCTGAGCTTTCTTGTGTCGCTTCTCACTGTACTGCCAATTGCAGTAGGGGCGCCGACCTCCCGTAAAATCTCGAACAAGCACCCCCACCTGTGCAAGCACCCCCCTCCTTGCTTTTTCTCCTTGTTTACCGTGTTGCGCACCATTGCCATGCCTGGCTAGTCTCTTTTCAATTTTTTATGAAGTTGTAGAACAAATTGTAAAAAACGATAAAATTACCAAGTGAGGGCAGAAATGTTACCTGCACATTTGGTCTGCCCGCAGCAGCTCGATAAAACGCACGAGGTTTGCATCGAGCAGCAGTGCTCTACCACATCCACATATCCCTCTGCATAGCCGAGCCGTGACCAGTAAGGAGGCGATAGGCCTTACACGTCTCCATTTTGATTGGACAGATGGACATGTGCTGCACAAGACCACGATTTTTTCATCCGACTCAGAGGACCTGTTTCACGACTTTGAGAGCGACAACATAAAACGAAATTGGGTATTGCATATATTTCAGTAATACTAATTGAAAGAACGACTCTGCATTTTTTTTTCTCGGTTACACTGCCTTCTTGAATTTTGGTCTGTGACCGAGCAAGGGCCCTCCCCTAACTTTCAGCGCCCAAGGGGGTCCACTTGATCGGGATCTTACAGTACATGATGCCTGTTTACTTTTGATTCTGAATTTTAGCCTTTCTTCTTTTGTGCGAGTTTTGACCAGCGAGTTACTGGAAATTTAATATATTTGCAGAAAATAGCAACAACCTGGAGCATCCAGAACTTGATTCTGACAGGGAGCAGAGCTTGGGGCACAAGGTAAGCTAAAGTGAAGCTGGCTAACCGTGTCTTGCATTCCACTCTTTCATTTCTAAGTTAGAATGAGTAGGAAACATATTAGAATTGTGTCATCGCAGCGGTAGCCTAGTGGTTAGAGCGTCCACCTCCAATGCTTGAAGTACTCGGTTCGATCCTTAGTGCCACCGGACACCCAGCAGTTTTTCTTGTGGGTATAGAGACACCCTGACCTGGTTCACGGTGATGTGGATGATCTAGAGAAGGTGGCCTCTGTTTTCTATTCTGTTCTTTCACTCCCCTTCCCCTGTGAGTGATTCGGTTGAGCCATGGAAGGGGGAAAAAAAAAAAAAAACTAGGGGTGGCGTCACGTGATTCTGCTAGCCTCGGCAAGCCAACCTCCTCTGACGCCAGTGCACAGTGCCTTTAGGGCAGGATTAGGCCTTTCACAGTTGCCGGACCGCTCTAGGTTGTTTTGGACACGCTAACCTTTAGTGGCACTTGACCATGCATTATTCTACCATTTGCCGTACCATGTGACTGGGACCCATTTCCCATGATTCTCTCCTAGCTTTTATTTTCTTCCTCCATTGGTTGAGGTGTTCTCTGTCCAGAGACAGTTACCATTCACTCCGAACCAAATTTCTCCTCCTTTCCAGGAATCTCTACTATAATTGTGCTAAGCTATTTTGTTTGGCAACCTTCTGTTTTCCAAATTTAATAATCATATTATCTCAAGAATGTTTAGGGCATGCACAGATATTTAGTGCGGCAATGTTTAAAAGCTCCACATCACTCAAGGTAGAGATTTACGAGCTTCTTAGCTTACCAAGTCATAAGTAGTATGCGTAACTAATAGGGATGCACAAATGCAAATGGATCACTTATAACAACCGATTGAATTATCATGTGCCAGCGTAAGAGCAGCTAACCATCATCAGACGTCGAGAAAGTGACATCTTAACCCTTTGAGGGTCGCATTTTTTTTTTTTTAAAACTTTCCCAGATGGTCAAATGACTTCTTTGCGGATCTTGAATGTCCAAAATGTATAAAGTCGGGAATAAATAGTAAAAAAAAAGATTAGGAACAGTATTTTGGTGTCAGCATCACTCAGAACTGCAAAATGTTCAATAGTATTTCTGAGTGCGGTATTCCTTGAAACATGGGTTTACGCACGGCACCTTATCGCAGTCTGCATGCCTCTTCCGATTCAGACTCTGTGAATGGAGCAAAATCAGTCGGGAAGAGTCATCGCTGTCGGTGTCGAGAGAACGGGCAGTGCGTTTGGCCATATCGTCGCTTTGCCGTGCATCTGCAGAACTCGACGGAAACTCTGTGAACAGGAGAGCAGGAATACCTTGTGAGCGGCGGTGATAAACAAGCTAACAGCAGCGACAATAAAGATAGAAGTCAACTTACACTGCCCAAGCAAGGGAGTGCCGACAAAGATAAAAACCATGTTTCGTGCGCATTCGTTGCCATCACGTGGTGAAACCACAACCGCTAAAGCGCTTTGCCACAGAGAGTGAGAATACCTCACGAGCGGCGCTGATAAACAAGCTAAGAGCAGCTCCAATAAAGGTAGAAATCAACTTCCACCGCCTCTGCAAGGGAGTGCCGACCAAGATCAAAATCAAGTTTCACGCGCCTCTGTTGCGATCACACGGCGAAGCTGAAACCATGAGAGGGGCGTTGCCGCAGACTGGCGTGACGTGCTGAAGCTAGAAATCAGTGCCGTTTATCTCCGCAAGAAAGTAGCGACAAATTTCAAGCACTTTTTGTAAGTCCTAAGAGGTGGCAACACCTCCCAGCGAACATGCATAGTCATCATGGCACGAAATTTCAAACAGAGGGTCCAAAACTGCCGCTGTACATATACGGCAAGAACCTCCAGAGATACAGTTGTACTTGTACAGTACCTTCATCATGTGAGTTTTGCTTTTTTTATGAGCTCTTTTGCCAGACATATTCACAGATTGCTCAGAATTTGGTGCCAGAGCTAACTAAGCACTTCTGGAGAGGTTTTTTGTGCCCTACTAGATCAGAGTGCTTCTGCTTTTACACCTTATGATTTCTTATTCATGCAAATACCATTTTGGCGTTATGAGACGACTATTCTTTCCAGCTAAGCTCAGCGTAGTCACTGCTTCAGCTTGACGTGTTAAGCTATAAAAGGGCTGTTCACTATTAGCAGAAACACAGTCGAATCTCATTAATTCGAACGCGCTTAATTCGAACTTCCGGTTTATTCGAACTGACGCTGCGGTCCCGGCAAAGTTATGTGTATTTCAATGGCCGAAAACGCCCGGTAATTCGAACGCACAAGCATCTGTGACGGTTAATTCGAACATCCCGCGCTCCGAAAATTCCTCGAATCACGTGGCGGCGCCTACAACGAGGGTATTTCCATTGGTATTTCTGGCTCCGCCGCAGAGAAAACGCGTAAAAGAGCCCCCCACCCTCCCTCCCCTTCGCGTTTCATTCGTCAAGGTGGCACGGACATTGAACACTGGCACGGGAAGAAAAAAAGAAGCGCGCACAGCAGGCGACGCCGATCGGTGATACCGGGGCCCCCTTTTCCTTCCCAAAGGCCGGGCTATTCCGGTTGTGGCCTTCCCTGTTTGAGCGTCCAGGAAAGAATGAAAGACGTGGTTATCTGCGTTGCCGGGGCATGGCCGCTGACTCTTTTCCAACGTTTAGATAACGTTGCTCTTTCCTCAGTTCTTCTCCGAGGAGAGAGCCGTGCGGCGGCTCTTCCTTTTCATCTGCCTTAACCAAAAACAACACAAACCAAACCACCGAGCGATCACGTGTTGCGTAGCCTCCTCGCCTGGCCAGCCTGGCTGCGAAAAGCATTCGTAGAAAAACTGCTCCCGAGCAAGACGATTACTTTTCAAGGTGACGATTGTGCCCACGGCAAGCGAATCAAGGAAAGGCTGACAGGTAATGGTGTGCGCAAATGCGACGGGCACTGGAGCGTTGCCGGTTGCTAGTGATCAGTAAATCGGCCAAGCCTGGCTGTCTTAAGGGCGTGAAGACCTTGCCAGTCGATTACGTCGCCAACAAGAAGTCATGGATGACTATGGACATTTTTTCAGACTGTGTGCGTACTCTGGACAGAAGGTTTGCCGCTAAAGGCTGGAACGTACTCTATGTTGACAACTGCACGGCGCACTGCGACTCGGCTGGTTCCAGCACATGGATATGGGAGTTATTCAAAATTTGAAAACTCTCTACAGGCACCATATCGTGGAACGGATGTTATTGTGCATGGACAGCGACAAAACGTATGCCGTCGACCTCCTCAGCGCTATCCATATCCTTGCCGCTGCGTGGGCCTCCATTAAGCCAGACACCATCAGCAACTGTTTCCAGCGACATGGGTTTGGCAAACCCGCGACCAGTGGTGATGCGGA
Organism: Hyalomma asiaticum; assembly: GCA_013339685.2. Taxonomy (NCBI): domain Eukaryota; kingdom Metazoa; phylum Arthropoda; class Arachnida; order Ixodida; family Ixodidae; genus Hyalomma; species Hyalomma asiaticum. Next base: position 9,189,383 of record CM023483.1, on the reverse strand, counting down.
TCAGGCCAACGATGAGGCGGTGCAGACTTCGTCGGACGATGACGATAACTGCGTGTCCGAAGAGGGCAGCAGTGTTCTTCTGAACGGCGTGACCTTTGAGGGCTACGTGCATGTTGACGCGGGTGTAGAGATGTGTGGTGTCGTCACCGACGCCAACATCCTACAAGCCACGTGCCATCAACAGAGTGCTTCATGGGACCCTTCTATTCCCAGTGGCGAGGACTCTGATGCCAGCGATGAAGTACCCCGTGCCCCTTCGACTCCACCAAATGCAACTGAAGCAGCGTCGGCGCTGGACTTAGCCGCGTGCTACTTCTCTTTCCGGCAAAATACAGATGCTGGTTTAGAATTCGTTAGCAATCTTCAATACATCTTCATTGACTCATTGCGGGAAAAACGTGTGCAGACGCGCATAACCGACTACTTTTCTTAATGATGGGTATGGTGTAGTTGGAAATGAAAATACACGCGAATAAATCTTCGTGTACTTCCCACTCGTGTTCCCTCATTGCACATGTGCCGCTGCAGGTGAGTGCTCAATTCAATGAGCTTTCTTTAATTCGAACAAATTTTCGGGCCCCTTCGAGTTCGAATTATCGAGATTCGACTGTATTAGCATTTGTAGCAGTGTACCTTTAGCATGTTCCACTTTATGAGGAACGAGGGCCCAGTGTGATACCATGAGTAAATGTACAATAATGAAAGCTTTGCCCATCATCCATCTGGACAAATTGATATGCGTTGTAAACACCTCAGTATTGATGCTCCAGTTCTCCTAATTGTAAATGACTGTGTACATGGAGTTTGTTTTTGCATTGTTTCATTTGTGCTGTTGTGTGCTCTGCATTAGTGCTTGCTGTCATGCCTATTGTTTTATGACAACTGTGCTGGCTGCCTGTGTTTGTCCTTGCATGAGTCCTACGTTCTGTGTGGTGTTATGTGGGCACTCTTGATGGTGCTGTTCCAGCCGCCTGTGTTTGTGTGTGGGAGCCTGTGGTAAATGGGCTGTTCGACAACTTGTGCTGTCCTCCTAAACCCTGCGCTTAGCGGAAATTAACTTTTTTCACATTTCATTTTTAAAGTGATAAACTACAGAGGGAGTTCATGGCTTAAAGGGGTCGTGAAAAGAATATGGAGCTGCCTGTTTGAATATTTCGGCGTACTCTGAATATTTCGGCGAAATATTCAGAGTACGTTTAATAATGCCCATTATGAATCCTAGCGCTCTTGCACTCCCGAAACGACATTGGTACACTACAGGCCAGCATAGGTACTATTAAGTGACATTCCGTTGAAGCCAACTTCAGATATCCTGAAGTGCAAAGGTATATTGAACTCGCATGCACTCTAGAATAATAGATTAACTTCAAAGCTATAAAGTCAGAAAATAATTAGAAACCGTGTGGTGCCACCCTTTGGAAGCAAGACTGCAGCATGGTTTTCCTGTGGCGGGCACGCCAGTCTCGGAGGCCTAATGGCGATTAAGATGATATCAACTGCAGAGTTGAGAGGAACGTACTCAGGAAGGGGGGGGGGGAATCAAAGCCACATTTTTATTGCTCTAAATCAACTCAGACGATGGAACAAAACAATGCATATTATTGATTGGAGGCTAGGGATTACAAACACACTTCATACAAAATCTTCAGACAACATTTCACGACCCCTTTAAGGTCATCGAAGGAATAGTACATTATGTAGGAGTAAAATGTTGCTTGGAGTGTGAAACTTGTCTTGGTTTTAACATAAGCAAGAAGCGTTTTGTATGCTTCTTGAACGTGGATGACGGAGTCCCTATAACATTACAACAGGCATTGTTGCTTTTGTTCCTAGTTTTACATATTTGTTGAGGGTTCATCATGTGTGCAGTCTTCAATAGTTCCATTGTAGAAAATAAATAGAAGGAAATGTCAAGGAACTTAAGCATTTCAGTTTTCATTCTCTAGAAACAATGTCTAATAATGGTTAGTTTATTTAGATGATTGCTTATTTGTTTAAAAAGTGACCTAATGACTGTACAAAGTTCAATTTGAGGATGCTTACCGCTAATTCTTGTGGTGCATTCAGGAAAAGGTTTATGTTCACTAACTTATACATTGCAACTGCCATCGCAAAAGCTTGTTCAACTATTGCTTTTTATTACCGGCCAGCATATAGGTCTCTCCATGAAGCCAATGTGCCTGTGTAACCCTTGCATATCCTGCTGTGATAGCCCTCAACACCAGTGATTTCTCAGAGCGCTCAAAAGAAGCAACAGAAAGCTTCGGAGCATTTGAATCTTTCTCGAGTTGAGGAGGGAGATACAATCAATGACCGATTTTCCGGACGCCCGATTTTTCGGACATGCCTGATATTTCAGGCACCCTCACGGCACCGCCACCAGTCTCATAGAATCAATTTATAAGGAAGTCTAAAATTTCGGGCACTTGAACCCTCTGCCGTCCAATCTTTCGGGCATTTTGAGACACGCGAAAAATTCGTAGTCGTGCAATTTCATCGCAGCAAAATTTCATGTACAAGGCCACACAAGTGCATCAAATGTGATTATTGACTTGTCCTCTGGTCCCTGCAAGCTATGCATTGCTTGTTGGCACCGAACTTTTGATAGCTAGAATGTACTCGGCCACACATGGAGCTGTTTGCACAGACCCTTGGAGCGTGGCAAATGCAGAGCACCGCGTATGCGCCTCGCATCGCGTATGCTAGAGGCCAACTGAAAATGAAGTGCCGAAGGTGCTGAAGTCCACACCTCCATAGTCATTGGCGAATGGCAGGCAAGCTTGAACACTTCGTGACTTTTTATGCCTTTACTGTCTTTGAACTGCTTTAGCCAAGTAGTTTCGGAGCTGTGTAGTCGCTATCAGTGATTGCCACAATGGCGGATGCATTCTCATCCTCAGCGGACAGCAACCTGTGGTTGTTTTCATTTCGTGTGCGCTGACCCTGGACGTATGTTCATAAACTGTGTTATTGCTATCCGCGATCCTGCCTAGAACAGTTTTCTCCACAACATTTGCGGGAAGCTGGATTGCTTCGACTTCCTGCACATTGGTCGCACACGTACTTTCAGTGTTTAGTGGTAAATGATTGCGTCCGTAGACACTGCAGTTTTTGAAGCCCGCAAACAGTAAAACCTCCGTTCTGGCATTGTGTGCACTGACCATGTGCGTACTTTCAGAGCTGCGTCACTGCCATTCATAATCATGATGGCCGCAATTTTATCTGCGGTGGTTTCTACACACGTGCACTTTGATGGTGGCGGCTACCATCCCTGAACGCGTTAACACGACCGCAAATTTCATCAGAACGCTGTTTCGCTCAAACGTTGCGTGCATGCCTTCGAAACGGCATATTAGTCATTCATCCTTGACAGCGGGAACAGTGACAATAAGCAGTAATTTCATTTTGTGTTAGTGTGAGGAGCACGATGTCAGAAACATAGGGGCAGTTCTTGAGTAGCGATTCCACTGTGGTATTTCGTCCCTGATGCTCTTGACCAGAAGAATACCAGTAAAATTGTGCATTTTTTTCATGTTTTCATACGTTTTGGATGTTTTTGCATTCCCAAGAGGGTCCGAAAAATCGGTAATTGACTGTATTCATCCCTTTTCTTTTTGCTAAGATGGGAAGGGTAGGGAGGACCACATGTCCTGTAGTTTGATTTCTATTGTTGGCGTCAGAGGAGCCAGGGAGTGTGAGGGTGTTGGGTTGTCTGAGCATCATGGCTCGCCCTGTACAAAGGCGCTGCTCGGCGACGAAGAGCTGCCTCGGCTGGTGCTGACACTGCGCGACGGGCAGACATGCACGGTGGAGCGGGAGCACGTCGTGGACGAGACGGTGTCCCGCCGCATTGAGCGAGTCATCGATCCCCACACTGGGGAGGCCCGCCTGCGCACGCTCGAGTTTGTTGAGAAAGTGGTCGAGAAAGAGGTAACCGCCCAACTCTGCAATGGCAGCGGGGGTTGCCCTGCAACCCTGTCGGACACGCACACGGATCTGCTGTGCTCTTCTCTGCCCTATCCCCCACACACACTGTCGCATTCCGGGCTCTGCATTCCACAGTAGAGGCACTGTGCTTCTTTGGCTTTTCGCATCATACACGACTTTGGTTGTTGGTGGCACATTAGATGCTGCAGTGTCGGCATTAAAAAAAACCTGGCAGTTTGATTTTTGTCTTTGCCTGGCCATTCCTTATTTTTATCCTCTCTGTATGCCTTTTTTTTTTCCCCTGTTCCTAGGGCTACTTTTGCAGTGCAGTGCACATGATAGGTCTTGTAGCAGCCATGATCTGAGGCTAGCATCCTTTTAGGGCATTGTTTGTTGCCTTGAAGCAATGTCCATCATTTTGCTTCTTTTGGCTGCAATGCTGTGCTGCACAGGTGATGTGCATTTTATGCTCATTTTCCACATGCTAAGCTGCATTTCAAATTAGAGTAGGTGACTCAGTTTCTACTAGCAGTTTTTCTAAATTTGTAGAAGTTGGTACTCTCACGGGAAGGCACATAGACGTAGGTGCGGTCAGCTTGCATGTTTGCAAAAAGCATGAGCATCATTGGTGTTTGGGACACTGTTCTGCTCTCTTTCGGGGCTCTTGTATTCTGCATGTCACGATTTTTTTATCATATGTTACATATTTAAAGATTTCATTTTATTAGTATGCATGTAGAACATGGTTGACCTTAACGTGGTATTTTTTTTCTTATGTTGGTGCCCATAATTTAATTGATTGTAAGAAAACTATATATATATATATCAGCTGTCATTGCCCTATCTCTACTGCTAGGTGTTTTGTGTAGGCACCTGCATAAAAGTTGTTCTTGCAGCTTTTGAAGGTTTTGGTGGACTTCATCAGCCTGTTGTAAATGTACAGTCCTTCATGGAGGGTTTTGCTCCATTATAGCTGTTATATAGGGTGGGATTAATTTAAACACTGACTCTGTGCATTGCGAGCACAAGTTGTTTCCATGGCAATAAGAAATGCTGTTGAAAAGTGTGCTCAGTCCAATTCACCACACCGTCCTCACCTTTGTGAATTCCTTTTGTGCTTTCCCTTCCCTAACTTCTTTGTTTGAAGTGTATTAACAGTGTTGCTGTTGTCGCTGCCTGCTCTGGCTACCATGGGATTTGTTTACTTTCCTGCCCTTCTTCTTTATGTTGTTCTTCCTTTAACCTTACATGTTTAACTTTGTTATGACCATTTGATAGTGCTCAAACTTTTGACATGGTTTTTCTTCACGTGTCATCATGCTTTCAGATTGAGACAACCACTGAAAAGATCCTTTCTCTGGAGCTTCATGGGAGGCATCAAGATGCCGCCAATGATAATGGTAAGTGAGGGCACATTGCCACGTCTTTATTATTGTGACAGCTTTTGCATGTCCACTCGCTCGCATGTGTTTATTTGCTCCACGTTCAATGTGTGAGTACTGTGGCTGAATAAATTACTACATTGTGCATGTGAGGCTCTTTCCCCCCACCTTCTACGAGGCTTGGGGTTCTGTGAAGTCTCTTGTGGAGTCACTGTGTGCGAATTCATTTAAGGGGGAGAACATTCGGAGCACACTGTTTGTTTGTTTGCTGTTGTGCACTTATTTTATCGCATGTATTCTGCTAATGCTTCCCCAAAGGTTTCCACTGTTATTCAAGGAGTGTGTGCACCTGTAAGAGCTTTTCTCACTTGAGCATGATCATTGAGATACTGCCTCTTGGGATGCATTATACACCTATGCCCATGTTTATTAATGCATGATCCATAAATAAATATAAGTAAATTCAAATATATACACTGTTGCTGTGTCACAAAAGAAAGCACACTCATTTATTCGTGTGGCAGTACATTTTATGTGGCAGTACATCTCCTTCATTCATATTTCTCTCTTCTCTGTCATAATTCTGAAGAAACACAAGAGTACTAAATGTTGAGTACAGCAATGCAGGTGTTGTGCAAATGTGCCCTTTAGTACCCCCATTTTTTTTTCAATTGTATTACCATTTATTCATATGATTGCATATGTGTAGATATGTGCATGGCTATTCTGCACCAGTTGCTCACTGTTAATTGTGGCTTTAGCTTTGTATATACTCTGTCAGATGTCTGAGGATTCCTTTTTTCTTTTCTAACTTTGATGAGCCAAATAAAAGTTAGCTACGTATGTGGAATTGGAAACGTGCTCCATGTCTCAGGCATACATTGACATCTGTGAACTTCGGCACACTCGCCAAGTGGTTAGGCTCATGTGCAAATTATATGCAGTACTGGTAGAACTTGCTTATTTACTTGAGGTTCAGTGTAAGGCATTGAGCCAACTCAACTGCTAACCACTGACAGCAACTTCGTTAGAGCTTCAGAGTTATTAGTCTGCATGCCTAAGCTTCTGAAGTTTTTTCAAGCAACACTTTACTGGAGGCATCACAGAAATTTATGCTTTATGCTTTTGTGAAAATGAAATAAACAAAGCATTCACAATAACACAAAATAAGAAAGTGAAAGAGGAGGGGGAAGCATGAATTACGCGGACAGTGGATTTGACAGCAGTTTACTGCAAACTTGCACATTTATTTGCATTTTTTTCCACCAATCAGTCTTGCTAGTAACTGTCCCACTTTCATGAATTAGGGGCAGGCTTTTGTTAATGAGTAGCATGCTACAAGTGGTGCTTGCTTGTAATTAACACCAAAAGCTGCATGTCATTTCTTTCTTTCTTCTAATTGTTCTAATTGGTTGAGGGGCCCCTCTTGCTATTGGTGGTGGGGTTTTGACTCTGTCCAGCACGGTGGCCAGCTAGCACCGAGGGTGTCCGGAGCATCTCTGATACGCACCCTTATTGCTGACAAGGTAAGTTAGTAAACATCTGTAGCTCAATGGACCACTACTTTTTGACAGTAATATATAATGCATGCTTGATTTCAATTGCATGTCTTGAGCGGCAACTGTTGGTCTTGTACACGTCCTACCCTCTTATATGATACAACTGAAAAAATCTTTCTTGCCAGTCTTAAAGGAGTACTGACACAATTTTGAAGAGGTGCAAAAGGGACACTTTTTGCTTCCTTTAACACCCTCCTCACACCAGAGCAAGGAAACAAGTACATGAAATTTAATTTGATTTTGAGGCTTTTATCACCGAGTTTGCAGTCCAGCCGCACCGCAATGAACAATAAATATCACGAGGAATGAACACAGACTGGAAATGCTGAATTCTATGTTGGGGGGAGTCACCAAACGATAGTTCAGCCGTCGTTGTTTGTTTGCGCCACTTGCAACCGACAGTGGCCGACAGAGCTGTTGCTAGTATATGCAACGATTTTCTGTTCCCACATGACTTGGACTTGCACCAGGTGGTGTTGGCATGCCACTATGAAATCACCCTCTTGAAATCGAAGCTGAAGTTCATTTTTTAAGGTAGGGGTATTAAAAATGCATTCCAAGGCACCAGATTGTATATTTAAGGCTCTCGACACCAGTTTTTTTTTGTTTAAAGCACCAATATGAAAATTTCTACAATTGTTGTCAGCACTCCATTAACAGCTTAGACAAAAATTACCACTTGTACAGCCCAGTTCCTCACATTGCTATGCTTGATTGAACCATTTGCAGTAGTGCTGCTAGTTGCACCTATGAAGCTTACTTTCAGCACTGATGGACCTGTTAAAACACTACGCAGCTTTTAAATTGCAGAGATATGCCAGTGTAAGCTTGCGCACAATATGTGAAAATTGTTTCGATGTTGTGCACAAACTTTCAGGCACTTGAAATTGTCAGATATTAATGAAATTTTGAACAGAGCACTGTATCTCTGGGCCATACACAAGTTGACACCTGTACAGAATTTTGATATCTATTACAGAATTTTTGTTGTGTAATTTGAAATGCCAGTGTGGGAAATCTAAAGTATACAACTGGCACCTCTGGTTTCTTTGTAGGAAATATAGCAAGCATAGCACATTATTTCCACTTTTTAGGTAGTTTTTAGCACACGGATGCCCCTGTGCAACTGAATGCGCCATATTGAGGTGCTGTGTGAAAATTATTAACAAGCTAAAAAGTGTGCACAAAAGGCACTATATTTTGTGATAGCTGTTCTAACTCCATAACCATTATAGCTCAAATAAAACTAATCAGTTTTGAAATTGGCATCACAATCTCTGCTAGTGGCAGAAGTTTCAGTTCTGGGCCAAGAATTAAAAAAAAAAGAACCTTCTTCAGGAAGCATGTCTCCTTAAATTGTCCTCTTTTTTTTCCCACTCTTTGTCATATCTCTGTGGTACTTAAAGGTCATTACCTCTGACTGCATTAGTTATAAAATCCCTCCACTAATAATTAATTTTGTCACACCAAACAAAAAGTGCACGCTTTTTCAAAGGCCCCTCTTTCGTTCAGCTCAACCTCCATTTCTCTTCAGTGTCCTTTTAAGGACCAATCATGTTCTTGAGCTGTCTTCAGGTTAAGGGGGGAAATTCTGTTTCTCTCAGCATAGTATCAAGCTTGTTACTGAGGGTGAACGTTAGTACCGTATTTACCCGCATAATTTGCGCACCCCTAATATTTAGCCAGCTTTGCAAAAAAAAATTCCTCGCATATTTTGCGCTCACGTTTCCAGCTCGCCGGCGTGCACGCACGGACCGACAGCCGCGAGGCCGCGCCCCTCGCTGTGCAGGCGAGCGCAGTCATACGCAAAAGGAGCTGCGAGTGCGATGCCCCCCTTTTTTTCCGATTCTTTTCTCCGGAAGCCCCCGAAGCCCAAAGTACAGTCGCTAGAATAAAAGCATGCGAGTGGGGGCGAAGAAAACGGCTGAAGCAGAGATCAAACGAGCCGGCCGTCGCTCGGAGGGCGGATGTGATAACATCACCCCGATCGGGACACCTGCCGTCAATGCGGGGAGGAAAGGCCCCGCCCGTCTTTAACAAGCATGAAAAGACGCGAGGCGGGGGGGGGGGGGGGGGGAGAGGAGGAGGAGGAGTGTCGCTCGGCTGCGGAGCGAGCGATCACATGGCTGCCGAGATAGCGCTGGCGCGCGTGCTATCTCGGCAGCTGTCAGCGGGCGGCTCGTAAACACTTTTACGTGCTGCGCTCTCATCGAAGGGACTGCGAAAAGTGTCCCTGGAGCAGCCGTATTCTCTTACACCAACGTGTTGCAGTGTTACGTGAGATCGTATCCAAAATAGTTACCGCGCTAGTTGCATTATATTACACGTTATTTCAAACGTGTTCGCGAAATACCCGCGTAATTTGCGCACCCCCTTTTCGGAGCTCTAAAATCGCGAAAAAATGTGCGCAAATTACGCGAGTAAATACGGTAGTTGTGAAAGCAAGGGCCTTACTAACAGGAAGCACAAGCTTCATTGCAGAGGATGGACAGGGCTTTTGAACAAGGCAGCTTATCTCTCCTCCTCTCTCTCTCTCTCTCTCTCACATCCAATCTTATGCACAAGCTTCCTGGAATACATGCTGCTGCCATCATCCTTCTTCTTGTCTTCACTTTCCATTCTGCGCAACAGACAGCACTGCTCAAAACAAAGCAATTCAAAAATGGTTTGCAGGGAACTGTGAGGATGAGGCCGGTGGTGACGAAGGAGACCTTCCTTCTCCCACGTCCGATCAAGGGCCAGGCCCAGCACTAGCCAAGAAGAAAAAACGGAGGCGGTCCAAGCGCAGATGAGACTGCCAGTGCACCAACAAGCGTCTGCTGCCAGTTGGGAGAAAAAGAGGGAAGGCTCCCGGTCGTCACATCCCGAGCCCTCCGTTCCTTCTCCCTATCCAACTCCCCACACCTTTCATCACTTCACCATGTGCAACTGAAACACTGTGTGTTTTGCATTCGTTCCGTCCTCCCCTCATGTTTGTTGTGCTGTTGGCACCTTCATTGAGCACGTGAGGTGCGCATGTTTACATAGTGAGGCAGCTTTTAAGCCGTCTCGGTGGTAAATGGTGAGTTTATTGGTTGTGTGGACGAGAGCGAGCCATGTGTGCTTGCAAACCTGACTTATCCACTCTTTCACTTCAACCTTGGCTCTCTCACGGTGGATAATTTGCTGTTGATATGACTTTGTCATTTAAGCACCTTCTTGCATGTTGTAATCTGTTAGCAGCTTGCTACTCTCTTTCCTTTGTTGTTGCTGAGATGTTCTGAATGGTCCCGCACCGTTCGTTATTTATAGTGCCTTTTATAGACCTCCGAATATTCGCCTAGTAATAAGGGCCACTGATTATTTGCCCAAACTTAATGCGTCAAATGTTATCGAGCAATTATGGCTTTGCAGGAAATTTTCAGATTGCCGTGACCTTAGCAAATCTGTCACTTGTAATTCTAGAATAGGCAAGTTTTGCCTAGAGCGGTCCTACACCAATGGTAAGTGCAAAGAGCTTGCACAGTATGACTTCAGCTACCTTGCTTTTATTTATGTTTTACCAGTGTTGCATTTCATGAGATCTAACCATGTGGCACCAAAGCCAGGTGTGCTGGCAATTTGAGAATTGAATGTCACACTTGGCAAGCCATTTGGCATTGCCACAATAAGTGACACAACTTCATTGACAATTTTCTTGGGAGCTATGCTTCATTTTAATCGAATTCTCTTTATGCCACCATTCTTGGTCCTTTCCTCATCCTTTTGATGTGCTCAGATGCAGTGCATCTTGCTCTCCCGGCAGCGTCGCAGCCTGGCGTTGTAGACGGGAGCTGCCCTTATTTACGAGTGATTCTGTCCTGTCCTACACTTTGCAGTTGTCCGAGGCAAAGTGTTGTTGGCAGACGGAATAGAAAGGCTAAACGGCGTGATGCAACGTCACACTTCAAAATTATAAATGCAAGAGCGGAAGGAACGTAAATATTCTGTCAGGCTTTTAATTATTTTTGAACATTTTTCTCTGCTAGTTTCTCTAATCTCTTTTTCTTTTCCTTTATTATTAATAACTCTTTATTTCTACCAAACTCTGTCATTAGAGTTTCCAGAGTTTACTGCACTCTACTTGGCCATCCAAGAGTATACATATACTGTTGGATCATACCATTGTTCAGGCCCTCTTCAGGTACATCTGCTGTAATTAAATGCCAAGTAGAACTTGGAACTCCCAGGGCAGGGAAAGCGGACCAGATATTAATTTGCAGCATGAACTGTTTCAGCAATGAAAAGGCTGAACTTCTACTGTTTTCTGTGCTGGCCATTTCTGTTTTCCTTCTCCGAGACCACTTGTTGCTGCTTTGCATTACAAAACGTCTTTGCATTTGCATGGTCTAAGCCTAGCTAAGTAATGAAATTGTTATTCCTTTATGTGCTGTGCAAGCAGTGGCACATGCTAGTGTTATCTGTCAGTGTTACAGGGGCTGGGGGGAGTATGAAGCAACCATGGACTTGCAACTTCTATGCATGAGTGTTCTCACTCTGTTTGTGACCTCATTGTTCCTCTTGCAAGCTATGCCTCGACCTTCTTATCTCTCTCTACTAGGTTGGTCAGCACTCACTGTTGCTCCGTCTTCACTTTTAGCTTCAAGCAGATGATTTCTCTGATTTGTAAAGAGAGACGCATGCTGTTTGCACATCATGCATGTTTTATATCTTAAAGTGTGACTATTTATTTGTCATCAAACTCGGAATTCGCAAGTCCTCCCCTCGTCTTTTTTCTCTTCCCCTTTAATTTATCTGCTGAGCTGTAGCACAGCCTTTTTGGCATGAATAATGCTTCAGATGTGAATTGCACGCTTAGCATAGCTCATTTCTTTTATTCAACTTTTAAGCATAGTATGTAACTAGAGTTGCATAAGGTGTTTGTCAGGAAGCAAACTTTCATTTTTATGCCATATCACCACACCGATCTATCATTTCTTTTCATCTTGCCCCCTAACCTGTAAAGGTAGCAACTGTTGAAAAGTGCTTTAAAAGCAAATATTCTCAAATTTTTTGTTGCAAGCTAAGAATGACAAACTTACATCACATGATGCTGTACAACACTGCTGGCAGTGAAGAACAGTTGTATACCTCTAGCACGACACTCTTTGTCAGTTGCAAGTGTTCATTTCTGGTGGTTGCAACCTTTTTAGATAGCTTTCTTCTTTTTTTTTTCTTTTCTTTTTTTTTTTAATGGTTGAAGTTGCATTCTGCCTGGAAGTGTGGAGCTGTTTCTTCCATCACTGTTTCAAATTGCGATGGGCTGAAGCTTTCAGCTATTGTTCTAAAGCTTCAACTTTTATGCTGTACTTGTTTTGACACTGTAATAGTGCAAACTTCTCCCTCATGTTTGAAACATTCCCCTTTGAGATGCACTTATATGTTGTGATGGAGAAAAAAAAAAAACAACCTTCCCACCACATCTTTGTTTTCTGCTGTCCTTTTGTCTTGATACTTTTGCCTGTTTGGCAGTGTTCGAGTACCTTTCAGAGGCTAAAGTATTGCTCCCTTACACTGGCCACCCGTGCTCCTTCCCTTACTGTACATGTCGCACAATACAGAACGTTGGCAGTTAATGCTTCTTCAGCACTCCCTTCTCCCACCCCTTCCAAACCTACACTAGACTTACAACTGTCACCACATGGCTTTGTCTTTGGTGCTTGTCATAGACTACATCTTAGTGTTCCTTTGCTTCTGAATGGTGTGGATGACACATTTCAGGCCATGTTTTGACATGATCAACTGACAAAAAGGACAGGGTGTACTCTCCTCGCAGTAGTAAATTGGCCAACATATTAATGCATCTTGGAAAAGGAGGTCTTAATGTAACAACCCATCACGACACTGTTTTCTCTCATTACGTGCCAAGACCGATACCAAATTGCAGTGCTCTTGTGCAGTAGACTAATAGAAGCTGTGTTGTCGATCCAATGTGCTTCATGTGGTGGGAGTTGTGGGAACCAGATAAAGACGGGAGAGGCCCTAATGGCTTTGACTCTGAAACTCCATCATGCAGTATGGTGGTTGTGGTGTGGGAACTCGACATTCTTTGTATCAGCCAACTGAATTTCTGCTCGGGCTCACGTCTAACACTTCATATGAAATTCCCTTTGTGTTCTTGTTTTGTATTCTCTGTATATAGAAGAGGGTATAGAGATAAGAGGTAGCTGTAATGTATCATACCAGTTTTATTAAAGGCATTGTACAAAAGAGTCTTATGTGTGTGTGTGTCACTCATGCCTCGCCCCTTTATGAAAGTGTAAATGAAGATGAATGTACAAAAGAGGGGTGCTACCCTCATGTGAGCGCCAGGACAATCTGCTCAAAGTAGCATTAGGGCTATTTTTTCTTGCCTACACCACGTACAGGATTGTGTACAGTCGGATACAACCTAAGTCTGCAGTGAAGCCCCTCCCACGCACTTATAACTGCCAGCCACTGTACCTCTGTGGAGCCTCAAATAGTTCCTCCTTTGAACTTTCCATGTCACCAAAATAAAGCGAGGGTGGCAACAATAATGGATAGGTGCATAAATTTTTTCATTTTCGTTCGTTTAATATTAGAGAGGAACATGCAAAGGATAATTCTTTTATCAAGCTCAAATCAAGGGCCTGCAATGCGAAAACCCGGCACGCTACAAGAGTCGCCAACAGAGTTTTTTAGCACAGTTCAGTGAAGTTTCAAGCGTAACTTGGGCTCGCAAGCAAAATGAACTGTGCCATGGCCTTTTGTGCATGGAAACGCTCAGACCTGACACAATTTTGTTCATGCTTCTCGAGCATCTCATGGCTTATACCTATAAAAGTACTCGAGAACAGCTGACGCTCTGCAGGTACCGATGGCATAAACACGGCACCATTTGGAAAAGGTCGCACGACGATTTTGTTTGCTTCTGTGATTGGCTGGTGGAGTAACACCGACGCACGCGGTCCGTCGGCTCTTGTTGCCAACTGCTGTTTTTTTAAGTTATGTCCTACTACTGACTAGTGTACGGCAAAGCAGAGGCTATGATGTATGGTGCTACTTTAGGCTGACTGAACTGCAGCCAGTCGTGGCAAATGGCACGCCTTCGGCATTGTCGGCGTAGTCTTCTCCGAAAAGTACCTGACTTCACAGTTCACCCATACGTTTTCATCTACTGGCTGCCTGCATATCTTTGCCTGAATATTGAAAGTGACTAGTTTCACCTCTGCCATCAGTTTGACAAACTTCAGGTAAACATGCCGCGAATTAGCAGTGCACGAGGACAGTCTTACCTCGAGAAGGCCTAAACAGCTTGTACACACACGCACCACCCATGAGTAGGAATTTTTGTCTCCCTGGAAAATACGGCACCTTCTTTTGTGACGCACGGTCACGCCAGCACTTCACCATCGTCCTCTCTTCAAAACTCTGCTGCCGTCACCACACACGCCTGTCAACAACACCATCAGTCATATACAAATGGTACCGTGCTTTTTGAACACCTTTCTATTTGTCCGTTGTCTGCTACCTGCACCTGCCTACACTCGGCAAAATTTCAATGTAGGAGGTGTAGGTCTTGTGCTACACTAGAACTATAAAAAAATTTCTTCGTGTAGGTGGGTGGAGCTACACATTTTCTGCATGGAAAAAAAAAAAAAGGCAACTTTCTACACTAGCTACACTGGTGTAGTCAGTGTAGGTAAAAGAAATAGCCCTTGTTGCTCAGCATTCTGCTGATGTCTTTCTAGTGACAGTCTTCAGCTTCACTTGGCCAAGCTCGTCAAGCCGTGCACCTCAGAGAATAAGTAGTTTCTGTTCGCTGGCACAATCAGTTGCCTATATGACCCATGGAGCAACTCAAACAACAGTTTTTAGCAGTACTGGCTTTGAACCTTTGAAAGGTTTTAGGATAAAATGAGGCTTCAGAAAGCTGGGTGTTTCATTTGAATGTCGCATTAGAAGTTCATGTCCTGTCATCCACAGGAAACAATGCGGAGCGCTGGCATGGCCATGTCAATGCAGGTATGTTCATTTCCACGTCCTCTGTACTTGTTTTATTGATATACTGAACTGTACCAGAGGTGGACCACAGTGTTGGTGTAAGGGTTTTTTACAAGCACAGTGAAAGCGCAGTGCAAAATATGTATGTGGTAGCTTGTGCTCGTTTAGTGTATGAGTGGGTCCTACAATTGCTGCTTAATGTTTTGCTTGACATCGTGAGAGGCCCGAAGAGAGCAGCAAAGGTATGTGTGACTTACTCGAAGAAAAGGCGAAAAGGGGTCATGTTATTAGCCGAATGTATGGTTTCACTCTTTTCTTCTGCAGGCGTTAGCTTTAAGTTTGCCTTGTTGTGGACAGGAACCCATTAACAAAAAGCAGTGTTACACTTTTTAGCTTAGTGTGAATGATGGCATTCAAGAAACTGGTTTAAATAATTTAGGTTTTATGATAAAACTAGGCTCTAGGAAGCTGTAGGTTTTAGTAAAAAGTTACGTTAGACTTTCATGGATTTTTTGCTTGTACTTCACATTGCGACACTTGCGTATCCGTTGTTCAACGGATCACTAGAGCTTGTTTCTGTGAATACCAAGTGTAAGCGCCAAAATTGGCAAGACATTAGTGAACAAAGTCGAATTGAAAAATGGGAATGTCCTAGTGAAATTATGGTGTTTTACTTGCCAAAACTATGATCCAATTGGGAAAGATGCTGCACTGGAAGACGGGGTGAATTTTTCAAAAGTTAAGGGGTGCCGGGGGCATAGACACTATGCCATGGCAGGTTCTAGGCAAATTGTGATACATTTACCGGCACCCATTAATTTCTCCTCTGAATTGCTATCAAGCCCGATACTTCATTTCTGTGATTGGATAAGGATTGACATATTTAACAAGAGTTCTAACTATTGAGTGTGCGTTGTCAATAACTTTCTGACAATCATGCACTTTGTTTTTGTCACTATTAGGCAGTGAGCCAGCTTGGTAAATCCCTTTCTTCAGTGCGGTGTGGAAAAAAAAAAAAAAATGTCCCATCGACTCTGAACTGCACTGCCGTTGCTCTGTGAACTGGCACAGAGATGGTTGTAAAAATAAATATTCTCTTTACACCTGCCGTGCCAATGAAGTTTTGTGTAAGCTGAGGTCATTGGTTAGGGCGTGAGGGCAGTGTGTGGAGTGAAATTTGGCAAACTAAAAGGCTCCTAGTTTGGCAGACTCATTCATAACCAGACCCAGTATATCGTGCTACCTGTGGTTTAGGGATGGTTGGAGGTTAAAAAAAAAGGAGAGAGATAGAATATATAACGAGTTTACTGTGACAGCTGCATTCGACAAGAGTGAAAGGTAACATGCACATACGTAATAGGCACTTATGGGAACGATCATGGCTGGTAGAGAGTGCCACACCAAACTAGCTCTTAAACACCACTGATCATGGTAGTTAAATTGAGCTGCACTATTGAGATTATTCTGTGGACTAGCACAAGAGCAGGTGTGGAAGTAGACATTCTCATCACACTTTGTACAAATGAAGTCTAACTTTAGCTGAGGTCATTGATTAAAGTGTGAGAGCTTTGTGTGCAGTGTAGAAACACTTTACAAGTAGTGAAATGGCTTATTCGTCCATATCTAGTTCCGAGTGAATCGTGCTGCTTTCCTCATTGGCTAATATGTTACGTATTTAACTTTGCACTACTACTCTGTATATCTCTATGTTGTAAAACATTCAGTGATAGCACATCTTTGAAATGTTCATATGGCTGTAATTCATATCTTAGAAATGTAGGCGCTTGTGTAGGAATAGTGTGTCTTGATGGACCATTGCCATTCATTACAGTACACAGACACTCCTAAAGGTATAATTGCTTCCCGTAGCAGTAGCAGGCATCTGTTGAAACAATAGTGAGACTTAGTGATATTGTTGTTGGCCAATTTAACACCCATAAAGGTGGACTGGCTATGCTTCCACTGATGCCTTATTTATTTACTGTATGTTTCCCTTGTTCCTGGTAGATCAAATTCGGTGGCCACAGTGTGCAATGCCTGACGAAATGCGAGTGAGCATACTTGAGCTCAAACCCGACTTGTTGACACCTTATAATGCAGTTATGTTAAACAGTGTGCTGGACATCTATTCTTTCACTGAAATAAGCAGTCTTAAAAATGAAATTCAGGTAGGCTGTTCCTTCCTTGTAAAGGTCCGCACTGTGCTTACAAGTTGTTTAGCTTGTAAATCACCCTCATTCCTGTGGCAGGACGTGTGAGCGAAGTACATTGACATGAAACAGACCGCCCCGCCACGATGGTCTAGTGGCTATGGTACTTGGCTGCAAATCCGAGGGTCGCGGGATCGAATCCCAGCTGCGGCGGCTGCATTTCGATGGAGGCGAAATGTTGAGGCCCGTGTGCTGTGTGATGTCAGTGCACATAAAAGAACCCCAGGTGGTCAGAATTTCCGGAGCCCTCCACTACGGCGTCTCTCATAATCAGAGCTGGTTTTGGGACGTTAAACCCCACATAGCAACAACATGAAACAGACCACACCGCTGTTGTCAGTATATTTAAGAAGACATTTATTTAAACTTTGAGAGAAAAAAATTTTAGGTTGAAACACATACTTTTTTATTTAAAGATACAGGTAAAACAAGTAGATGGGAAAAACAGGTGATAATGTTTTGTCGTATGTACAGTTTTTTTTCTTGCACATAGCATGGGGACAACATGCAAGGACTATGTAATGACACAGTGTGCACAACGATATTGAGAGACACCTTAGTACTAGACAAGGTATTGCAACTACACATTCACTGTTGCCTTATATAGTGCAAGATGAAGCAAGCAGGCAAGTTTAGCAGGGAGTGCAACACAGATTTGTATGTAATAACAATAAAATAACATCTTTAATTTATAAACTCAAAACATATAGGTGGGGGGGAAGCCATATAATGTGGCACGCTGAGGGAACACAAATATGGGCATTGCATCAGGACTATTTGACTCTTCATTTCTGTTCGTTTGAGCTCGGGCTCGTATTCATACAGCAAAGTTGTATTGAAGACAAGGACCAGTCAGAAATACCGTTTCTAAGCTTTCCTTTGCTCACTACAATGTTTCTGATAGCAGCTTAAACTGTATATTGTGCTTGCTGCCTGCACCAAAATTCGTCAAGACCTAATGCTACAATGGTATGGACAAAAATGCTAAATTTTCGCCATCGTTCTTTTGCAAGGTTTAGAACAGACAACATTCAAGTGCTTATGTGCAACGCATTGCTGCTACTTGTTGCTTTTCAGATAATGCTGATAGGTAAATTGCCTTTTAAAAAATTTTCAGGACCTGCAAAAAAAAAGTCTTTGTGCTCAGAGAAAATCCAAAATCGACATGTGGGCAGAGGAGTGTTATACATATTGCATGTAATACATTATTCAGGCAACATTTCTTCCTCAGAACTGTTTGCTCCTATCACCATATATCTTGAAAATTTTAGCTGTATGACCTAGAATTGCACAGTAAGCTTCCTATGCCCACTCATCGAAGTTAATTGCCAACAATAATCGTGAGAGTTTTGGCTGAGCATTTTTAGACATCCATTCAGCCACATAGCTTTTCTGACTGCTAAGTGCCATTATTACTGAGGAAGAGCAAGATGTTCACTAAGCAGAAGACCAATGCATTAAAAGAAGAAAAATATGCTTCTGTAATTACTGTATCTGTCACTTGAGTGCCATATTATGTGTGAACTATTTTGTAACTTTCCATGCTAGCTGAGCAAATTTTCATGTGCACATCACTATGCTGTTGACAATGGTGATGGGGCCTTATGCACCACCGGTCTCAGAGGCCAAGATTCACTCAGCTACTCCATTACATTACCGCCCATGCAGCAGCATTAGCTTGAGGGATGTAGTAAAGTGCTCATTAAAGCCTCAAGATTGACCATGTAATTTAGTAACATTGATAAAAACCCACCGTTGTCAAAGTGACCACAGAGGGTCATTGTGCCATGGCATCTCATTTCACAGTATGGGTAATCATGCTCAGTGATGCATTTCGTATATGAACTGATTCAGAACATTAAATCAACAGGCTAACTTTATCGGCTATGTACAGAGAGAGCCATTACTTACAATGATGTCTACTGCCTAAGTGCTGCTTATATTAAACCAAGAACATTCCAGCTAAAACACGACATCAAAAAAACGCTGCCAGTCAAGCTGAGAAGTGGGCTGCTGATGGCACAAGTAACATTCCTTGGATGGGTGCATAGCTGTGTAGTTGTGATTCAAACATGAATTATCATGTTCTTACGTTATTCCACTGTGGGCGACTTGCTCTGTAATGTGCTGATTGGTCAAGTTTGTAAATACATTAACATAAATGGTAGTACAATCCTTGTCGCCCTACCCAGCCATGTGGTAACATTGCATGGCCTAATATTGTAACGTGTTCTCAAGAAGGATCAAACACAGGCACTCGGCAAGAGTTAGAGTAATTAGGAATTGCCAAAAACTGGGACTGTAACTTGGAAAGCTTATTCATCTCTTGAGCACTGAAAACTCTGAAAAAATTGCATATTTGACATGCATCAATATCATAGCCATCTCTATTAGCAGGCCTGACTCCTGGAGATCAGAATTGCTGTGCCAACCATGTTCCTCTACTGCAGCTGCATATATATTCTCTAAAAGTATATGTACAAGGCAGGATGTTGGCTTGAGTAAACTTAGTTATGTACAGCTTATAAGTACACAATTCTCTGACTGGATTTTACTCAAAGTACCACTGGGCTTTCCTGTATGTTTGGTTGGGTTTCATTCTTTTTCCATCAATAATTTATGTTTGATCTTTTTTACATAATTTACAAGCAACTTTTCCTCTTTTACTTTATTTGCTCTTCACATTCTTGTGGAGAACTATCCAGAACAATACTATATACATTATTAACATTAGTTTGTATATAGATATATATCTTATTCAAGATACAAAAAGATTCCTTTGTCTTTTTGCTCTTCGGACATCCAGCAGACATGTATATGTGTATATATAAAAAGAAACATCTGTGACTGCCTGCTGTTATGATAGAACATTCATGTGTACACTTTGTCATAAAATATGCACTTCAACAACATCAATATTGCAGCTATATACAAATGTAGCACAGTGCCATTCCATCAACAAATCTTTTTTTTTTTTCTGTAACCTTTTCAAGGCACCATGTCTTTTGCTCCACTGAGTGTAGAAGCTACTTTTGACCTGTTTTATGCTCCTATCATGGCAACCAACACATAATTATCGTATGTTGTCATGCAACATTTGTCTGACGCACCACGGCTGGTCGCCTGACCAAACTACCACAACAGTTTCACTCTAAAACAGCTATCCTGCCAAGATCAACAAGAACAAACCAGCACACAGGCAATCGGGAACCAAGAATTCTGAGTCAAGCCTCCTGTTTTCAGCACAAAGAGAAAGACTTTTGCAATCAACAAACAGTTTGCACAACAAAATCCATGAAGGTATTGCAAAGATGTCATATTGCATGCTTCTAAGTCAGAAGCAGTGTTTCAGAGTAAGTCTCGATAGACTATTGTGACTGCTGACTGCACAAAACTGCACGCTTCTGTGAGGAGAATGCACCATGTCAAAGATATGCAGTGCATTTTATGCATGCTGCAAAAGGCTCAACATAGGTGTTTGTGGTGCCTAGTTCGTGAACTAAATTTTGTTACAGCTGATTCTCCACAAATTCTCAGTGCTTAAATGATTTACGACAATTTAAATACACCCTTAACAGGTACTTTTGATTTCAGCAGTCGGAACAAACTGCGCAGAAGGCTGAAGTTCTGGCATGAGAGCCAAAGGGTTAACAAAATACTGCTAAGATGAATAAAAAAAAAATTTGATGCAGAGGTGCTCCAATTCTGCATTTTAATGCAGCTCGTTGCTAGCATCTGACTGTTTATGGCACAGTGAAAAACTGTGCAGCTTGTATCAGTCAACAGCTCCCTCCTTATTGTGCATGAAAGCCTGTTAAAGTAGCAAGGTACTTCCACGACCAAAATTCAATACTTGATTCCACACCTGCTGCATGCATCAGACATTGCTGCATGATCATATCAAGACAGCAAATGATAACCCTGCTCCATTCAACTATCCAGCTTACTGGTGAACTAGCCCTACTGATCTGGCACCGGTTATCTTCATCCATTTCAATAGCAGTTCTCTTTTATGTGTACACACCGAGGCACAGGACAGCACAGACACACACTATGACACTTTCTGTGAGACCATTCGGCATGCAGTCACAGTGCATTGGAATGCCACCCATCACGTCAGAGTGATGACTCTGCCACAGACATTAATGCACTCCGAGTGTTTTTACACTAAAGCCTTTTCATACATGACATGACATACTGCACTGCTACATCTTACTTGTTTTATAGTGTAACCTATGGATGCAATCTGCAAAAATGTTTTGTCAGTAGCCATGTGGTGTGAAAGCAGCAGCAATCGTTTGGATATGTGTTCTCACCACATATCCAAACTATTAATGTTGCCTCGGTGTCACAAAGTCACCAACTATGTGATGACACCTAACTTCTGCAGGCAGAGATGACAGCAGCAAAACTAAAATGGGTACGATACAATGTGCACTGACACTTGAACATTAATAGTGATCCATCAAAAATCTTAATGTACCTAATTCTACTTCCAGACGGGCACAGCAGACTCATTTTCTTTGCCATGTAGCCAAGCTAGCATATGCAAATCCATGCTGCTTGCAAGGTGCTGTGTTCAACCTGCCACACGTCAAGCTGCTCTCTTCCTGAGTACAAGCTTGTCGACAGTATTGCAGACTGCTGTGGCAAATGAGAAACTGTGCGTTTTTCATAGGATGTCTCATTGTGTCCTTGAACTTCTGTAATGTGCGTTCTTGACATATGAGATGAAGCAACTCAAACTTGAAATGGAGCAGGCCATTTTCAATCACTGATGATTTCAGACTGTGCAGTGCATAGAGAGCCACGGTTCCCATGGTCAACACAGAGGCATTCTTAGACACATCACTTTCTACAGAGACATGTACTATGGCACATGCATCATTCATTTATCGATGTCCTTTTGCTTTTTCTCATTTTTTTCAAAAGGATGAAAGGGAAGTCTACTAGTATATATGCTCAGTGGTTAAATTCTGATTCAGTGGAGCACTCTGAGCAACATCTCAGGCGACATGTCGGATGGCATTCTGATGAACTATGAGGAAGGGTGTTGCACACTCCACCAAGGAAGTGGCATGCACCAGAGATTCCAAGTGTTTTGTCAACCCACAGCTGCTGTTCTGGGGTTACGATTGCTGTTGGCTGTTTTGCTACCAGGCAAGGCACACTTCAGTCCCAGTGACCCTGCCAAGTTGCTACAGCTCTACTGCACATGGAAACACTGCATCAGCTCAAGATGACCTGGACACTAGAACACCAAGCAAAGTGTATCGTATAAAACAAATGTGCCAACAAACCGGTTCGTTGGCAGTTTTATAAGTCGGTGACAAGCTACCAAAGAAGTAAATCTGTCCTTGCATTAGCACCATATGATCATATTTGCATAATTTCAATACTGTTATTTCACAATTTGTAATGACTCCTATGTAATTCCAGTTGGAATGCTGTTTATTACGTGTGGTTATCAGAATATGATTTGACAATTTATGGTAGGCAATTCACTGGTGGTGATGGTATGCTTATCGGTGGCACAGGATGAACATTGCTGTGCAACAAAAAATATGCCTAAAATTTTCTCCACGTGGTTTCGAACATATTTAAGTCCAAACTTGGACAACATTCTGTTGTCTCATAAGGGGTGCAGCTGGTGCACCAGGTCCATCCCACAATGCCTTGCCAGCTCCTCATGACAGCAAATTTGCTCAAGGCTTTCGCAGTACCTCCAATCAGACGCTATTGGCACACTCGGACTGCTTTCACCGGCTTTAATGAGTTGACTGCATTTCACCTTAGGTTCTGATTTGCCTCACGAGGCAGCTGGCATGCTGTTGTTTCAGCTTCCGCAGTGAAATGAGGATTCTGAGTGGTATGTAGGTGATGAGAAATAATTAAAAAAACTTGTTTCTTGTGGCACAAGAAGATGATAATTGTAAAATAAGTGGCGCACAAATGTGCATTTCTTGGTACATGCTTATGCAATACACACAAGCCTTGAGCACAGTGCAGGCTAGTGCAAGAAATTCAGGACTCATATTTCACAGTTGAGTGCCAAGGTGCACTACTGCATGTGTCCGATAGTTCATATAAACTTTGGCTTCTAGTCCCCTAACTAAAATATGGTGACTGTTTAAGCTGAAAGTTGTAAGAGACACCATTAACAAAGCACAGGCATGCACTAGCATATATATAATCGGTGTACTTCAATACATAGGAAGAAGGAGCAACAGTAGCTCTACATCCCTGCGACACTGTATTTCGCCAATGCTGTCATGGAATTTGACTATGCATGCACAGCCCGTGTGAAACAGAAGTGCCCACATAAACATTTTTGTTTCTGCTCTGGATATGTGTGTATAAAGTGTTCTGAACGGAACAGCAAAATTCAAGCTAGGAACATCAACAGTTTTCCTTCAGTCTCACCTCATGCACTATTGAGGTGCTACTGCTTGCACTGGCACTGCTCCATATATGTCAGAATTACGACACGCTTGGCAGCAGGCAGGGCACTGTTTCTGTTGTGCGGCAGCAGTTTCCTCACGTGCCATGTAGTGCTAACACTTCACCCTCCATTACTGTTAGAACACCGTGCAAGGTGCTCAAGCACAGCACTGCACCTTGCTATAACTGTCGATGCTTGGTGTATTAAGGGAAAGAAGCACCGGTTTTTGCAACAAGCAGCTTATTTCCATTATCTTTGGCACAGGTGCATTGCGAATAATCATCAAAAATTTATCTGCATCTCCTTTTCCAAAGAGTCTTACACAGAAACATTTGTTTCTAGAGTGTTATGAAATAGCACAGTGTCGCAAGATGATGACATCAGGGTTGCTGTTGCCAAATGCGTCCTTTGCTATTGTACTATGTATTAATGCTTGCATGCCTTTGCTATGCTGGATATCTCTAATAACTTGCAAGAGCCTGCCACAAATAATCTAGCAATTTATGTCGAACCTGGCTTTTGTTTCATTTGCTTCACAAGTGCCTGTGCTTTACATGATCATATACGTGTGCTCATCTCCCATTTTCAGACACTTCGTACTGCAAGGCACAAGTGAGACAAACTGCAAGCAAGCGAAAGTATGTGAGCTCAGCGCAGCACCCCGGCAACAAATGCACCTCATCTCAACAAACAATGTCACAAAACAAATCTCGACTCATACACTTCCATATTGCCTGGAGCATGCAGGCCACCTTCACCTACAGCACAAACGTAGCTGTGGAGTTTTCACTTACTGCAGCTTCAACCCAACTCGATGCTGCAGTGCCCGGATGTTCTCAGCTTGTCCGTGATAGAACTTCAAGGAAGCAAAATGTGACAGAGCTTGTTTGAAATTCTTGCATGCTCTGTTGATAGCATCCTGTAACTACACTGGACCAACTGCTAGTTGACGACCAGCCCTCTTCCGCTGGTGATGCTCGCATTTGCGAACTGGTTCTTACACTAAGCATGAGATAGCAGCCATGAAGAAATCAGCTAGCTACATATTTGAATATTTTCTTTTTTTTACGATGAAAGAGTGGTCATTGGGGGGAATAATGTTAAAATATGTTGATGATGGCCACATAGTAAACACGCCAAGAAATGCTATGTACAGTACTGCAGGCCATGCACTTTGTACAAATAAATTGGCAAAAGCAGAATTTGCCACCACCACAGTAATATATAGCAAGCTTTCCTCCTAATGTCATAAGCTGAAAGAAGGAATGTGTCAACTTCTTTCACAATCATAACATCATATATGCCATTTTGCTGCACCCCTAAATAACTAATTGTGCTCATTAAAGTAATTTTGTCTGGCTTCTGTCCAATATATGCTTTCACTCTTACGTGAAATTCTGGCAATAACAGCATGACTACAAGGCGCATGTTTGTTTCTGGTTCAGGATGCACAGAACGTACTACGTTCCCAGGGGCATTTGAAGCAAGGCATCCTAAACCACTCTCTTTGGACATTGCAAACAGGATCTCCACGCTAGCACTGTAAACGCGCACAGTAAAATCAAACCAAGGCCTCCTCCATGTAATTTTACATTGCAGAAGAGCTTTTCAATCGGCAGCCTGCAGTGCAACTCAACGCAACACAAACTGTGAGGAGATGAACAAATTTGGATGCACCATGATTATGACAACGGTTACACAAAACTTGTGAGTAGTGGTGGTAAAAACAGAAGTAAGGAAGAGGATTGGGAGGCCTTAGTCAACGTAGCGGCTGCAGGCCTTTTTCCACTTGCACTGGGTGCACCACATGTCCTTGTTTTCCATGCCGTGGACCTTGCGGCACTTGCGGCTTTCCGAGCGTACCCTCCGGTGAAGTGGTGAGCTTTTTGGTGAGGCCGACAGGGTCTTGGGGCTCAGGCGCATGAATTTCTGTGGCGAAACCTGCCAAAGAAAAAGGAAGGGACACGCCAATGAGCAGGAGGGGGGCTTACAGGTAATTATAACCTCAAAGATATATATCTCAGAACTGGCTGAAAGGCTTTGTCTAATAGGCGTGTTTGTATGGTGATCTTCTCGTTTTTACTCAGCAACTGATGCTATTACTTCATGGATTCAAGGCTATGAATGGACCCTTCAAGCCAGAAGGCGTATAAGGCTGTTTATACTTATTTTGTCTCCCCCATGTCGCTGTCGAAAAAGCAGAGGTGTGAGCTCTACTTTTTCTCATATGAATCCTCCAGCCTTTTATTTATTTATTTATTTATTTATTTATTTATTTATTTATTTATTTATTTATTTATTTGTTTATTTATTGATACTGTTAACCCTCTCTTGAGGGTTGTTACAGGAAGGGCACAATGAATAACACTTCACACACTTACATGGAGCAACGGCCAATTAACAAGCAACACCATAGCTATTACATATGTCTATCTAACAATACTTGAAAATCGGATACATCTTTTGTTTGTACAGCTTCCTCTGGCAAACTGTTCCACAAGGTAATGACATCAGGGAAAAATGAAAAAAAGTGATATCTACTTGATATCTGCTTGGCATTTCCTGCGCTTGACTACAGTATACCTTTAGCCTATGCATGTTTTCTTGTCCTTTGTGAAATTAGGAAAGAATTTCAAGTCGGGGCCTATGAGTACACAATTCGGCAGAAAGTGCTGGCAGATGAAAAAAAAAAATGAGGACAAATAAAAGATAATAAAGTGTGTTGTACATTTCATTTTCCTTTATTTGTATCTGTTGCTTGTCTCTCAACCTAAGTGCATTGACACAGTGGTATGCATCTTCTTGATTGTTATTTATGTAGGCTTTTTTCATTAAATGCTTTGTATGTTTCAATAAGTTATTTAATATATTATTGAGTTTTTATCTGAAGTAACGATATAGCATAAACTGGAGCAAATAATAGTCATTTTACAGTAAAGCTGAGGCTAGAATTGCTGTGTCTTTGGTTGCACCATAGTACAGTGAAAGAAATTCTCTTAGTGAGTTGATATACCTTCATCTTGAGAACCAAGAGACAAGGTGCATAGAATGGGCAGGCAAAAGAATAGTAGTGTAGGTGTTTGCTTGTCTCTCTATTTTACATCTCGGGTCTACTGACACTAACTTCTAAAGATAGGGTGACTGTGGCAGCATGCATTGTAAATGTATGCTGCCACAGCCACCCTAAAGAAATGTGTGGCTATACAAATCCAACATAGTTGGCACATGACATTACAGGAACATTCTTGTGACTGCATGGTGTCAGCAGCCAAAGCTAAGATGAAGAACAATCAAGTGAAAAGACCTTTCTTTTTTTCTCCATTTAAGTGCCATCGTGTCTGCTAAAGTTTTAATGGAGCTCTCTCAGCCGACACTGTCATGAGGGAAGGACCTGCCAAGCCCAGCCAGAATGGCAGTGGTGCTACCATTCGTATATATCTGGTGTGTATATTTTTGCACAATTTGAGAGTTTTATGGCACTGGCTATAGTACTTTCAACTTATCTGTGTGTAGCAGGTATGTCTGCATGGCTGAAGCAACACTGGGTCGGCAGAACATAAGCTTAGCCAAAAAGAAAATGGAATTGAACTCTGATGGTAAGCTCTGATATCCAAACAGTAATTTCCTGCACAAGTTGCTACTGTAGCTATAACACAAACCCAAACCAATGGCACACCAATGGCCAAAAAAAAGAAAAGCACATTCTAAGGAAGCAGGAAGGTGAGATGGGAGTAGCTGTAAGACAGACCATAGCTGTTGGTGCACTGGCGTGTGGCTGCCATGAGAAAGACCGCTGCACTGTGGGAATGTTGATAGGTGATGCCGATGATAGGTTGGGCGGGGATGCAGGAACAGCACTCTAAAAGACAAACAATTTGTGTGACATCAGTACACAAGTAGTGCTGCATCTTGAGCAAAACAAGTTCCCTTTTACATGGCTGCAGGACACCTCAGCATACAGTTAATATTTTGTTCATTGATATTCCTCCCTCCGTGAATGAAACACTCCTCATCTGTGCCTTTTAACTATGAGGACTAGTGCATTTCTGAGCAATGCCCACTGCATGGTTTGAGCTACAGCTTCCTCAAAAGTATAAAAGACACTTAGACAGAACAACAACACTATATGCAGAACTTGTGTAGTCTTCGATTTCGAAACCTTGCCCTTAGGCATAGTGTAGCTGACCAACAAACCATGTTCAGGAATTACGACTATGCAGGGGCATATCAGCCCTGAACATTGCCTTCGCCATCATACCAATTTCTGCTCGTAAAAAGATGGCATGTTGACCATTGGCATAAGGGCTAGTCACAACGTTGTGCAAATAAGGAAAAGATGCTCGGCTTAGCCTTAAGGTCCACGTCCACATAAAACTGTGGTGCTCTCTTCTTACACTTTGACCTGCTCTCTGAAAAGTGCAACACACTAAAGCGTGCACTTTGTCAAAACGCAGTTCGCCTTTCTACACATTTCAGTACTACTTGCATTAGAGGTGGCCCAAACAAAAATGAATGATGTGTGCGCACCCTTGCAAGCATCTGGTACTGGGGATCCTCGTGCGGTGGCCTTGCCATGTCAAGATGGCTGAGGGTTGGTGCAGAAGTGTAGACACTGTGCGTGCATTCGCCATGTTCTCCGAGAAGGGTGCTCCCTGAGTCACTCTCTAGATCATCATCCTCCTCACTTTCCGTGTAGTAGAACTCTTCCTCATGGTCACTAGATGCGGAATCCTCGCTCTCATCACCACGCCTGTAAGTGAAAATAAACACAAGAATGTACAGCAGCTGCTTACATCTGCTTGGTACTCATACCTGCTTTCAAGCTAAATGTCACTTGCAACAATTCCATTCCAGTACACAAGCGCATATAATGAAATACACTGATCATGGGCACCATACTTGGAGACAGTATGTCAACGTGAGTTCATCACGACTGTTGCAATGTGTGTACATGGTTGAGACAACAGCATGTATTTCAACCAGTTGTGAAGTGCCATGCAGTGGAAGTTTGGTATGTTCCCTTTGCTTCATATAAGCAGGTTGCTCATAACACAGTTCAAAATCTGACTATCAGTTCATTTGCACTTAGGTTGCAAGATGTTATGACAGTTGCCTCAAAGAAATATATTTAATTTGTCCTTCATTTTGTCCTCTGTCCTTTTTGTTTCTTTCACCCGTCATGATTTTAATTTCCTTGAGGTCTCTTTATGCTAAGTAGAACTGTCACATTCAACTTGTCCAGTAAAATATGAAATACTATCTTTTTTCCTTAAGCACCAGCAGAAACACACATGTACACATAGAATAGCTCCTCACCCAAGGTGCTTCACACGAACGTGCCTTTCAACGTCCTTGCAGGTGGAGAAACGTTCACCGCACTCCTTCCACATGCACTTGTACAGCACCCGCTGCAGGTGAGAAAGAGATATACATCTCAGTATTAGACAACAGTACAGTAAGAGTTGTCTCATTTCTCGTATATTGTCAATTCTCTCACAGTAAGGGCAGCTTAGGGCTCGATACCAGGCTGAGTGAACTCCCAGTTTAAGCAGATGACGTAGGTGGTTTCATGAGTCACAGTCATGAGTCAGCTTGTTCTATGTAATTGCAGGAACAAGGCAGTCTGCTAAACTGTCAGTGAATTCCTGTTGCCAAAGTCAACTTTACACATTGAACTGACACTGGTCACTAGATTGATGAGCTATCAGTTCAGACACACTCGCACAATTCAGTCTTGTTAGGAAACGTAAATGATTAAAAAAAATAATATATGGGAAGATAACCTCCGCAACCTAAAAATTTAGAACTCATTATTTCATGCCTGAACTGGAATTGGAAATCGTGGGAACCGTCACCATGGAATCGCATAGCAATTCTGAAATTATCAATGTGGTTTCATTTCCATTAACACTCAAAACAAACAGAATATGAAGATTACAGTGCCTGCTAGCACAAGGGAACCTAAGAACGTTGGAGCAATGGCAGGAAAATCGTCCACACGTCTTATGAAGTAGATAGAAAAGGGTGCCAATATAATGTGGGCTAACTCTCACTAGTTTTCACCTGTGATGACTGCCAAATTTCTGCTGTCTATAGAAATGCAGTAAGCATGTGATGTTCTTGGGACAGGCATATATGTAAACAGGGGTAACAGTAGTTCACAGTCAGGCCACATGACACAGTGAATGTGATGGCCAGGGCAAGTGTAATGTACCTTTCTCTTTGCACATCCGGATTCAGCAGAGGAGCCAAAGTTCTCGGCAAAGTCAACACCCTCATCCTGAGTGGGTGACATGCGCCAAAATGTGCGTGCATCTGCCGCAGCCAAGCCTGCTGGAGGGGACGGGGTTCCAGTCCGTGGAGGTGAGCGACCACTTGCCCAGCTCGATGCACCAGAACTTGAGCTTGTCCATGATGGTGTGCCTGCATATGCACAAAATACTCATGTGGTCACTAGGGCATCTCACCTTTCCTTCAGGGCATTGAGTTATGGGTATGAAACTAGTAATGAATCAGCTTGTTCTCCTTCTTTTGAGCAGGGAGAAGCCTGAGGATAAACATATGCATCCTGACAATTGTCTCGCAGATAATTCATTCACAAGCTCAGCTCCAGCATTCTACAAGCCTTCTCAGCCCATATAACAACACAGTTGTTAAAGTAGATGCTGCTGCTACAGAGGCAACACAGTATGGTGTGCACTTATATATATTTTTATATGTACAAATTGTGCAAATATGGCATGTGTAATGTGCATGTGCTCAAACATGCATACAGACAAGTATGTTGCTTGTAGGAAAATGCAGCAGATGCCAGGAGGTCGTATGTATACCCTAAACTCTACATATGGGACTAATTGCAAGGTATAAACCAAACAATGATGTAAGGATGCTTTTCATACTGGACAGTTATAAATTGTTGACATTGGAGGAATTGACAACATATGCTTGGATTACTAACACCTGGAATTCTCACCTTGGAAGTACGTATTAATCAAAAGGATAAGAAGAAAGTAGTAGAGTTAGTGTCGAATAAAAAACACCATGTGATTAACAAAGATGTGTAATTGTAGGCTTTATTTCACAAAAACTGTATTTTTCCTCATTGGTTCACGCCCCTCCCTTCCCTCCCCCCCCCCCCGCCTCCCCCCACCTGGCAAAAAGAAAAAGAAAAGACCAAGGACACATTCGCCTTAGCAATCAATTCCTTGGGTCTTAAATAGAAGTTTTACATACAATGCACCTGAATGGCTTATGTACCCAAAAATCCAAGCTCTACTGTTATTCCTTTGACACATTCCTTTGGACTACCCTAATACGCGTTTTAGATAGGCCAGCGGAAAGCGCGCCCTTCCGACTTTGGTTCCCAGTGCACTTCATTTTCGAATCTGCCTAATGAACAGGTTAACAATAGAATAGCCTTTGAAAATGGCAGTCAGATATGTCACAGAACGGATTCGCCGTCGTTTACGGACCCGATTAAAAAGAAGGGGCGCCGCGGGAATAAATTAAAAAATAAAGAAATGGTGCGAGAGGAGGATGCACAGGACTGACCAGCGCAGGGCGTTGCTGTTGCCGGGCGCCGCGGAAGAAGAAGAAGCGTCCGGTGGTCGGTCAGGGGCGTCCCCCCATTGAGAGGGCGGCCACAAGGTCGTTCGCTTTCTCGTTCCGGCCCGCGCACGCCACGGAAGCAGCGAACAGCTGCGCTGCGCGCGGTCGATACGCACAGCGCCCCAGGCGCCGGACGCATGTGGCGTGTGCTGCTACGCGTGTGCGACGACACCCAGCGGTGGGCGGGCGCCCTTTCAGTGAACGCCATAGCGGCGCCCGCTGAACTGTTGCAGTGGCGATCGAGAGGGGCCCGAGAATCCCATAAGCGGGCGGCACGCAGATATGCGCTCTTCGATCGCACTGGAGTCCACGCGAATCGAGCGCCGGTACACGTCATTTTTTTTATTTTTTTTTCAGTTAAGCACCACTGCAATATGGGGAAGCTGCTTTCATGGTGTGGGCAAGAGACTGCGCCTTTGACGCATGGGAAGTCTTTGCCATTTGCAATGGTTGCCCTACACACACCACTTATAAATCGAAAAATCGAAAGGCAACCCCTCAATTTGTAAGTATTTGTAACAAATTCAAAATAACAGCCGCCTCCACACCCCCACTTGGTATTTAGACATACCCCCTAATTTCAATTCCTGGGGAAACCCATGGCCATTTGTTCTTCTCCTGAGTAGTGGGAATAAGTAAACTCGTTGACAGAAACCAATTAGTTAAGGAGGAAGAGGTAAATAACAGCATAAAGGCGGACTGGGAGTGCCCGGTTCTCCCTCCTGCAGGCCAGATCTTCCCGAAGCCGACTCGTGTTATCTGAGCGGATGGCGTAAGCGCGCGCCGGCACGCGCAGTCGGCCGGGGTGTACCCCGCAAGAGAGAGGAGAACATGTGCGTGGGATCGACTCGCTCGCTACGGCTAAGCTACGGCGTGTTGTTGTTTACGGCAGCAGCACCGCACGAAGCCGCACCAGAGTGAGCCGCGCTTCTCCATATCAGGCCCAGGAGCTCCCACATGCTGCCGCAAACGGCGTGACCCTCTGCCACCGCCGCCGCTCAAAAGAAATCGGTCGAACGTTCAACCGGCCTCGGTGACACGGCAACTCTTGTGCGTGGGCCGGGGTGTCCTCTGTATTTCGCGTGCGTTTTCATCCGCCTCGCGTTAACAGCTCGTAGGAGCGCAGGCAGCGAAATCCGCGCGCGGGGAGCCTCCGTGTTTAGCTGGCGGACGACCTTGGTTCTGGCTGCAGCGCCTACGACAGCGGAAGGGAGGGCCGGGAAACAATGCCGGGTCAAGTGTGCCGGCATGCAGGCAGCGGGGATGTGTGTGTACGCCCGCGGATGTGCCGCGCGTACTCGCTTTTCATTTCTTCGTTTCTTTTCTTTTGTGCACTCACAGAGGCCGTGTGAGCTAGTACACGAAAGAAGGGGGAAAAATATATATATATGACAGTTGTCTCGGCAAGATTTGCGTGTGTGAGCGCGAGAGATTTGCGCTGCGTAGGCGTGGCTCTTCATTCAACGCCTCAAAAAGAGTGAAAGACAGAACGTGCGGCTCCTACCTGCTGACAGCCGTGCGAGAAATTACTCGGAGCTCACGTGTTTTTTGTTGTGTTTACTTATGTCGTGCATGTGTTGATCAAGTTAAAAATAAAATGAACGCTCCGCGAGCCTGCTTTTGTAAATGCATGCTGGAAAACACGATCATTCAGCATTAATGAACACTCCCTGATGGTGCAGCTCTCAAAAAATGTTCCATATAATGACACTGCACTAAGACCGCCCACTTAACCGATATGTGTGCCCTACCTCGCCGTGGCAAATAATGTCCGTGTAGGAGCTTCAGAAAGAAACAAAACAAAAATACGGGGTATTCTATTAGAAAAACACCGTGAAACTGAGCGGGCCACAAAGAAGGTGTTTACACCTGTCGGCGCCGTGTGACGTTGCTGCTGCTATGGTGCACACTGCTGCTGCAAGTCTTCTTCGAATGCCGATCGCCTCGTGAGGCCTGGATTTTGCGTTTCCCTTTCACACTTCCTGCGTCAGCTGCGTTCCTTTGAGGGTAGGAGCTGCTGCACGTGGGTGCGAAGCGAGAGATCGAGCAATATGAAAGAGCAAAAAAAGTCTCCTCGACGTGTCACGCACTCCTCGCCTCCCGAGCTCCGGCATAAAGAAAGAACGAATGACGGAGAAGGCTTGTTTCTGGCGACTACCGTGTTTCCTTCCGGCTGGGAGAAGAGCTTCTCTATACGACACACTGAAAGTGTGAGAACCGAAGCCTCCTGTTTTTCTTCTCCACCCACTGAGGCACGCAGCTCGGGCAGCTGAGATATATGGCACTCTGCTGCTATATACGTGCGAAGTCCCGATGTTCCGGTATTGAATCCAGACCGGGTCGGATTCCTGTGCCTGACGGAGCGCTAGACGAACATGCAAGAGAGACACAGGGGAACGGACGGACAGGGTCCTGCGAATATTGCGTTTACCTCGAAACCTACAACCACGCGGAGTCCTCCAGGACTCCGCTACAACCAAACAACGAGGCATCCCAAGCCATTGTTCTGCGAGGCTATAACATGAATCTGTCGTTCTCTTCTTCTCGCGCCGTGCATTTGGCAGGATCGGACACCTTGGTCACTCCCAAGGGCATGCCCTTGGTGTGGACTACGCGGTGGACGCCAATGCTCTACGTCCATACCGCTGTTCCACTCGGTTCATGTTATACACGATGCTTACTTTTCCTGTTTCTTCAGATATAGTTCTGTGGCATCTAGAGTTTTGACGTATACTGTTACGATCGTCACAAGACGCGTTGGAGCACGCACCTCATTTCCGGGTGGCGTACAACGTGATTTCGTAACACGTACGTTCCCCATTTACTTCGAACATCGATCATTCATTGTGTAGACAGGCGTGTTTACAGGAAGTTCTTGGATGTTTTCACTCTCTCCGAAAGGTAGTAAGAAAGAATTTGTCCCCCCCCCCCCAAAAAAAAAAAAAAAAACCGGGCGAATTCGAGGGGCGCAGAACGTCCGCTTATAATTCAGAACATTATATACGACCTTCCTGCAGTCTACAAAAGAAAAAAAGAAGCAATGAAACGAGAATATAAAAGAAGCAGATCCGGATTTGAATCGATGTCTTCTCTGTCGCGTGCACCGGGGACACTGCGACATGGGAACCAATTACGTAAGTCTGCAGACAGGATGAGAGACTAAGAAGAACTATAGGTAGAGTTATCATTCTTGCCAGGTCGGGTTATCATTCTTGCCTAAGTCTATCGGTGCCAAAATACTAGGCGCTTTTCGCAAATTCGTGTCACCGACTTGCCAGGCATTGTGCTCAGTGTAGACCGTTGTGCCAGTCAAGCCGCCTTCTTTTTTCGGCACGACCGCGGAGCACGGAGCGAAATTTGCCCTTGACTACAGTTGTTGCGCAAGCAGCTTTCAGATCCCCACCGCCCAACCTTGGATTCATGCCAGTGTCAACGAAGCAGCCGGCGCCCTGAATGAAGAATAAGTGTTAATGATAAAACTATTTACGGTAAGGACAGCGGTCTGCGAACAAAGAATGATGGAGATTGTGATGAACAGAGACCGCATCAGTGAACGATTTCTTGCTCTAACCGGTGAACAGTCCCAGTTGAGCACAATGCTCGCAACGTCAGCAAACGTATTGTACCCCCCCCCCCCCTCTCTCTCTCTCTCTCCACACTTTTGTACCTATCGACAGCCAAGACATTTTACAGGTAGATGATTGATTTGTGGGGTTTAACGTCCCAAAACCAGTTCTGATTATGAGAGACGCCGTATTGGAGGTCTTCGGAAATTCCGACCACCTGGGGTTCTTTAACGTGCACTGACATCGCACAGCACACGGGCCTCAACATTTCGCCTCCATCGAAATGCAGCCGCCACAGCCGGGATTCGATCCCGCGACCTTCGGATCAGCATTCGAGTGCCATAACCACTAGACCACCGTGGCGGGGCATTTTACAGGTAGATCAGCCAGTAAAACTGAACCCAAAGCGGATTCATTTTCACATATTCATTTACGTGGCCCGCCAGACATGCCGTCGAAGCCAGTTTCACCACAATGTGATTGCTTATGAGGAGAAGCCAACTTTCGAAATTTTTTTGCTTTAGAAATGTTTTCAAAAAAGTCCTTTTTTTTTTTTTTTTCCTCATCTGGGCAACCACTACGACTTGTCAGAGTAATACTGCGAATGTTCATGTGGCGTAGGACTTTGCCTCAGAAATCTTTACAAGACTCGTTATAAAACAATAATCAAATGTGAGTTAGCCTGCATCAAAATTCTTCTGTTGTAGCTGCGGCCACGCTATCCGATCGAGCTTTTTAATCTCATCTTCCCACTTGCAGTCGACATATGAAGCTTATTAAGATTCAAGGTTTCCCTCTTTTTGCATTGTCTTAGTTTCTATAATAGGACAGTGAAAAAAAAAAAAATACCAGGCGCCGTTCCACGTGACGCGAGAGAGGTTGGTGACGTATATATGTCCAAATGTGACCGCCGAAATGTGACGTCGCCTAATGCGCACCGACGAAAGCGTGCCGTTAGGTGACGTATGTAATGTTTCTAACGAAGGAGAAGCATTAAACACAGTGCTTCTGTACAAAAGTCAGCCTCCTGGTCTTTATGGCGCCGTGTGACGTCACGCAGTCACTGCCGGTGTGGAATTCTCGAACAGCTCACCATATTTGCAGCCGTTTGTGGAACATTAAATAACGTTTTTAATAATACATTCTCTCACATACTCCATTCGTGCAACGTTTCTTGCTTGGCATGCAAGTGCCTGAGCCGCACCGTCTTGATCCTTGGAAGCTTAGTTGAAAAGCAAATTTTGAAACTGCTCCCGACATGTTTTAAAAACGCGGATACGAAGGAGCCTCACGTCGTTCTGTGTGTATACGTTTGCTGAAACTGCGCGCGCAACGGCGCCTGCGCTGCAGCTTTTCTTTCTTTTTCTTTTTTTTTTTTTTTTGCGAGACGGCTATCTACGCCGTGGAAACGCTCGGTGTTGTACAGGTGACAGTGTCTCATTGGCTGGACACGGGATTCCGCAAGGACAGGCGTCGCTCGTTGTCACGAAAGCGCGCACAATGCCGCCTCGCTCACGCGAGCAAGGCACGGCAGCGACATGATTTCACTGCGCGGCAGAATAGGCCCCGGCCTCGCTTGCGCGTACCGGCCAAGGACACACACCTCCATCCGCCACGCTGTACTATACGTGCTTTACTGAACGAAGGCGGCAGAGGCCGTGGGGTTGCACAGCGGTTGCGCCACACGCCGAGCGGACGTTTAACAACCGCCACCACCGCAGTTGACGAGGCGGAGCCCAATCATCATCGTCAGCAGCGCAGCCGGCGCAGCGCGCTCAGCGGCAACCGGCTCGGCGTGCTAGCGTTTTCTCGCCGGCCGGCCGGTCTTTCTCCGTGGACCGAAAAGCAATGGCTGCTGCTGCGCCTATCCCCCTATTCTCGCCTCCTCCTCCTCCTCCACCCGCTGGCGTTGGGAATGGAGAAACGCGCGCCGCCCGGTCTGGCAAGCGAAGCGACGCCGAGCGCTGCTAGTTGGCGCCGGTGGCCCCGACCTACATTCTAGCTGGCAGCAGCGCCGGCAACGCGCATGCAAGCCGGCCGGCCGGCGACGATTTTGCAGCCGGCGCCCGCCGGCGTCGCTAGCGTCGCGCCGGACTGGAGCGACGGCGTCCCCTCTATTCTCCGTCCTCCTCCCTTCTGTGCGTACCCACTTGGCTTTTGGCTTCCGCGGGTGAAAATGCGGGCGTCCCCGTGACCAGCAGCGATGGGGCTAAATGTCGCTGAAAAATAAAAGGAGCTTCAGGAGTTTCCGGCAGCCGCCAGGAGTGGCGCGAATGCAGGCAGGAAGAGAGCTTTTTCAAGGCGGTGTTTGCGTATCGCGCCCGTTCCCCAAAGCCTTCTATGGAAGTGTGATGCTTTCTCGTGTATCCTTTGTCTAAACGTATACCTGCATACATCTGCGCCCTTCTCCCTTCGTTTCGATTTTCCGAGAAGTGAGCACACATTACACTGCGCTTCCAGCAATCGGGCAGCCGTTTCTTCTGAAATGATGAAATTCTATCGCATCTCACTTTGTGCACTTCCCAGCACATTTGTTTCCATAGAAATCTGTTCGCGGCTCCTTCGTCGTTAGCCTAATGCAGTCCGTCCAATCTCGGCAGTCCTGCACAAATATACGCCGTTACTAGGCTACCGACACAATCAGCTCTGCACAATCTCCAAACCAGGGGAACGAGTGAAAAACGACCGAACAAAGGACACGACTTTCTATAAAGATACGCGAAAGCGGTCTGAACAAGTGGCTATAGTTTGCACATGCCTGAAAGGCGAGGCGGCGGCCCAAGCGGCATACTTCGAGCTCGCTCTGGTGCAAAGATCGAAACACCACACTTGAAAAGATAAGGTTATTTGCTGTTGTTCGGCGTGGCTCGCGGTTAGCGTGGTTAGGGCTTTTTTTTTTTTTCTTGATGGCTTATAGAACGCGCGCATAATTTGCATTCCGCGTATATGGTTCGGCCATGTCCTCGTTTAAGGAGAGCGGGCCGTTGCGTGTCCGCGCGCGTCAGAAAAACACATTCCTCTTTTCATTTCGACGATGTTTACGTCGCGCCTGGGCCCGTTCCTGAACCGTTCTCTCTCCCCTCTGACCGCGAGCCAAGAAGGTTTCGCGCGCTGGCTCCGGCTGCTGCTGCTGCAATGCGGCCGATACGGCAGCGCGCAAGCAAGGCCATCGGAGGAGGACCCGCCGTGGCAGAGAAGCCAGCAGTCGTTGCGCAATGCCTCTCGTTCAGCGGCGGGAACTCTGCGACGGCAATC
Organism: Hyalomma asiaticum; assembly: GCA_013339685.2. Classification (NCBI taxonomy): domain Eukaryota; kingdom Metazoa; phylum Arthropoda; class Arachnida; order Ixodida; family Ixodidae; genus Hyalomma; species Hyalomma asiaticum. The sequence continues at coordinate 9,151,451 of CM023483.1, read as the reverse complement.
CCCCGCCGCACACACATACGCACAGACAAGGCGCTTCCTGTTTTACCAGTCTCTGACACATTTCGCCACAGCCCTTCCTCCTCCTCGTCCCCCTCTCTTTTAATTTTTCGCGCTCTCTCTCTCTATCCGTGAAACAAAGGAAACGCGTTAGTGCGTGTCGTTCGTCGCGGGTGCACTGCGGTAGCCTTCTTGGAAAGCACTTATTTCGCGAAACGACGGGTTTGCGAAACGTTCCTGTCATCGAGACTTCAGTGAAAGGGCGCGACAATCTCCCACGGCTTCCGATAACGTTCACGACTTCCCTCTGATAATCAACAGACGTCACTGGAGGAAATGCGCTCGCAGTGTACGGGTCCGTACTACGACCTAAAATATCAATGCTAAGAAGGAGGAGACAAAGATATATGATGAAAAGCAGTTCACGCAAAATTTCTGCGCTCGTTTATACGTGCTTCGTGTAAGTTTCACGTCGCGGTAAAAAATGGGCGCCCATATCATTGATTGCTTGAACACCGTTATGTATGCATCCCATTCAGCGTCACATTCGTTGCAGTGAAGACACGTTATAGGTATAAGAATTACGGCGATAATTTTACACTCCATCGCAGTAGCACGCGCGAACGTTGACTCACAAGGTGTAGGGAGACAGAGAGGGAGGTGGCTTTTCAGACATCGAGAAATGACGCTAGTTTCTGCAGCCCTTGCGGGAGCACGTCTCAGCGGCCACATTAAGAACTCTCGTTTCCAGACTGACCGTCTTTTAAATCGTCGTCTCATACGATGCGTTTCCGGTGCTGCGCAAAGCGTCATATACGGCTCCGAGTTAGACGGCCGTTTCCAAGACACCGCTCGGACGAGAACAGGGCCGCGCGTATTGTTGCGATGCTCGGCCCGCGGGCAAACATCCATATACGATATACGGCGATTGATTGATCACTCGGGTTCCGCTTGTGGAAAGGAGATCTCTGACGTCCTTCCCTCCTCCGTCCAGGCGGCGTCCGCACGCACCACGCGCACGCACGGCGAGCCACTTCGGGGTTCGGAGAGTGATTTATCGATGCGTTGGCAAGGCGACGCGAAACTCGAGTCTTCGAGAGGCGCAACCGCCGGAATCACGGCAGTTGCTCTTTTCTTTCTTCCTCCGCCCCACGACAAGACGCTGCCGCCGCGCGTGCCGAGTCTCCCACGCACGGCACGCAGCTGCGCGTCACGCCTTTCTGGCACCTGGACGGACTTCGTTCGCTGCAGAGGCACAACTCTCCATTTTTGGGGGCTTTCGCCCAGGGCTCGACTTATAGGAGGCCTCGGTGTGGGCTTCTTAGCGACTATTGTGCTCCGTACGCAGACATCCGGAGGCATGTCCACACGGGATGATGTCCGCGGGAGAATGAGTGTTGTATATAAGGCTTGCTGTCAGCTTCCAATGCGGGGAGCAGTGGGTTCGGCCCCCAGTGACACCGGACACTCATCAGTGTGACCGGTGATCTATCGGCTGTTTCAGAAGTTCCGTGCAGCACTGTGGAAGCTACAGCCCTCTTCGGCCAATCCGGAGGGCGAACACATGTTAAACGTGTCCTTCCGCGGCTTGTCATCTGCCAATGGCGGGCGCTGCAGTGGCAGCTGCAGCCCTGGAAGGAGGAAGACGAAGCGGAGTGTGCGTGTCCGAACAATGGCATTTCGTCTCGCTTCGGAAGAATTCTGCGCTCGATGGCCTCGTAGCCTTGGATTTACTGCACGGAGACTATAGGTCTCCTGCTTCGAAAAGGTGGTTTCTCCTTTCCGCTGTCTTCCTTCACTCCCCCCCACCACGGACGCTGAGCCGTGCTCCCAACTAAGGCTACAGACACATGCGTTTTTTCCCCTCAACCACGTCTCTCATAAAGTTTAGTCTGACGTGCTCCCGGACGGGTTACTGAAAGTAGTATCTTGTCCTTCTATCAACCGCTGCCACCATCTTGACGCGGAACATAGCAAATAGTAGCAAGGAGCGTAAGCGCGCAACGGAAAGCATCCGTACAGACTACTCGCGCGTTTTTCGATCGCAAAGGTTCGGCAAGAGGTTCAGCGGTACGTATGCTCTGGACAAAAGAGCACTCTGCGGCACTTGGTGTACAGAATGCAGTTAAGTACACTGCCTTCGTCGAAAATGTGCGCGACAAACCAGTTTACATTAAATTTGTAATCTCATTAAATAATGAGACTGCAAGAAGCGTATACGTGTTCCACATAAAATAACTATAACAACAACAACAAAAAAAGGACATGCGTGTGCGTGACCCACCATTTCCTTAGGAATGTGCCATGGGCGGGTATACGGCGAGATACGACATCTCGCACAGACCGCGCGCTCAAGAGCTATAGAAGATCGATCGTGCATAGTCGTTATTAACGAGCTCACAACGATAGACAGCGAGTCGGGCGCCCATCATAACTAAATTGAAACAAACTTAACAACACATGCCCGCAGGGGTTTATAGTCTGGTTTACAGGTTAGTCGCCAGGTATAGATAAGCCTATATAGCTTTATCTAGCTTTCTATCTCTTCTCCAGTCCACCCGCCTCGATTTCTCTCTGCAGTGTCCCCCGGCAAAACGCGAGGAACAACAGTTCGCCAGAGGCCTCCTGTCCGCCAAATACTACACTTAAGAAAAAAAAATAATACTGCAGCTGCTGCGACATGCCCTCCCAAGGTCAGCACGGCACCAATCGAACAAGAGTTCTATGAACTCTGTTTCTTTGTAACGCGAATCACTGACCCTGTGTCGCATGCCGCGGTCGTCGGCAAGGTCGTCGTCGAAATCGATTGCGCGCGCCCGCCTTTGAGTATACTTGCACACCTGCCGCACTGAGCGTTTGGCCGAGTGATATATACCTGCACCGCAGTGCACGCTCGCGTGCTTCGCTGCCTCGGCCACTGGGTCACGGCCCGACAACGCGCCGTGGCTCTCAGAGTGCATGCGCCGTCCATGGGGGGTCGATAGAGCGCGCGAACGCCCGCTTGTGTGTGCAAGCCTCGCCGCAGCAGTCGGTCGGCGACACCCCGAGTGCGCGCGATAGTCAAATCGACTGCAATACCCGACGCGCCCAAGGACCTCGTCTGGCTCAATCTGACATATATATTTCTTTTGCATATCCCTATATACTTTCCCGCTTCTACGAAGGTCATCGATGAGCCGCGGATTTGTTCGCACGGCTGCGTGAAGAGGAGATCGATGGCAGTACATTCGAAAAGACACTCCCCCGGGCCGTTGCGATATCGTGTCGTTACGGCGCCGGCAACGCCGATTCGTCTCTTTCTTCTTCTTCTTCTTTTGAATATGCAACGCGCAGGAGGCGCGTGTTACACAGACGGCCTGTGCACGCAATGACACCAGACCTGAGAGTCTCCCCAGGATATCGATTCCATTACATGCCGTGTATGAAACCAAACGAAGCCAGCAATAATGAGGTGAAAGCATAGTCGATTGTATGTCCACGCGGCTCAGCATTATTTCTGTTTTTTTTTCTTGTAGTTTTTTCGTCTTTGGCTAATATCCACCAATGGAAATAAGCGATGCGATCGTGGCAGCTAGCCACTGTTACGCTTCGATTACGATGGTTGCGTTGGCCTACAGAGATCTCTAAACGTCTGTCGACAGCTACTGACACTATACCAAAGGTAACTTAGGTAACTAGCTAATCATTCATTTACGCTTTCCCGTCTCTTTTGAAACGAAAATCTTAACAGGGTTGGAAGGGTGACGAATCAAACCGTATACTGCAATCGTTTCTTATGCGCCCGCGGGTCTATAAGAAACGAGCGAAGGTCGCGATAGGTGCAGTGCCTGCGGCTGCTGCAGTCGCAGCAGCATGGACCGAGTGGGCAGTGGCCTGCGCAAGACCGCGAGCGATGCGAGACGACCTTGACGAACGCCCCGATCGCCCTCAGTAACCTGCTTCGGAGGAAGCATGCAGAGATTTCGCCAGCGCGACCAAATGCGCCGGCAGAGCCGCGCCGTTACTTGCTGCTGCTGCCAGCCGCTTTCACTCTCTCGGCCGTCTCTCCCCCTCGTGACCAATTACCGCCCTCCTCTCCAACGATTGCAGTGCGCACGGCTCAACCCTTTATGAGCGCTACAGCGCCGGATGGGAGTGGCGGGTGGCATCAGTGCAAGCCCATTGTCGCCGAGGCCACGGCCTGCCCTTGTGGTTTTCGGCGCGCGCGCGCTCTGCAGAGAGAATAACACATAAAATTTAAGAAAAGCGGGTCAGGCAGCCCCGATTTTCATCGATTACTCTTATTTTTTTTTTCGTTCTTGCCTCGGTTTATTGGCCGTGCGCGCCTTGTCGTCGTGCGTCACGTTCGAAGGCTGTTGCCGAGAGCGTGAATGCGGGCACAGCGCACGCGCTGTCGGCTGCGCCTCCTCAATATGGCGCACGACATAGCCTCTCTCTCTCTCGCTGTGCGGTCAGCTGGGCCTGTATGCACTCTTCATTACATGTTCCCCCCCTCTCTCTCTCTCTCTCAACGCGTCAAAGAGTACAGCAGTCTCCCTGTCGAAAATGCATTTTTATAACAGATCATCTGTGTGAATGGCAAGGCAAAATAAAGCAAAGAGGTTGCCCGGGCTGTGCGTACATGGCTTGTTATTCGCGACACTGGGAACAGGGGAAGCGGACAGGAAAATATGTCGAGGAGGAGATATACGGCAATACGGACTACCTCGTAGTCGGTCACCTGTGTTTACTTTCATTTCGATGCATATCTTCGCATCAAACTGGAAAGACGCGCGGCAACCACCGTTTGCGTTCGTCAAATTGATGCACTCACTGAGACGTTCGGGTTGTAGGCGTATACCGCGGGAGTATACAGAACTACGGGAGTAAACTTTGGAGGATGCATCAATGAAATGCATATATAGCAGAGCACGTCGCGTCGTTCTGTTATCGCTCAGTTATTATTCCGCAACCGAGAGACGTTTGCTCGGTCATTAAACGAGAATAATGCGAAGCCGCATGGACCGAGTGATACCGCCGTGATACATTAACGGCAGCACACAATCGCCGCAGTGTTTTCGAAATATGCACTTCAGTGCGGAGTAAGCTCAACGGGCGACACAGCCGCGCGTTCACAGGAGACAAAGCGGCCTGCCGGGGGCCCAATCGGGCGCCGCGCGAAGCAGGTGCGCCGGCGGCGTGGGTTGTCGTAACAACTGCCGCAGCAGCGGCGAGAAATAAACGTGACGCGCGCCGGCAAGCCGGCCGGCGAACGCGGCACACGACGGCTGTATAGTGTACGCCGGTATACCGGCTCACCGCTCGACTCTTCCTCATACATGTAGTATATGTATCCGGCAAAACAACTCCGCGAATGCCGTTTACATACGCGTATCGGACTTGGCGCGATGTTGTCTTCATCCCGTGCTGCTGCTTCTCCGCGGGCTTCTTTTTTTGTTTGTTTTTGCTTTCGTTCTATCTCTTTCTACATCGGATAGTCCGTTGGCGTTGCCGTTTCCTCTGTTTCTCTTGTGTCGCCATGTTACTCTCACTCTCGGAATCGGCTAGTGTACTTACTTGACAAGGAAAGCACGCCGCGCGTCGCTGGTGTCATTAGCAAGAGGAAGAAGCTGCGAACGAGCGTACCTGAGGTCGCTTTCTAATTGGAAAAAAATAAAATAAAAAGGAGAGAAATACGGCACGCGGGTTAGCGCGACAGATGCTGCTTTAGGATGCCGGACTCGTTTCGAGCGATCAGCTGGGCGGAGCGTGCGCTGGCTCCGGAAACGGCAGCAGAAGCTCGTAAATTTGGCGAGACCAGGAAGCGCCATCTGTCACACAGTGACCAAGGGACGGGAGGAGCAAATCAGCGTACGGGCGAAAGCTCCCGCATCGATGAACATCGAACTGTCAGCAGCATGGACACAATCGTCGAGTAACGACACAAAAGTGAGTAAACAAAGGTAGAAATGCGTGGTACGAAAAAGTCAAGTGCGAAAGTCGCCCTCGCATTGACCAATGTAACCGATCAATGCCGACTTCTACAACGAATGTACAAGGAAGCGTGCTATTTAGAAGACCCTCGAGGCATTCAGGGCCGTGAGACAGCTGCGCCGCATAGCAACCGCGATGGGCAAGGAAGCGAGCTTTGCGCTCGAGAAAGCAGAGTATGAAGTCCCGCAGTTACGGGGGGAGAGGGGGAAGCGAGGCGAAGCCTGCGCCACGTTTTGCAGCAATCTATGCGCGCCTAGCCGTGACGTAATCTAAGCCAATATTTCGACGTTGCAACAAAGTCGAGCCTCTCGCATGTGCGTGCATCCGGCAACCTACCACAGCAAGCAGCCTTTGCAGCGACACCCCCCCCCACGCTATCATATCGCGTTGTGTGTGCCATCAACCGCGGCGTACGCTTACTTTCGCCAAGCCGGTGGGTATAGGCTACGCGGAAATGAATCTCCCTTCTGGCGCGGTGCTGAACGCCAGCTATTTATTCCAGCCAAGCGGTGCCCGCGCGCGCGTGTAAAACGTCGACATATGTATACGTGCCTGAGCGCTGGTGCGAAGGTTACGGGGGCTGCGAAGCGGGAAGTGAAGCGACTGGCTTCTGCCAAGCGCTGCCTCTCCTTATATACGTCGCCTGCCGATACTTGCGACACCGCCCCGTGCTCCTTGTCGTCGAAAGCGAAAGCGTGTAGATGAAGACACGGAGGGAGAAGGTTCACAGCCGTGTTTCTCGATCACGTGCCCACGTTCCTCACCTGACGACTGTCACATCGTGGCCTCGTTGCAGAGAGCACTCAAGGAGCGGAGTTACAGGTCGTTTTCTCGCTTTGTACTACGTCGCGCAGTGCATGCAAGACACATGCTATTCTCCCTCTCCGTTACGTTTTCTTTGTTCTTTTTCCTGCTCATATTTTAGTTTACGAACAGCGGTGTCTCGCGGCTATGTAGATCACGGTCTTGTAAGCTAAATAACGTTATCACCCGCCTCAAGTCTGCATTTTCACACCACCGGAGTGTCTTCTCTGTCTACAAGTTTCTATTGACTTTGTCCCTATCACACGCGCGACACAGGGATTAAGGGAGTAACGAAATTCGCACGGTGCAGAAAAGCGGCCGCCCAAGTTAAAAACGGTGTCGTACTCTCTCGTCCCTCTCGAAACAGCATGCCGGCTGCTGTTTACGATCGGCAGTGGAAATGTACACGGAAGGAAAAGAAACACAAGCGAGGAACCGACGACGTACACCTTAGCCCAGTTCGCGGCAGCGGGGCTGTTGATGTTGCAAAGGCGCGCTCCCTCGCCACCACTCAAGATGTTTTTCTTTTTCTTTCTTTTTTTCCTTTTGGGGCGCTTATTAAAACAAGCTCGCGCGTATCGCTGGCCAACGGATGAGAGGGCGCGAAGATAGTCGGAAAGGAGGAGGTGACACGCGGGTAAGTAAGCGCATGCAACCTATCGGGAGTGCGAAGGGAAGGAGGAGGTTGCACGGAGGGGATAGGGAGGACAGCTGCGTACGTCCTTGACGAAGCCGTGACGACGGCAACCACAGCGCAGCATTGCGAAATGCAGAGAGAAGCGACGGCGCTCGCGGAAGGCCTGCTTCTCCGCTTGCATGCAATACACCCCTCTTCCCCCCGTCCCCCATTCTTGTGCGCGCCGCTTCTCGAGCCGTCCCCCTCGACCTCGAACAAGAAGGCGACAAGAAGTCTGGCTGGGACAGGGCCGTCGCCTCCTCTTTATGCGCGCCTAGCGAATGCAGCGGCATGACGCGACGCCCTTTAGCGGCGCGCCTTCACCTTGGCGCAACTTCGCCACCGGAGAAGAAAGAGCCTCAGCATGCACTATACCCCTGCATGGCTACGTTCCGGATCGTATTTGGTTGGTAGCCGGAAAGCTGAACGAAGATGCGGTAAAGAAATACTAAAATAAATTCGACTCTCGGAAGAGACACTTGCGTGAGCGACGACGTTTAATAGCCGGGAAACTGCTTCTGCTGCCGTCTCCGTTGCGCAAGTTGTTGACGCTGCTGCTACCACGATATGCGCATGGTCGACGCGGGGGCAAATAAAGTCCCTACTGCCTGACCTTTGCGCGAAGTTGGTAGGGACTGTTTTTCACGGCTATGTTAGGTGCATGTCTGTCGCAGCTGTTTCATTCTTCCTTGTTTGCTTGTATCTCGCAATTTTTCCTTTACACTATCAGTTAAAGGTTGCCGCGCCAGCTTGTTACTGAATATCCTGTTAATGCGTATGCAGTAACTCTGGAACTTATCATAAGGTGAAAGAAGGTTCACCGCAGCGCCCACACCCTTCCTTTTCCCTACCCCTTCCTAGTTGTTATGGTGTTCGGCTGCTATCGGAAAAAACCCGGGTTCGATCCCGGCCTCGGCGGTCGCGTTTTAGATGGAGGCGAAAACGTTGTCAGTGCACGTTAAAGGACCCCAGGTGGTCAAAATATAGTATAGCCTGGTTGTTCCCGTCAGTGGCAAACGCAGAAGCAAGAGCGGGGAAGGGGGGTGGGGAGACAGAGTTCGGATGTCCTGCCCTCCTCTCTTAATTTTTGAATGTATACCCCAACAGGAGGATCTATGAGGTCGTACAGAAACATTTCTAGATCACGACAACTGAATGTAGTCAGACAGAAATTCTCACGAATAGTAAAAGGTGAAACTGCTTGTTACAACGCCTCATTCAATATGCTGAACCCGCCCCCCCCACCCCCCAATTTCTCCCCGCTAAAATATCCTGTATCCGCACCTGGTTCCAGTCAACATATATGACGCAACGTGCATTCTCCCGTTTGCGTATGCGCGATGCGAACCCTGTCGCCGAGCGGTATAGGATGTGTGCGGTATAGCAACGGTATAGCAACGAGGCAGCCGAGCCCGCTGACGGGGCCCCGGGCCATCGTCCTTGCGCGCGATCGAGCCGGTTATGTATACGCTCGTTACCGATGAAGCCGGTGCGCCGCACTTTTCTTTCGCGATCGTTATCGCCTGTGCTCGCTTAGCGACCGATCCGCTCTCTTGTCGGGGCCTCGTTATTTCGTTTACATTATTTGACTAGTTTCCTCCGCAATCGGGGTCGTCTGTAATCGCTTCTTCGCGGCGTCGATTCATCGAGGCGCTTCGGATACACGCTGTCCCGCCGAGCTCGTGCGATTGTACGTGGAGCCGCTGTTACAGGGCGCGCTCTCTTTTTATTTATACGCATTGGTTCGTTGGGCGAATATATGTTTTGACTGCGCCTCGGCATGTGCTTTGTGTGCTGTTCGCGTGCTGCGCTGCCGTTGCGTCTCATACGGCGCGATAATCGAGACCAGAATTGAGAGAACCTGATCGCACGCAGAACCACTGCAGCATGAATCGACCGCCATGCATATGTTAGCGTCCTTGGCGAAGTAACGTGCGAACCGAGGAGATGGTTGGTGTCTATAGAGAGAGAGTGAAAAGGAGAAACACTGATATTCGAAGGAAAGACTCAGTAGATAAATTTGATATAGATCTAAGGAAAAAAGAAATGTTGAAGGACTGTGATTTGCAGCATCGTTGTTCCTGCGTTTAGTATATAACGTCAACGGATACGTTAAGTACGACTCAATCTTGTCTTTTTGCTTCTTTTCTTTCTCGTGAGTCTTCTGTGAAACTTGAAGGCAGTGATTCATCCGTCCTCCTACGCGTTTCTGTCACAATAAAGTGGCTGAACCCGCCGTGGTATAAGGAAGGGGTGCGTGTGGAAAGAGGGCAACGCAACGTACACACAGGTTTCATGTAGGCTGACAGCACGTAGATCACTTTCTATACCGGTATTCGTCGCGTACAAACTGGACGGGACACCCCCTTCTCTTCGATGCCAAAGACATAATTGCCAATCGATCGAGTCCCATACAGCGCGCTATATGACAACCAGGCAAGGACTCGGCGAGCACAGCATGCGCTCTGACATGTATGGCACATCGACGCGACTCCGAAACCCTGCCAACCGCCTTGGGCCATTCGAACTTCCTGTGGCCCTATATAACTCGTGCAGGCATAGATATACATACCCATATATACAGATCGCAGAAAAGACAACGACCGCGTGTGTGCCGACTTCCTGTGTCTAGCCGTGAGCGGTGCCCGGAATAGCCCCCTGATAAAACGAAAGAAAGAAAGAATTATCTAATAAAAGAGCGTCGCGCAGCTGGGAACGGTGTACTTGAGGCGGGGAAGGGTTGTTTGCCGAGAGGCGGTACATAATAGCGGGGGGACAGCCGGTTCGACCCCATTTCGAGCCCGCGGCGTTCTTTCTGTGACGGCAAGGTTGGCCGACTGAACCGAAGAACAACGCCGAAAGGTTAGGGAGGCATGGACGTCGCCGGTGCACCTATATTCTATACGGCATACATAGAAGCCCGCGGCATGCGACGGCCACAGTCGAGTTAATAAGCCGTTCGGCAAGGTGACGCCCTTGCAGAGCACCGCACGCGCCCGCCCGCTCGGCCACAGAAATCCACGCGACCTTCGCGGTAGCTCCTTCGACCCTGGAGTGCCCGCCGGTGCTGCTGCTTTAGCTGCTCCTGCGCTGCCTGCCTGCCTGTTGCAAGGCGGTAGCAGCAGCAGCAGCTCCTGTTGCAAAGGCCACGCGCTCTCTCTCTTTCCCGTATAACTCTTTCCTTCCAGCGCTGTCTTCTGCAGCTGGGCCTTGGTCCGCACCGCAACAACCTATATACACCTATACGGGGAGGTTTAAGGGTGGCCTTCTCTGCTGCCGTCCCAGCTCGGAACTTTTGGGCCGAACGCCATAATATACACGGCCGCGCCACCAATTCGCTCGTCAGCATCCGCGCCACCCACCCCGCCATCATCACGTCGTTATTACGCCGTGACGCCCGCCAGCGGCCGCTACAACAATGGAATTGATCGCTCCGCGAACTGCCACCCTGAGGCGGCGCAAACGTTTTGTTCTCCTGATTTCTCTCTCTCTCTCTTCTCTTTCAATCTATCTCTCTCCGGCGTCTTCGAATCCCAGCGGGCGCGATAAAGAACTGGCGGGAACGCTCGTTTTTGTAGGTCGACCACCATGTCCACGACGCTGGAAAACGCTGCATGGTTCGAAGTGTGAGATTCGGTGCGTGACTCGCGCTAGGTCGTGACTCACTGTATATGTGCGAGTCTGTATGGCCTAGCATGCATGTGCGAAGCATGTATGCGCGCATATCTCATCAATGCCCTGCGGACCGTAATGCTGCCGGCGCGAAATTAAGGGTACGCGGAGGAGAAGGAAATTGGAGGACCGAGACAATGAGTGCCGTGCCCGCGCGCATTGGCCTTGGCAATAGCGCGCCACGGCACCGCTGATGAGTCGTAAATGACCTTTCGGGCAAGGACGTCATTCGTGACTTTCAGGCTCCGTTCATTAGGCTGGCCGAACAAAGCGAGAAAACGAAAGACTAGCAGGATAAAAGAATAATAAAGACTGTGTGCGGCGGAAACTGTCGCAAAAGCGAACAACGGCGTCCAAGCGTGCGTCAACTTGGCCCTGAAGACATATAGTGCACGCATGTCGCGTGTGCATATCCAAGAAATGCGAGGCGAGGAACAACGCGAGAGTGGTTACGTACCACTTGCGCTTTTGCCAGCTTTGTTTCGCGCTTATGCGACTCTTTATACACCAACTTTACTAACGACGCATCGTGAGTGCTTCAAGTCGCACAGATATGCGGATCGGAGAAACAAGCTCCTTTGATATCGATATCTTAAAGTTTTCCACATTTTTGAATACTTGCCAGACGATCGCCATGATTTCCGGACATTATCCTTCGAAACGATATGCAGAAAGGAAAATGGAAAGGGCGTCCCCTTCCAGATGTTCATCAGAGCTCAACAGCGGAAACGGAACACTGCATTTTACACGTTGCATCGGATGCTGAGTTTGCCTTGGCATGGTAGGACCAGAAGTTTTGCCGCAACAAGTCTTCACTGAAATCGAACAACGGTGGTGTAAGCATTGTGCGGTGTTCACGTTCGCGTTATACTGCAGCCGCCAAAAGTATAGCGACAGCAAGGCCTTTGTTGCATCCCAAGCGCGTTCGTTTACGACAACTGTATACCTTTTTGCCTTCCGGGAACTTCTGTCCCGCGACAGCCTTGCATGCATTTAATGCAAAGCGCACGGTGTATATAGTATAGCACTCTATACGCTGATGCAACACGACGACGCACGCATATAACGGCTCTCGACGCTTGTCGCCGGCAGGAAATACACGGTCACGGAGCGAGCGCACGCGCACAGGTGTTTCAACCCTAGGACTCGCTGCCTCCGCGAGGCACCGGCTCGCAGCAGGTGCGTGCGTGGGCGGTTGTTTTCTATAACTCCATGGACGTGGGCGAAACTGTTGCACGCATACGCAGTACGGAACCGCTGGAGGCACGACGAAACTGTACCCGTGGGGTCGCAATGATATTCCCATGCGTGAAGTTAAAGACTACGGACGGTATCGTAAGACCATGATAAATACGGTTTGGTTACTATAAGAAAGCTTGAGAACGAAAGAGAAAGAGGGAGGGGCGGGGGGAGAGGAGGCTGTGCGAGCCAAACAGCGCTAGGTCGTTCGAAAATAAAGATAACAAGACGTCAAAGAAAACCAGTGCACAGTTAAAGTATAACGGTACGGCCGCAACGGCAGTGCGACATGAACAAAGATTTCGTGGAAAGGGTGGGCACACTTATCTTCTCACCATTCAAAACTGTTCATACCATTCAAAGAAAACGTGTTGATCGTGCCTGCATCAGACGCAAGGGACGTCAGGTTAGGCAATCCATAGAAGCTACCGCATTCAAATGAATACGAAAGACAAATGCCAGCATACAATAAGCACTGTTGCTTTGTGATAGGCGTAGTGGAAGCCCTTGTCAAAAGCCTTAATTGTTTTTCGTTTTCACCTCCCGTCATCGCTGCTGTGACTGATTGCCTACCTCTTTTCATGTTGAAATAACTTGATTGATTGATTGAATGATTGAGTGATTGATTGAGTGATCGATCGATCGATCGATCGAGAACACGCGAAATTACCGCGTACCGTTTCCAATTGAATCGGCGATACACCGAATCGCTCGGACATTTGTGACCTTGTCTTTCGAGGATATGGCAATGTGCTCGCCTCCGATGCCTGCAACCGAGGTCGATGGCAAGTGCGCATAACTGCACAAGACAGCAGCAGCAGCAGACGTGTGATTGTGCAACTGCGGCCTTCGCATAATTCCGGCTGATGTAAGCATTTTCTTCGCGAGCGCATGCGGGACGCCTAATAAGTACTCGATATGCGCAGCCAGTTCTCAGGCCATGCCGTACAGATTCCCCCCCGCGCATAAGACCGCCGCAGGCGTGCAGTCTTTGTGCAACCTTGCGAATGGACGACCTTAAAAGGACAGCGCGCATGCAGGCGCGACCTCCCTCACGACCGGCGAACAAGCCCGAACTCGTTTCTCCAGCACAGCTCAGAAAGCTGGTGCGAATTTATACGAGCTTCGACTACGAAAACTTTCAGGCACTGAGAATGCAGGCCATCGATATCTATTTACATCCTTGTTTGCGTCATCCGAACATGATCACATTCATGTAGTGTTCAATTAAACAGCTGGAAGTACGTATGTATATAAAGTTATAAACAGCTTTGCGTCGATTTTCGTCCATTTTCGTTGACGTCATCGTGCTCGCTTCCGCGCTCAATTACGCCGCGTAGCTTTGTACGAAAACTGTTCGCCGTCCGGAAACAGCTATCTCTGCCTCGAAACCGATCGAACGATATTTTTTTTTTGTCGTTTTTGTTTTTCTCTGTCTTCCGCGGTTTGCGCACATGTGCGAGTTGCGCACATGGACAGAGCGTGATCGATGGCAGTCGTGCACGCGCACCACTTCGCATGCTCACACAAGTGTGCACAGCTTTGTGCGAGTGACGGCAGAGCGGGGACCTATCACGAGATAGCGAGGCATGGTAATATAACCGCGAAGGCCGCGCGGTCTTTGCAGCAGCATGTCGTTGCGAGGCGGCCGCCCTTTTGTCGAGCGCTCGCAGACTGCCGGCGCGGGGGATGCCCGATGACGACGTCGGCGACGTGTGACGTCATGTCATTGTGACGCCATGCGAAGCCATGTGCGCGCGCGCGCGCTAGCCGTGACGGCGAGCGAGTCCTTGACGCGAGCGGCTGCAGCGCGAGCAATCACAGCTTGCTGCGCGACGCACCTGACAAAGACTGGACGCGCAGAGAAAAAAATATGGCTGCCGATTCGGCGCGGCGTGACGCTGGCCGACTTGGCTCTGCTTGCGAAAGGATGGCTCACATGCGAGGCACAGCTGAAGCGGCTCTCACGTGTTTGATGACTGTATACAACACATATAGACGCACTTCACGCGAGCCTTTCTGCAATATAACTGATTTAAGGGTCAAACTCTATAGCTACACTGCCATGGTTGTGAATTAACTAGACTCACCACACCTTCTCTTTCTCTCTCCCCCTTACCCGCTCATTCCCTTCTCCATGTGTAGGGTAGCCAACTGTACATAGTCTGTCGGTAACCTCACTGCCTTTGCTTCATTCCTTCCCTGTTTCTCTTTCTATTGTTGCTATACTGTTATACTTTACCCCTGCTACTACTATCTCTACTGCTATACGTACACGGACTAATATACAAGCTGAACCTCACTGTACGCTATCTCAGTGAGGAAACTGTTCCAATCCGTAACCTCTAATTGCGGTAAGGGCTCGTGTCGTCTTCCCTTTTCTATTTGTTATATTTTCATTCTCTTTCTTAACCTGCCAGCAGGGCTGATATTGATGGGCGACTCGGACGAAATGAGTCACGAGCGTTCTGCGGGTTTGGCTGTAGAGTCTGCACGTGATGTTCGCGCTAGGCTTATTGAGCAAGGGGCCCGCACTACGCTATAGCTCACCGCGATGTGTTGCGTGACTCGCCCTCGGCAACACGTGACGTACAGAAGCTCACGCGGAAACACACGTACTACACAATCACTACAAATACACGCTCAAGAAACGAAAGCATGTCGAACTCCTCGGGAGCGCATCTCGGCTTCATTTGCGGCTCGTTGCATACACGGACTCCGCATGTACACGGTGGCTCCCCACCGGCCGTACACGAATGTGGTCAGGCACTGACCTTTCCGTGTTCACTCGTTCAGATGTGTACCGAGAGCCTCATAGGCACACGGAAGAAACACCGAGATTCCGCGTGTGATGCGGTCATCTTGTATGCTCTTCACGTTATAGTGTGTGCGTTTGGAATGGGCCCTAGTTTTTGGAACGTGTAAGGGACACACTGCTTTCGCAAGCGCACCTCATTTACGGTGGCTTTTTTCTTTATGCATAGGCATAACGGTCGGTGCTCGTCATTAATAAGTGACTCTGCAAAAGACCATTTATCAGACCGCGCGGTAGTAGGAAAGTTACGGCGTCGCCGCCAGAGCCCCGACCCTCGCGTACATGGCACGCTGCGAGGACCGAGTCTACTTCGAATGTTTTGATCACGCGAGTGCGCATGTGTAGTCTATACGTCGGGTATCTCTCTAAGCGTGAGAAGCACGGTGCAAGGAGTGCGTCCAGAACACAGCCGAGCTCGATGTAGCGGATTCAGTTTCGACGGCGGATGAATGCACGAACGCTCCTCAAAAGATTCATTCACGGAAATGAACTCCGAGCGGAGTCCTTAGCCAGTCAGCGACCAGTGTTTCTTTTATTTGAATACGCTTCTTTTTCAAGGCTTAGACATATATAGGATAAGTGGACGTGAAAAAAAAAAAAAAAAGTATGTTGGCTATAAACATATATAGCCTCTATTTACAGACAATGCATTCTCTTGATAGACATAGGATGTTGAAATCAATCAATCACTTGATTGAATTCTGGTGTTTCACGTCCCAAAAGCAAGAGATAATTATGAGAGGCGCCGTTAGTGGAGGGCACAGGAAATTTCGACCACCTGGGGTTCTTGAATGTGCACTGACATTGCACAGTACACGGGCCTCATCATTTCGGCTCCATCAAAATGTAGCCGCCGCGAATCGATCGATCGCCCAATCAATCAATCAATCAATCAATCAATCAATCAATCAATCAATCAATCAATGCGGGTACGGACTTTCATATATTAGATTCTTTAGGGCCCTGAGACGCACATTTCACCTTATCGCAACGCTATGTGCACCTGAAACGGGAGGTGCACCCTGGAAATCACTTGCTGAAACTAGAAAACCGCGTTATATTTTTACGATACACTGCACATATATGCAGGAAACCTTGCTTCCTTCGGGCGTTGTATATATAGACTTGAAAGCGCAAACCTTCCATCGTCGTTGTCTGGACAAGTCTGTTGCGTGTTTGCTATACCCACGGGTGTAAGAATGGCTATACCCAAAACGGTATACCGAGAAAAGGTGCAGCAGTCAGTTCGCTGGCAGTTTTATTGTGTACTATAATACACACCACCACGGTCACCGAATAACACAATTTGTGTATACACAGCAGGCTCTGAACCATTACGCAACTTAGCAGCACTTGTTGCTTGGCTCATTGGTTCATTCTGTTCGGGAAGATCGTAAAACTATGTGGTGTCTTAGCTCGGAAAAATGAAATCATGGTGTACCCCTTGTTTGTCCGTTTCCTCTTTCTTTCTTTCTCTTTTGTTTCTTTGATTCTTTCTATTTGCGCTATGAGACACCGCAGTTTTGCGGCCTGTTCAATCCGAACCACGCATATATACGTCGCGTGAGCATGACGGTGACATCCGATCTCTCCGGCGCGCAGCAAAAAAAAATCCCCGACAACAGTTAAACGGCGTCATTTTCCTCGATTGTTTATACCGCGCCGTCTTTTGGCACGTGCTCGCTTCGCTACAGCTCGCACGTGATGATTAGGAAAACACCGCCACCTGTTCGGAAAGAGCAGGGCCGCGAAATGAGTTGGCACGCATGAGTCTCCGCGGTGTCTTCTTCTCTGTGCCGCACAGAGAGTTGTCGGGTACACGAACAACTGCTGTGCGGGTGTTATTTGCGTCACGTGCCACGCCGGCCGGCTACTCTGCCCACCTGTAGCGGTTGCATTAAATGCATGGCCGACATGCCCGCATGCGCATCACATCATCCTTGTTGTGTGTTTTACTTAATCCCCCAAGTCCGCTTTCTTATACTTTTCATCTACTCTCTTTCCTTATAGTGCTTGCGCGATCACGGAACGACATTTTGGCGACGACGATGTGTTGGCGTCGACTGTTCTTTGCGATGTCTCTTGGTTGCATCAAGATTTCTGCACCACCCGCAACATCATTTCGCTTCTGAAATTGTGTAGTCTTGAAGCATACTTCGGCTTTTCTCCATCCTCTATATTTTTTACGTATATACTTTTGACTGTAGATGCACAGTTCAGGCAAGCCAGGCCACCGCGATTATACAGTAACATCCTTCCAGATACCATTAACAGCGTTCTCAGAGACACCTTGCTTCTGGCACGGCCGGTCTGGGGAGGGGGCGAGCGCGCGCCTCCAGACCGACCGGCTATATGTGAATGCTCGCCCAGTGGTGACTGGCATAGGCTCAACACCTAATGCATACGAAGGTATGAAAGGAGCGCTTAATTGTTCTCCATATATATATATATATATATATATATATATATATATATATGCACGGATAAATTCGTTGCTGAATGCAGGGTGTCGATTTTTTCCTCGGAAACATTGAGGTGAGGACAACACCCCACCCCCCCCCCCCTTTCAGTCACGGTCTAGTGACGCGGTTCAATTAATCATGACGCAATTTAAAACCCGAGTTTCCGCGAAGTAGGCACGTTTGCCGCCTGACCTCTTTTAAGTCTACAGAGATCCGAGCGCTCGGCTATACGCTTCATTTCACCGCTATACCGCTACTGCCACAGGATTCTGTAGTTCTCCTCAGCTGCATCTCTAATGAAACTCCGTTAAGCAAAAAGATGCAGAGAACAGTTATTATAGCAACTCCTCCAAAGCTGCAGCATTTCGGGTCGGCAACTCGCAAGAACCGAGGGGAGCTTGACTGCGCCGTGTGAGCTGGCTTAATAACAAAAGTTCTTCCCCCTGCACGGTCTATCACCTCACACGCTGCACCTCGAAACGAGCACCACTCCCGTACGTGCAGAAACCTCAAGTTCGACAGAACTCGGCCCTTGCGGGAAAGCCTGCAAGCGCTTCCGCGAAATCAACCGCCGTCCTCCCTCGCTTTCGCTAACAGGAATCGTTAACGGGGGGCCCCACTTTTACCGCTACAGCGAACGCTCATGACGCGAAGCGGCATGGACGCGCAGTGAAGGTTCATATAGCGCAGCATGCTACGCACCGGATAAGAGTCGCAGACCAAAAAGAAATATTAATAAAGAGGAAAGGCTAAGGGCAGCAGAGCGATTATTACCTTACCCGAATGGGCCACACATTCGCGGGAAGTGCAATATCTCTTATAGTGTCTGCGACGATCATTATTATACGCACAAATATATACAGTCAACCAGGCGTACAGGCACGCACACGTGGTAGGCAGGCACGGAATAAAGCGGCTCGAATTTTACCGCGCACGCGCACTGCCTTTCTCGCGCTGCTGGTTTACGACGTGGAGAGGGAACCGTATACAGCGAATAATAAAAAAAAAGGAGAGAGACAACGAGGCTCTGTTTCTGTTGGTCTCTCGAGCTGTGTCTCGAGCATCGCGGTACAAGGCATAGCACACTTTTTCCTCTACTCTGATTATTCGCGGTTCACTTCCCTTTCTCCTATGTACGCACGCGCTTGTCACGTGGGACCACACCGGAGAGACGGGCGCAGCAGCCCCACCGACAGGAACGAGCCAAATTGCGTAACCGCGCGCGTAATTGCTGAGCCGCATGCGTAGCGGGCGTACAGGACGCCGCGCTTGTTGCTGCCGTATATGCACTGCGCATGTCAGTTGTCTCATCGCGAGACTTGAGCACGCAGCTCAGCGGCCACTTGGTTTATTATAATGACCGCGTCGCTTTCTTTCCCTCCCAAGCATCAAGCGCACTGACATCTCCGTTTCTCCCGCGTAGTTCTTTTTGCACCGCTTCGCCTCTTCTTTTCTCCTCTGCTTTTCCGCCTAGTGGAGTCCATTTATCATCATTATAATCATGGTCACCCCTCACAACAACCACCGCTGCAGCCTTGAATGTGACGTGGCCGCGTCCTCATTTGCATCTCGTCTGTCGACACCTACACCTCGGGACTTGGGAGCTTTGCTTTCAGTGTAGCACCTCAGGAGCGACCAATTTGCGGCGTCGCACATCATGAGCCCGCGCGGACGCTTCCAAGCGTGCGGCCGAGAGCCCGTGCACGCAGCCCTCGGGTGCGCTCACGCTGCAGGTTGAAGAACGCGGTGGTCCGGTACGAAAAAAAAAAGTCAGCGTATAACATTCGCGGCTGCAGTCTCGAACAACGGCTCACGAGAATGCCTGTCACCGCACGGCGTGCGCGCACACAGGCGGCTCGTAACGGCGCTAGGAAAATTCGCGGCCCGTGGGAAGGATGGATGAACTTGGCCGCACTGCAACGGAGGGCATGGTCATTTTCAGAAAGTAGTGCATGCTCGTTCGTTCAACTTTTGGCGACTTCGTCGCCGCAAAGCATGTTGGGAGGCCACCGCAGCTAACGACACAGTTTCGGCTGCGGTCAAGCATGATCCACGAGCCGAAATGGAATTTCACTAACTATTTACCTTGTTACTGTTCCTGTTTGTGGCATTATAGTTATAACGTTTTAGTAACACAAGCATGACCGTTTGTACGGTGTACGTCAATTGGCTTCAAAAACAATCGGATTATATGGTTAGGGTGCGCTTCGCTGTCGGCGTCGACCCATGATGTGTGCAGTTACTGTATTCTGTAGCTTTATTAATTGAAGCTTCCGTGAGCACGTTCACTGTAGCAGCGACAATGGATCGTTACGTGTAGACAAGGATGCCTCGAAAATGCACTGTCGACTCTTCTGATTCTTATCCACAAATGCAACTACGAACAAGCGGAAACTTGAAAGGTAATTAACGCGCAGTTGAATAAAAAAAATTAAGAAGGATAGAAAGTGTCACATAGACAAGTCAAGCGCCCCTCAGAGCACGCACGTGCGTCCAGTGTTCGCCGTCGCGGTCAACACACAATCCATGGCGTTCTATTAAATTAAACATATGTACGGTGCGTACAGAGCGCCAAGGCGCAGAGTCATGAGAAGCAGCGATTCGCGGAGGCAGCAGCAACACGAAAGGGATACGTTTACCTCGCGAGGGGATACAAATATTTCCAGCGTTCCTGCAGACAGGCGTGATCCCCAGCAGCTGCGGTGTTTATTTACTGAAACAGCCTTCGAATATAAACGTATACAACGGCGGCTTCCGCGTGCTTCAGCATCAGAATGCGAAGGGGTCGACGCCCGCGGATGTTTAAAGCCACGCATGGACGTCGGTTCCATATATTACAACAGATGCCCGCGGACGCGATTCAAACTGCGCGCACCATTAGTTAAGCGTGCTTCGGCGTCAATGCAACAAACTCGGCGCGTTATACCTGTCGATGAGAACGCACGAATCACACAATTCAATGTCTAATATATATACGAGTCTAGCGTAAAGCAGTGTTTGATTTCCGTAAGCTTTCTTCGCTCGGAGCCAGGGGTTTAGCTAGAACTTCAAAGAGAGAGAGAGAAGGGGGGAAGGGGGGATGTTAGGAGGATGTTCGGGTGTATACGTGACTTACCAGCAGGTATCCGCAATAGTATAATGCGGTCACTAGGTGTCCGTGTTTTAGTGTACTGTGCGATGTCAGGGCACGTCAAAGAACCCCACGCGGTCGAAATTTTCGGAGCCCTCCATTACGGCCTGTCTCATAATGATTTCGTCGTTCTGAGGCATAAAACCTTATAAAATTATTGCCTGAGGTTTGCGAGCGCGCACGAAGCCGATATTCGTGACGTTTGAAGGAGGAGCGCTGGTGAGAGATGCAAGCGCATCTCTCATCAACAAGGCACAAATGAATACGACAAAAATGTACCAACTTTTTAAGTGATGAACGTTAAAAACGATGAGAAACAGGCAATATCGCTGTATGATAGCCGACGTTTCGACAAGTATATCTTGTCTTCGTCGTGGCGTTGGGTACTTTCATGGCGCATGCATGCCATTCTCCAGTATGCATATACTCGCCGAAAATGGGCGCCTATACCAAGTTATACACAAACCCAGCTGTCTCAAGTTGTATAACTGGCAAGATAGCACCGCAAACGGGAGGGAAGCAGTGAATCGCTTTACAAACCCAACGCTTCGTGGCGCATGAACCTTCTAAATTCCCGTCTCATTTGCATATACGTTGCCGTTCGTAATAGGCTTTTCGTCTCCTCTTTCCCTATATACCCCGATATTACATACGCAGAACCTGATCGGCCAACTCTCGTGTTCAGCCAAGCATCAAGTGTTTCGCTACACACCTCGTTTTCACAGCTTATACAATTAACCCGTTTCCTCGCAACGTATACAGTACGCACTGCGTAACGGAAGTTGTATACATACAAAAACAGCCGCAGCGAGAAAAAGGCTGACTCAGCGCTCCAAAAACAAGGCGCGAAGGGCGCGCACACGCTGCACGCTTATATAAATTGGGGTTTCTGGCGCACAAAACGGGCAGCCCACACGAAGTGCGCGGTTGGTTCGGCGGTCGAGAGGAAACAAACGACGTTTACGGGTGCTAGCTCGATCGCATGCATGCAAGCACGGCCCCGTGATCGCGGCCAATCCCGCGCGCGCGTGTTAACGCGCGGCAGTTTGAGCCAACAAGTGTGCGTGCATGCGCACGTATACACAGAGGCACATTAAAGAGATCTCGGTCCAGAAAAGGCTCAGGCGCAACTGCACACACATCGCGCGTTCACCTATAGGGTGTCGGCCGGTTACAATAAACAATTTTAGCGGTGGCAGCACGCAGATGCATGCTGCGAAAGGCGGGGCGCGAGCGCAATAACTACAGGGGTATGTTTGTCTCGCTTACTTTTCATCTCTCTCTCTTCTTATTCTGTTTCCCAAGAGCTCTGGGTGTATCAGCAACGAGCTAACTCACATATGAAATCGCTGCCCTATACATAAGCGAGTGTGTGTGTGTGTGTGTGTGTGTAGAGAGAGTGTGTGAGAAGAGAGAGAGAGAGAGGAGGGAGAGAGAGAGGGGGAGGGTTCTAGTGGTAGTGGCTTTGTTGCGTACGTCCGAGCGCGCGCCGGAAAAGCTCGGTCCATTCCGTCCCTATAATTATCGGACTTCCTGGCTACCCGTGCAGCGAGCGTTGTCTTTTTTTGTTTGTTTTTTCTTCTTCCTTGACACTGGCATTTCCCTTTCTCATTGCATCAAACAGGTGAGTGCCTTTCTGCGGCAGAATGGGCATGGCCGCTCGCTCTCGCCGAACCGCTATCGCTGTTCACCGGACAGGCTTCGAGCAGGGCGAAATATCAGCCTTGAGGAGTGTCGCTGTCCAGTTCTCCTGCCGCGTTTGATTGAAAGGGAGGAGGTGGGAGGGAGTTGACGGGAGAGGCGCCAGTAGAGTTGCAGGAGCGACAGTACCTTATATACACCGATGGATCAGTGAATACATCGAAGTTGTGACAATAAGCAGAAGATTCGATTTCCGGTCGCTGTACTTCGACAGGGTTGCGGCTATAGCGTGGAGACTGCAGCTTAGTATATCAGAGGGCTCACAGACGTCTCGGAATGGATAAGCGGGCAAAGTCGTCGTATACGCAACAACCCCGTGGTGACAGCGAGTATAGTGCATAAAGAAAAGGAAACGACACAACGCAATCATCACGTGACCATGACGTGTGTCCGGGCGAAAAGAGGTTGCGATACAGGGAGGTGAAGCGAAAGAAAGAGATGCCATCGACAAGTACAAAACGTAAAAGAAACGGGAACATCCTGTCGCTGTGTCACCCGCATGCGAGGAAAGGGGGAGGAGACGAAGGGAGTCGTGCAAACAGGAAGCGAACGCAACGCGAAAACATAGAAACGAGAGAACCATTAAATAAAAAGTAAACAGGCAGGGGCCAGGCGGTCCAAAAGGACATAAACAATATCTCTTCCCCTTTCCCCCCTTTGCATCACAGCCACCCCGCGGGCTCATGCAGCTACACTTTGTCTCAGCAGTTCCGTGCAACACCTGTGAAAGCTACAGGCCTCTTCGACCAATCAGGAGGGCGAATCACGTGAGTCCTTCCACGAACTGTCGTCTGCTAGCTGCAAGCGATACAGACGAAGCGGCAGAAGCACATCCGTACACTGGCACTACACCCCGCTTCGCAGGAAGCTGCGTTCGGTGGTCGCGTAGCCTTGGCTCCGCTGCACGGAACTAGGGAGAAGCAAGGAACGAACGGCCGGCCGCTTGAACCGTGCTCGCGGACACCTCCGTCTCCGCGTGGTCTCCATCCGCCTCCTTCCGCGGGACCTCATCTCTTTTTCTCATGACGATGCGCGGCAATTTCCCCGGGAAAACTGGTTCTCCTCTCTCCGTTTAAAGGCGGAGGGAAGCCGAAGAAGAGCGGTCACCACGGCCGCCTCAGAGTAATATATACCTATATACACGTTCGACGACTGTAGACAAGCACGCAATGTTCGTTTGCTGGAAAAAATGAAAAAGAAAGGAAGAAAGACACCAAAGAAACGTGCCATTGCACGGTCGCGCTTGTGCCCTCTGACTCATCTGTCCCGGGGCCTCTCTAAAACCGTACACACACACACTCTCTCTCCCTCTTTATGTAGTCTACACGATGTGCCAGCGTCTGGTTCATCGCGGAAGGAACTTGAGGCGCGATAAATAACAAAGAAATAAAGCAAGCAAGCAGGCAAAGAACAAACAGGAGCGAAATGGGACCAGTTCTGTTTTGGGTGCAACGAGTTCCCGAGTGGTACGGGCTCGCGCGGACGGGGAATCCCCTCCCCCAGAGGTTACCGAACTCCCTCCCCGTCACCTCGGCAACCTCCTTTTGTGCTTTCGTTTTTCTTTGTTAAGTATACGTATAAGCGGGACTGGAGAGGAAGAAATAAACTTTATGCTGACTGAAAGAGCACGTCCGTGTACCAGGGGCGGTTTTTTGCGTGCATGCTATATGGTATAGCCTTATACCGTTTATTTGTGTCGCGAGCTCCGGCGGAGAGTTGCGTGGGGTTCCACGAACAAAGCGGATCCTCGTGTCACTTGACGGTCGTTACGAGCGGCTTCAAGGTTCATCGTTAAGACCAGGAGGTGACCTCGCGTCACACGATGTGACGCAAGACCAACGAGGGAACGTGGAAAAAAAGCTTGTGTGTGGCCACAGGAAGCATTGTCTCCTGGCCTGCATGCAGCACAACCTCGCTTTTGCGGGACCTCAGTTGACAGCATAGTGGCGTGTTATTGCGATGTTCGGCTGGCCATTGTGGCTAACGTTGTCCTTCAGCGCGACGGCACGGAAACCGTATAGGTTACTAGTAGGACACGTTGTTGGGCTAGTTGGTTCATTGCGATTTGGAAAAAAAACAAAAAATTACAGCATAGATCGTGCCGAGTTCCGGATTAATTTAGTTAACGCGCACGCTACGAATCCTCATGGTTCAACTATGCACAAGTGAAATCTCCCACAGGCACTTCATTGCAAGTCAAGATCCAGTGCCTATATATATATATATATATATATATGGGTTGCCTGTGAGCGCTTCTCCAACGCGAGCAGTCGGTATTTCTCATTCAAGAAACTCGCTAGGAGACGCTGCCTGCGCCAACGTTTTCTCTCGCGGGTGAGGGCGCGTTCTCCTTCTTTGCGAGCTGGTACAGCGTTCCTCTAAGAAAGAGCGTTTGATTGTGGTTGTGGTTCGGTTAGGAAAGGACGCTAATTTCTGCAGCCCATGTAGGGAGCACGGCTAAGCGTCCGTGGGGGTAAGGGAGTGAAAGAGATAGAGAGGAGAGAAAGGCCGTAATGGAGGGCTCCGGAAATTTAGACCACCTGGGGTTCTTTAACGTGCACTGACAACGCAGCAGTACACGGGCCTCTGGCATTTTCGCCTCCATCGAAAATGCGACCGCCGCGGCCGGGATCGAACCCGCGTATTTTGGGTGGCAGCCGAGTACCGTAACCACTACACCACCGCGGCGTTTCCATAGCCAACGCGTGCCTTTCGCTCTCTCTCTCTCTCTCTCTCTCTCTCTCACAAGACAGCAGAGGCACGCGCCGGGAGAGAGAGAGGCACGCGCCGGGAAGCACGCGCCGAGGGCGAGCGCGTGCCTCCCGGCACGCGGGTGGTTACTACATACATACATACAGGCGACGAACGACCCACGCCTTAGGATCTTCGCCCCTAAAAGAACAGCCAGAACGGACGCACACAGGAAAAGGAAGAAGACAGGATAGGTTACGTATAGGTTACGTGTGCATATAGGTTACGTATATGTTAAGTGTGCATATAGTCAAAATCGTATAGGTTACGTGTGCATATAGTCAATAATGCGCAAATTGGCAATATGTACCGTGCCCCCTGATTGACCTGTTAGTTAATTCCTTCATTTATGCGCACCAAAGACAACGCAACTTAAAGAAGGCGATGACACCGATTTGAAACTTTTACTGAATCGATGGCATAAACACACTTGAAGCGACAATTAGTCACGGCAAGCAAACTTTGTTCATGTGCGCGCTACGCGCCCAACGTGTGCTTCAACCCGCTGTTCGGCCGTCTTGCTTGCCAAATGACGTTAAGTTCATTAGGAGAATGGGGGGCTAAGATCCACTGGAGAGGAGGAGTCTGACTTGCCTCTTAAGATATGTCAAATTATAACCGTTACGGACTTTCGTAACGACAAAGTAATACGTTTTTCATCAGTTTTGAGGTTTGGCCCTTTCGATCAAATCTTTGGCTGCCTCCGTGAAAACGTAGCGATCATACAGAAGACGCATCGGCACTCGACACACGAGAGAAAAAACAGAAGAGTCA
The DNA here is from genome assembly GCA_013339685.2 of Hyalomma asiaticum. Lineage (NCBI taxonomy): Eukaryota > Metazoa > Arthropoda > Arachnida > Ixodida > Ixodidae > Hyalomma > Hyalomma asiaticum. The sequence continues at coordinate 9,125,457 of CM023483.1, read as the reverse complement.
TTTGTGCCTTAATTGAGCACGGAAATCCTGCGCGAGAGCAAATAGCCGGAGCAGTGCGTTTTCGTTCGCTCGTTTTCAGCCGACGCTCTACGCGGCCGGGCGCTTCCTTTCGACTTTCAGTGTACGTACGAGCCTTTACAAAAGGCGCTCCGCCGGAAATAGGATGCCGGTTCCCATTTCCTTATTTTTGTTCGGGGCCGAACCGCGCAACGCCTCGCAGGTTTCGCACGTAGCGTAGCGTACAGTAGTACATATATGCAGAGCCGGCCGCGGTACGCAATTAGCCTTTCGCATATAAGCGACCGACCGCTTGTGAGTACGTGCGTACGGTGCGTGCATGTGCGCGCCCTGCCGAAGATTACGGCTTCGCCATGCTGCTGCTGCTGCTGCTGTAAGTGCGGACTTCCTTTTTCTGCACGCGCCTCGTTTCGAGGAAGCCCGGCCGCTTTGCCTCGGCGTATCCGGCCTTTCGCTTTCTTCTATTTCGCTCCCTTTCGATCAGCGCTCCCAATGCCGTTCATCTTGGAACGATGCCTCCCTTCTTTTCCTTCTTTTCCTCTTCTCTTTCTTCTTCATCTTGTCTATGTATCCTATATATCTGGACCGCTGCAGCGTATACCTCATGGACAGTTAAGCAGAAGCGCGGCGGAGATGGAACGGCCTTCGTCGTGAATGGGTAATCGGCCGCAAATCGCGCCCCGATCAGTCTCACGACTGTTCCGGAAGGGGGGTCGCCCTGTTTTTGGCTTTCGCTCACCGTATATGCAGACGACTGGCAGCAGACGACGCGCATATGTACACGCAGACGTGTTATAGGCAGAAACGGGAAAGCAAACGCACGACACCGTAGTCCGTTCCGATCCGTGGTGCATTAAGATTCCTTCCCGTTCACCAGGATTTCTCTCCGGAAGTATGTGTATGCTTGCTTTACGTTGGTTCCTAGAGTTACGATCCCATGGTTACTCTTGAGTGCTTAGCTTGACGCTCTTGAAACGAGTCAGTATGGATAGCGTTGAATACGTCTAACCGAATGGGCGTACAGGATAAAGTTGGCTAGGACCCCTTACTATGACTGAAGAAGCAGCAGCATAGCGGCTTACGGACAGCGCTAGCGAGAACGTGCACAATTCCTTCAATAACCCTCACCTCCACCCCATTATTTTTCTTTAGATGCGACGTAGCTTATGAACGAGGCCTGTCCCTCCCTCCGGCGTCGGCGTAGCCTGCCCCCCGTTAGTACTCGGTGCACGCGCACTCCGGCGCGTGCTCTAGTTTGAGTGGAGACCGCTAGTGGCGCCGTAGTTCAAGAGCTAATAAATTAAAGCGCTCGCTGTCCCCCGGCGCGCTCTCTTCTACAGCAGCTGTCATGGAGTGCGCATGCGCTTCGACGAACAACGATCGCATCGCGGCGGCGCGGGCTCGCAAAGCGCTGCCAAGCGCTGGAAGCGGTCGCTACCTGAGGTTTGTGGCGCCGATGCGCGCTTTAAGCGTGACTTTCTCTTTTTCTCCGTATCGTTTCTTTTGATACAGCGGGAGTTATATACAATATCCTCGTGACTCGCGTGCGCCTGTACGAAGTCGTCAACCGTCGTTTAATGCGTACCGAATGGCACACACACTGCAGTTCAATCAGATGTATGCATATATCGCTATATAACCGCTCGAATTAACGGACGCGTGGCTGATCGCGAGGAAGAACCAAAGACGACAACATGCACTCGGAACAGCTCGGCACTTTTGAAAGCGCATCCTCTGGCCGCACGCATACATTTAGTTGAGAATGACACCTGCGAGTTATCGTGGAAGCGCGAGAACCCCGCACTCCCCCCTCTCTCTGTCTCTCTCTCCTTCCGTCATCAAAACGCTGTATACAAGCGTCGCATCGCGCTCATCACCTGGAAGTTACAGAGGAATGGAGGAACGCGGAGGTAAACGGCGACTGCTCAAACTCCGTCGTCAGCTTCAGCGCGAGAATTACATATACGACGCACTCCCCTCATATATATACGGCTCAATTTTCGTTCTCGCGTGCATGCCTTCCGGAGGTGCCACGCAAATCCCTGCTCAGTCAGCCTCCTGCCTGAGTGCTTTTTAATGACATTTTGTCGTTATACCCCATGCCGCAGCATCTTCGCAGTGAATGTTTTCTTTTCCTCACCTCTCACGCACTATGCCAGCAGCAGCAGCAGCCCCTTTGAGGGCCATGGAAGCAGACTCGTGATGCACCTGCTCGACTCGCGACAGGAAATGCCTTGCCTGATTGATGAAAATGAGGAGTGCCTGGCTGCTGCCGCCATGCCTCTCACTGTCTCTAGCTCCCTCCGTGTAGACGGGAAGATGTGATGCTCAGTGCGGATGCATATACTCGTCGAAGGGGAGGTATACGTACACAGTGTATACAGGACGAAGGAAAGTGAACGAGCACGCCGCCATTGTTATGTCCGGCGCCTAGTATCTCTCAATCGAAGTTCAAACCAGATATGCACCGAGCCGCGGCCAAGCAAACAAACTTCCCTATCAGTGTAAGCAGCTCAGAGTTGACGGCGCCGCTCCCTCTTTAAAACGGCGGCCACGACAAGAATCTCGACATTGAAATAAATCTATAATACTCGTTGTGTATAGTTGTCGTTTAAATGCCGCCTGAAACTCGCACGTTCGTCTCTCCTCCCCGCTCCCTCGACAGACGCTTATTATCCAGAAAAATAAATAAATAAATAAATAAATAAATAAATAATGCGGCCGAAGTGCGCACGAGCGATCACCCGCCGCGCCGTGAGTGCTCCGTGAATCCGCGCCGACAGACCGGAGCCCCGGCAATTTTGCATTCGAGAGTGGGCCGCGAGAGTCGTGACGGGCTTGCACGTGGAAGCCGGCACGTTTCACGGGGCGCGCGGAAGCCCACCACACTTCCGCTGCGCCGAGCACCGCAATGCGAAGCAGCGAGCGAGCGGCCCATTTCTTCTTAGTGCGCCTCACTGGCGCGGTGCTGCACTGCGATGCAGCGGCGTATCTCCAGGAAGCAAAACGCGTCGAGAGCGAACAGCAGCTCTTTGTCGCTGTGGCACCGATTGCCTCCAGCGATGCGGCCATGCATCGTCGCGAAGCACGCACGTATACAACTTTAGCTTCAAAGAAGATATAAAAAAAATTGTGTGCTCAAAGTTCCTTTGATGACGTGGCTGATTGGATCTCGGAAAGCGTATCGAGAACATCGCACCAATTTGATGGGCTCCTCGTATGCATATCTGCACGCAAGCGACGCTGACGGGAATTCGCCTGCTCATATTTCACGCGTACCGTGCCGAAGAACGCTGGGGTGCTAGCTGCTTTATCAAAACACGGCGCGCCGGTTTCAAGAGCAAAATCATCGTACGAGAAATCCTGCGGCCCCTTTCTACCGAGCGCAGTTCTTTTTTGTCTGTCCCGCGCTCCTGCCAGAGGCGCTCGACAACTGCATACGCAATATCCACATCTGAACGTCTGAATGCTTCGTTCTCCATTCGCGTGTTGTCGGCCCCTGTTTACCGGGGGAAAACATTTCAGACGTCAGCATCGCGTAAGGGATGCGCTTACACCTCCCGCGGTAAGCGAAGTATATGAAAACAACTTCGCGCTGAGGAAATAAAAAAAGGAAGAGAAAAAAGAAAAGAAGAAAGCAAGCGGAAAGGACGCCGAGAAAGGCGCCCCGTGAAGCTTTCCTTCAAAGCTCTCCATCGCCTTCGGCGTTTCCTGCCCCGTTCTATACGTTCGCTTGAATTATTCAAGAATTCCTGCTCGGAAAAGAAAAACAACGGTAAGAACACACGTATATGCTATATATGCATGCGGTAGATTCACCGTATGGGCAAGCAGCTTACATTTATTGCGTTCGCTTGGGTTTTAAATCGACAGGCGCAGTAAGCTAGGTGAACTCTCGCGGACTATAGTTATATCTGCACCGGCTTTTTGTAAGCGACGTCATCACAACTTTAGCTAACCTGGCGTGACAGAATATGAGACGACGATAACTGAAGCAAAGGACTAGCGACTCGGTAAGGCCAAGCTGAGCACGCCATTTATTTTGCACGAACCAGAAACTATATTCTGAAATACGTTAACACACACGCTCTGTCTGGTAACAAGACGACTGTGCACTTTTACAATAAACACCTTGGTCTCTCTCTCTCTCCCTCTCTTTATACACGAAAGCCCCGGGAATTCCAAGGAAATACTGAACGTTCGAGAGCATTCGACTTGTATACAAAAAAGTGCGGCCATTTTTCGCACGTGTGTTTGCTTATTAACGACAATTACACCTTGAACTAACGGAGAACCTGCGCATATACACGTAAAAAATAAGCATATCGCATACTGCAGAGTCACGAGGAGACGAAAATATAGCACTCATATCAACGGTTCTTATCAGTTAGCACCGAAACCAGAGATACATCACTCGCGGCGATAACAAGGATGCCGTGTACGGGAGGCTTCCTGGGGAGTTAAGAAATATCTAAACGAAAGGGAGCCCGACGATGCCACCTGCGATAGGTTTTGCGTCTCCATGACCAGGCTACATCGTTTCACGCATCCGAAAAAAATAAAATAACAATAAGCAACGTTTCTATAGATACACGTGCTCCGAGCGTTTTCCCCGTCTGCTCCCGTCGTAAACAACCGGTGCTTTATTTATTCATTTATTGTTCTGAAATCACTGCAGCAGCCTCCTTTCGCGCAACGCCGTTTCGGGACACACTCGTATATTATATGACGGATGCCTTGGAGGACACACACACACAACCCATCCCGGAGCGTCAGCGACGGGTCTTGCGAGTCGAGCCCGCTAAATGGAGGGAGGAGGGGGTACCGGGTTCGCGGAATCTGGGTCGGGAAGAGTCGTCGGGCCGAGCCGACCGACTGAGAAGAAAAGTAAAAACTCGAAAGGCGCATTTCCCCGTTGGCCGCGGCAAGCCACCGCTGCTGCTGCTGCTTAGCTCTAGCTGCTGCTGCTGTTTGCCGCCAGCGCCGACGTTATACGAGAGGATACGATGTGGGTCGTCGTACCCGGGACGCCGGCCGGCTCGACGAACGGACGACCTGTTTCTTCGGAGTTCTTCCCTCGCCCCAGAGCCGGCTCCTTTGCACGTGCTCCGGTGCACGTACTGCACCGCGACGCCGCTGATTGCATAGTCGCACGACGCGTGTGCGTGTGTCACACAGAGCGTGCGGAGCGGCACCGCTCAGCGGCGAGCGACATATCGTCGTCGGGGCAGGGCTCGCCGTCGTCGCTCCCATCGCGTCGGGCGCGGTGGCTGCGGCGGCGACGAAGATGACGGATGCCCGCTGTCTGGGACGGTTCCTGAAAGGGGAAAGGCGATGACAAAGGATTTCGATCCGTTGGCCAATGTGTTCGCGGTAGATGCCGCGCAGCTGCTCGAATGCATTTCTTCTTTATCTGCCACGTTCGGCGAGTGTATAGATTAGTCAGTGATCATCGGGATCGTGAAACCATGCGGACTCCCCGGAAAACGAAAAAACCTCGCCCAGCAATCATGCCTGAGCTTTGCATCAGCTAATTCCGGCTTGTTCAAAAAGAAAGAAAGAAAGATAGAAGGAAAGAACGAAGAGATGCAAATAGGACTAAATGCCAAAACCACAATGTAGTTATATGAGGTACAACATATAGTGAATGCGTTTTTTCCTTATCCGTATAGAATTTTTAATCAAATATTTGACGTCAACGTTCAGTAAAACTACTGCGACTGGGATAGAACCAGCGGCCTTGAGATCAACTATCACATCATCGCATTTGCTAACTTCGTTCTCGATCGTCTTCAACAAAATGATCTTTGCAAGGTAACTTTCTTTTTCTTTTTAACGCGTAAATATACGCTCCTACGCGCATTTACCAGGTATTTCGGAGCATATTCACGCCGACATCGTCGAACTTCCGTTTAGTGCTTCCTCGAATAGCGACGGCAGCGCCGCCACACCTTCGTGACGTCACGTTCCTCCTGTAATAACGCTGAAAACCCCGCGAGCGGCGTGTGTTCTCGGCGAGGTACTACATCCACTCCTTCAGCGTGTGCCACGTTTTCTTCGTACTATTTTGTCAAGCGGCCCCTCGTATACAGACTTGATTTATGGCTCCCGGAGACAACGGTGCTTGCGTGCGATGCTCTTTTCCATGCACACATGAGTCCAAAAAAGCGACAATGAAGGCAAGGTCGCTCCAACGGGACGATAACGCGCAAGCCGCGCGTACAGTCGATTGCGCCGCGCTGTTTGCACAGTTGCGCTGGAGGTTCCCAGCGGGGACCACACCGAGCGGTTGCCAGGACAGGGCTCGTTTTGTTGTGCGCTGTATCATTCGTTATTGTTATGTTTGCGACACGCTATCTTTCATGCTAATCTACCCGTGCTCCAAGGTCGTGTCGCACAGCTGTGTTCTTTTCTGGCGTGAACGACCTTATTTGCGTCTCGTTATACCGTATAGTCGTCAGCTGATATTTCTGGCGTTGTTCCATTCCCGCATTTTTTTTCATTTTATTTCGTTTTTACTGTTGCGGCTCAGGCGGTCGCTCGTTAATCACATTGCCTCGCGAATCATCAGAAATAAAAATAAATTAAAAAAGAACAAGAAAAATGTAACAAGTGCTAGTAAAAATCGTGATCGTGGCAAACGCAAGCGTCGTTCGAGAAGAACGATGAATATCACTGACAGCGCACTGATGAATAGTCAGTATGGTTAGGGATAGGGTAACACGTATGTGTACTGCAGTCTGATCGGGATCATTAATAATGACTGAACGGACCGCTCACGGGGCTCAGTTAAACGACGTGCAAATTTCGCACGAGTTGACTCAACGTGGTAACGAGCAGGAAGAAAAAGTGTATATTCTTTATTTGTATTCTTCTTTTCACTAGGCACGAAAAAAAAATAAAAAAAGAGAGAGAGAGACAGCAAGAGTGCTTGCTACTGACTGCAATAGAAGCGATCTCGCCTGATTATAACAAGCAATCTAGGTGGCTTATTTCCCGTTTCAATGGGAATGCCAATAAAGACCATCACTGAATAAGTATGGCGATGTGGGCGACTTGGTTCAAATGCATCTTATCTTTGAAGCTTAGCAGCGCATGCGAGCGTGCTGGACGAAAGGCGAGACAGGGGCAGAATGAAGCAAAGAGTGACACACGCGAATGCTGTAAAGATCATATCATAACCTTCAAATGACGAAAGACCATTATAACCACCATGATTATTTGTTGCAAAGTGGGGTTGAACCTGTCGCACATCTACATAGATACTGCTTGTGTACAATGGCGACGGCTCATGCATGCACCCTTGTGGTCGTTGTGTTCTACTTACCTCACCGAGGCGAGGTTTACCGAATATTCATGAGTTCTCTCTCTCTCTCTCTCTTCGCTTTCCCGCATCTCATAAACACCGCCACCGTGCTACGTCTGAGGCTTCCTGGTTTGATATACACGTATGCAAGGATGAATACGGCAGAAAGGACGCAGCCGACAACGTCCTTCGTCGTGTATCAGCGTCCTTCACACACCTCTGCACAGGTGGCGCATGTATATGCGCATCGCTGCATGCTGCACTGATTTCCTCTTGCATTTAAGGCCTCTCCGCGCATCCAAGTCTTTCCCTGCGTCTATGTCGTTTCTGTTTCACGGTTCATGTTTTCTTTTTATTTTTTCAGGTATACTCGCGAGTGAATGTCTGGAATAGGTCTATGCGCTTAGTTATACGAGTTGTGATAAGCTATCTTAATTCAGCATGCCACTTCAGCGCGCTGGAGCTCTGGCATCTTTCGGGGCTTATATATTGATAAAGAAGGAAGCAGGAAAAACGTTCCGGTGGCGCCGGGTTTCATGACGGCAGTATAGTAAGCTGACCATGCGTGCAGGTGAGGGAATTTATATCGACCAGCGACAACACTTTGCCGATGAAAACGGCGAGCCACCACGAATGTCCCGATTTTTATGGCTTCTCGGTTCGGTGCATTTCTCTAATGGCGTCCGCGAGTCATAACGTTGAATTGAAGCGAGCCCTGAAGGCGTGAATGAGATTCATGCGAATCATTAAAATCGGCGTCCTTCACGGACAATAGCTCCACATATGAAGAGCGCGCTAACTTAACGGAGTTTTAGAGCATGCAGCCTACAAAAAACAACGGGCGAATTCCATTCCGCGCGTACGCGTTAGGATCGGTTACTATATAAGAGAAGCTTTTTCTTTACAGAAGTGAGTGACAATGTCCTAGGATGAAGCACTTATCTGAAGAGAAACAGTAGCAGTCCGCCTGATGGTATATACTTTGCAGAAACCTATACGATCGAATTAATCTAATTGGAAGGGCCGGGGAGTTAGGTGGGGGAATCGACAGTGGTGCTCAAGCGCTAACGATGATCGGCAAATATGTGTATTTACTGACACCAGAAAAAGTGTATATATCTGCAGACATTCATTGGGCGCGAAAACCGCGGCGTGTGACAGCATGGGTTCGGAAAGCTTGTGTTTCGCTGCATGCATGCCCTAAAGGTCACGTGTGGACGTGCGTATACTTGACGATATACAGTGCGTATGTACCTGCGGCGTCGATAAGCGGTGCTAATCAGTGTATGCGGTCTCGCCGCAATACCGCGCCAGCGAGGCCGCGCGCCAGTGCTGCGCTGTGCTTGCACCGCGGAGAAAAATGTACATACATCGCTGTTCTTGTGTAAGCAAACCGATAGACATTGTCACCAACGTGCAAACGTCTGTTGTCCTACTTTGCAGTATTCGTGCTTGTCATCCTTACTGGCTGCAGCTGGTAGAATATTCATTGTGTGTGTGTGTGTGTGTGTGTGTGTGTGTGTGTGTGTGTGTGTGTGTGTGTGTGTGTGTGTGTGTGTGTGTGTGTGTGTGTGTGTGTGTGTGTGTGTGTGTGTGTGTGTGTTCATTGCTTTTATTGTCTATCCCATATGCACAGCCCACAAAATTACTGCGTGTTCTCCACGTAATCACGAAAATGAACAACATATATTACCGAACTATCCTCACTGCAGCAAACACGCTCTTAAATGAACATCGATACCCAGACAAAGCAATCCAATAGCCATGTGGAAGTAACAGTAACAATAACAACCAAAACCACGATTTGATTATGATATGGTGGACTACGGATTAATATTACTGCCTGGGTTTTTTTTTATGTGCATTAAATCTATAGGTATACACGGGTGTTCTTGCGTTTGGCTCTCGTAAAAATGCGGTCGCCATGGTGGTAGGGATTCGAACCCGCGTTCCATAGCAGCGCACGGCACATTGCCTGCTAAGCTTACCTCGGTGCGAATGCCCGTCTGGAAGATATAGACATTGTTTTTCTTTTATATAGTTCGATATTTAAGATGACGTTTACAAAAGGTCCTCCTGTGCACTTTACATAACAAGGCAAGATTGACAAAAGCAAAACAGTCATACACATCCTACAGGCAGTTCGCGCTTATTCTTATAATAATTCGCTATAGTTTCTGGTCTGTGCACATACCGTACATATGCGAAGACTCACTTATTTGTCTTTACTATATAGAGAACACGCCGAGTTTGCCTTTAGAATAGGAGAACGACGACTTCCAAATAACCCTCGACTGCAGCCATATATCGTCAATGTTTGCTCGCCGCGGATGCCAGCTGCTAAGCGCCTGCTTAAACAGCTAAACTGCTGGTTGAAGACCTTAACAGCTAAATTATAGCCTGCGCGCAGTCTCCGCCCTTGCGGCTTGTGTGGTTTATCGTCGCACTTTAAAGTAAGTCATCCAAAATGCCGCGGGCGCGCCAGCAACGCTTCTGGATCGTCCGGCATAAACGAGTTTTCCGGCTCTCGGTTTTTATGGCGAACCAACCAGGGCGTGGTGATTAACGGCGCGCGATTAGCATATACAGCTTCAGGGGGCGCGCACAACCGCACGCTATCTTTATGTGTAGTTCTTCTTCCATCGGCGCTGGTCTTCAATTTTACGGTTCCCGGCACGAATTTTCACTCACTTCATTAGACGATAAGAACGCGGGCTTGGTAAAATGAGAGCCATTAGATTCGCGAGCGGTTCGTATGAGTTACATTAGGGTCTGACTAAAGAAAGAAAGAAAGAAAGAAAGAAAGAAAGAAAGAAAGAAAGAAAGAAAGAAAGAAAGAAAGAAAGAAAGAGTGTGCGTTGTGCCTCAAGGCGTGTTTCCACTCAGCGCAAGGAGAATACAGAGGACCTACTTCGGCTGCGTGACTCCAGGCAATGCATCAATCATATACCATCGCTGGCACATGCGAACATATAGCAATGTATGTAAGCAGAGTAAATACATGCGACAGCGTCAGCGTGCGTGCGGGAGATGTTAAAGCCCCGTCAAGAAGGACGTTCGCCAGAACGTGCCGAGGAAGCTGCAGAGTCACTCGAGGCTTTGCTTCGCTTTGCTGCTGGTTTTTTTTTTTTTTCGATAAAATGTGCCGCACCAACAGTAGTTAGTCGAAGACTTCGGGTTAACTATTTGTTCTCCCTCTCTTTCTCGCGGTATTAAGCGCTTCGCGGCAGCACTTCCGTAATTGCCTCGGAACCTAATTACACCGTGTAGAGTACAGACACCTAACGTAACTTCATCAAACGCGGCACACTTTTTTTTTTCGCTGAGATTCGCGGTGTGTGCATGTTGTCCTCGTCCCCAAGCGAAGTCCACAGGCGCTCGTCTCTCTTTATTCTTCTCATTTAATTTTTTTTTTTAGCCCTTTTCACGGACGAGCTGCAAGTGGGTCAGCGGCGTTCACACAGGATACGGATATCGTGCGAGAGCCTCCGTTCCAACGTTTGCCGTACGGTAGTGACAATAGGAGAAAACAAAAGGACAAAAAAAAAAATACCAGGGACAAACAAAGAAAACAGCGCGCGTGAGCAGTGTGGTCTTCGTCACGTACCCGCGGCACCGAAGCAGCAGCACCGATTCGCTGTCGGTCGTGCAAACAAGCCGAGACAGATGACGACATGCGAAGCGGCTGCGGCGGCGGCATGAGCAGCCTTCGCCGGCCTGGCGGAGGTCAACGCGGCGGGCGCGCTGCCACTGTGTGGAACTATGTGCACGACGGTACACAGGTGTGCGCCACGATGCTGCCACAGAACGCGGTTTGGCGATGACGAAGAGCTTAAACAAAAAGAAAAAGAAATCGCATAGGAAAATCGAAATGCTTGTGGAAGAATACTAAGATGGGAGGGAGGGGGGGGGGGGGGGGGGGGGAGAAATAACGGACACGTAAAGCATACAAGTACGAAATTTGGTGGTGGCAGTAAAACAAGGACAAGAAAGGAGAAGGATCGAGGTAGAAGTAACAGGTGAGTTCAGTAAACAGGATATGTAAACTAGTGAGCGAATGAAGGAAAAAAAGAAGTGCGAAAAAAAGAACAATAGCAGAGGAGATGAATGCGACACGATATATGAAAGAAAAAGAAAGCGATGGTGAAATCTAATTTTCTAAAGGGACAAAAAAATAGAGAGAGAGAGAAATGTGTATAGGAAGTCTGTTTTTTCCTCTTTCCACTGCACTGCATGCCCTTCCACGGTGGTTTATTATAGTGGCTACGGCATTCAGCTGCTGATCCGAAGGTCACTGGATGGAATGCCGGCCGCGGCGGTTGCATTTCGACGGAGGCGAAATCTTGAGACCCGCGTGCTGCGCGATGTCAGTGCACGTTAAACGAATCCCAGGTGGTCGAAACTTCCGGAGCCCTCCTCCGCAACGACGTCTCTCATAATCATATCGTGGTTTTGGAACGTAAAAAACCAGAAATTATTACTCGCTGCACGGAAGTTCAGTGCCGATGATTGTATATCATCGCATTGGGGACATCTTCAAGGCACTCGCACAACAGGCGTCCCAAGCCGCACCACCTGTCGGCAGAGCCTCGTAATTTATGCACGACGCACGGCAATGGACAGCAGTCGCGCGACACGTACATTATCTCGGGTGTATATGGCTCGCGAGTCGCCATCGGTATGGTCTATACGCTCATATTCATCTCGACCTGACGGAAATGCGTCCTGGAAAACGCAAAGCCCAACGGCTTCCGAGACGTGACTCGCGAGCTGTCACCGCTTTAAAGACTGCCGCTGTCCGCGGCCACTCGTCACGCCGCGTCGACGACACAAGACCGCGGTGAAAGTCATATATCCACAGCGGGGACTCCGAATGAATAAGGCAGGCGTAGAAGTATAAAGGAAAAGTGAAACGCATTGCGCAATGCGCGCTTCAGGCCAGCTTAGCGATGCTGTCTTAGCGAGAGGTTGTAGCCCGAGTGATAGACGCAGCAATATAATAAACGATTGAAGAGAGAGAGAGAGAGCCGTTCGTATATAAGTTATGCTTGCTGCGACCTTCTGCGGAGTGTTTCGCCTCGTATATGCGAACAGACGGATATAATTCGAAGATATGCGCAATCACGCGCACGCTCTGCATGTGTGGCGAGATTGCGCCGCTATGCGCATGCATGCAGCTGCGCGCCCGGGAAGTGGTGCGTGCGTGTAGTATAATCGCTTAATCGGCGGCTCGTTATGATGTTTGCTGCTTGCACAAAGAGGGATCGCGAGCCGTGAAATTTCCCAACAAAATCTTGCAACAGCGCGCACTTATGTATCTGTGTACGCGCAGGAGGGTTCCTCGTACGGAAAACAAGGTGTAATTCATGGGTATATAGACTTCTTGACCGAAAATTACGGCGCCTTTGTCAATGCCTGCATACGTGCACGATGTCGAGGCCTTATACATGCGTGTGGGTCACGTTGGAAGAAAATTAAGCGTTGCCGATTATTTGCCCTTGTCCATACATGCAATTACGGTGTATGCACAAACAAAGTGTGAACACGGCAATTTGTAGTCGATTCGTTTTTTCGCAAGTATGTAATAAAGCCGTAAATGTCTCGGCGCCTGAGCGGGTCGATGCACACTGTTCCGCTTAATTACGTAGCATTGTGTAATAGGGACGTTAGTAATTTGCTAGATTTTACTTGCCGAAATCACGATTTGATTATACGAGTTCTTGACGTGAGCGTAAACGTATACCATTCAGTCCGCGGGTATTGTTCCGTTTCGCTCCCATATCTGAGACGTATCAGACGTGCAGCTTATCTCGCATCTTAATATACACGCAACCTACAGCCGTTTGACGTTCTGATATGAATGGACAGATGCAAAGATTTATAAAATAGCGCCTGTCGTTGTTCTTTTTTTTTTTTAAAGTGGCTACATATATGTCTGTTTGATATCTTTAGTTGTGTATATGTAAACGACGAAATCGCGCTGCGCCAAACTTTCGCAATTAGCCAGCCTGGCTCGAACGAATAAAATTGGCTCCCACCACGCACGGTGCGACCTTGCACTTCGTACATTCACAAGGTTGGCAGCTTGTCAAAACGGCGTCGGTCTATATAGAACCTTCGGCAATGTATATCGAGGAGGAATTCGCGAACCCAGTATGAGCGCCCGCTAAATTGGCGTACATACGTATGAGCTTTTGCATACGGCGCGATAACGCGCTACCGCCCTACGCTGCCGCGCGTTGTAAGGCCAAGTGCACAGGCTCATTACACGCAGCGCGATATCATCGATGTCATTACACATTTCGTAGCAAGGGACATTTTCTCCTCTCCGAGCTTGCAGCACTGCCGTGAGACTGTGCGTAGAAAAAAAAAAAAAAGATTTAGAAGGGAAAGAACTGGAGGGGCTACGGCTATGGCCTGAGGCATGCACGTACCTGATATCGCTGCCAGTGTATACGGTATATGCAAGGCGAAGTAATTTAACACGCGAAGGCGTTTTCCGGGAAAATCACCGTTTAGCACTCCGTTTTTTTGAAACAGAATATCCGGTCGCCGTTATCTGATCCTGTACTGTGTTCGCAGCGTATAGATTACAAGTACAAAACGATCCGCCGCGGGAATCAGAAGAAAAAGGAAAGGCAAACGCGACGAAGGAAAATAAAAAAGAAAGAAAAGAAAAGGCAAGCTGCGAGGGATTTGGTTACGCATAAACTCCGCGCGTATATTCGAACTGCGCACCGGGAGAGACATCGCTACATTGATTTGTTTTGTTCCTTCTTTTCAAGAAGGGGAAAGGAAAAAAATAAAGTAAGGATAGCGAAGAGAAGAAAACAAATCTGTGTGTAACAGTATATTCAACAGTGTCTCTTATGTGTATTTCGATCGTATGCAGGAGGAAACTTTTCTGGGTTTACGATATCGGCACTGCGCGAGGTGTTTCTTTACCTATATATGGGACAAAGGTTATCCACTCAAATTCGCGCACGAAACGAAGAGGGAGGGATGTTGATAGCTAATGGTACGCATATCACGTGATAACGTTCTCGTCACGTGACAAAGCCTGTATACAGTTCAGTGACTCGATCCTACATATCAGATCGGAGAAAAACAACTCCCAAAAGGAAAAAGAAAGAAGAACAAGGAACAAGTTTAGAGCCGATGTGCACACCGCGTGCGACCGCTTTTCGTTCAAGTCCGAGGCTTCCTTCCTGCAAACGCTTGCCGCAAGAGAGTGAGAGAAGCCAGGACAGGACGACTGTCTATTGGACATTTACTTTCTGCAATTTACACAGCTTTTTACGTTATATAGTTCCTTACTCCATTTGTTCTCTATTTATTTATTGTTCCCTATGTATACATTTAGTTTCTTCGTTAGCTGCGTCCTGTGATACAGCCGACTCCCATACAGCAAGCTTCACATGATTTCACACAAAAACGGTAACACCGGGCGAAGCAACAGCTTCGGTCGACGGCTTTCAGAGAGTTTGGATGCTCCAGCGGAACCCCGTTGTATCGGCGCGCTTAACGCGCCATGAGCGCGCTAACGTTACGTTATACGTGTTTGTATACACGTGTATGTATTTTAACGGGCGAACCGCACACCTTTCATTTGCGCGGCCGGCGCAGCCGTGTGTTTGCAATCAGGTTAATGGGCGGCGCGTTTTCATCCGCGCGCGCGAGCCGTCTTTTCCACGCCGCCGCGAACGACTCTACGGTATAGCCGTCACCCCCCACCCCCTTATATTCTGAAGCCCCCCCCCCCCCCCTTCCCAGACCTAGAACCTTTATTTTCACTCGCACCGCCATTATCGCGTCAAAAGCGCTCCCATTTCGCGCGAGTGATTGCAAGCACGCGTGCTCATGTGTGTGTGTGTGTGTGTGTGTGTGTGTGTGTGTGTGTGTGTGTGTGTGTGTGTGTGTGTGTGTGTAGGCAGGCAGTTTTTTGCAGCCGTTCGCTACGTCTCTTCGTCGCGTGAAATCAATCGGAGGCAGTCCTGTTTCGCCGCGCCCCGGAAAATTTCCTTTTTTTTTCTTTCCTCGAAGTTTCACTGGAGCCGTGCGTGCATGCGCGTGCGCGGCAGATGGTATCGCGCTATACAAGACGGCGCCGCTTTTCGCGTTTGTGTATTATACATGTACCGAGAGCCCCGTCGCACACTTGCCGTGTTACATTGAACGTGTTGCACGTATGCATATATGAAATCTCGTTTATGCGGTCCCGCTTAATACGTTTTTGGATAATACGTTTTATTTTCCTGATGCCGTGAAGGTCGTACATCAATGGGATTCCACTCATTTTTGTGCCCGTTTGCCCTGATCCGCGAACAGGGGTTTATTCGGAATTTTAATTTCAGGGGGTGTTACCCATGATGTAACCAGAACGCGGCAGGGGGGATGGATACCAAGTCATTAGTTGTCTGTTCTTTTTTTTTTTTTTTGTGGTGGTGGTGGTGGGGGGGGGGGGGGGGTATAAATTCCTGTCCGCGAATAGAAAGTTCGCGGGTTGAGCTAGGCCTCAGCAGCGCAAATTTACATGACGACTCACTCACAACTTACAAGTTACGCCAAAGCGAAGGATGTACACAGTATAGTTCAACGGAAGTTCAGAGGAAGATGTGAATGCTTGAAATCATGGAACAAGAAATTTCGTCGTATTGATGCCTATAAACCTCACGAAGATAGGTCTGATCGCGTAAACGCTGGCAGCATTGAAACAACTTTTCAAGACACTATACACCGCGGCGCCTTTAGAAGTGCGTTGTTGTAAGAAAAAGAAACAGGAGAGAGAGGAATAACCCAGCTGCGCGGAGACGGGCGGCCCAGAGGCCAGGTGTCATTATCAGCGTCTGTGCATACACATCACGCGCATACTGGTTGTGCGTGGGCACGTACGCATTACACTCAAAGCGGCCGCACAATTTCCCCTTCCCTCACTGAGAAAAAAGAGGGGGAAAAAAAAGAACGTCGTAAGAAGAGCCGCCGCTGAGAAAGAGAGGGAAAAAAAAAAGAGCGTCGAAATAAGAGCCGGAGCGAACGCCGAGCAAGGAAAGAAATAACGGCGGGGTGGTTTGTCTCATTTGCATATCCTATTAGCGGGAAAGCACACGTTCGCGGGGCTCGAGCCGCGGCTTTAAAACCTTGACACTGAACCGCTAGCCGTGCGACCTGCATGAGGGTCGCGTATGCATGCTTACATATATACTTGAATGTTAGGACCACAGTTGTTGCTCCTATATGTATATGCAGAACAATGCACGCCGACTTGAAGCAGCCGGTGCAGAACCGATGCGCGGTTTTCGTGGCCTCCAAATGATGATAATGACAACAATAAAAAAATGAGACAAGGAATACAGCTGTCGAGCGCGAGAGAACGGCGGCTCGCGCACGGACCAGCAGCGTTTTCGGACTGCACAGCTGCATGTTCTCAACGACAACAGGCATGCTGCAGGCACGTTCGTGCGTGCAAGGCCGGCGTCGTCGCCCTGGTTTTATTCTTTTTTTTTTTTTAAGCGGAAGGAGAAGAAGAAAGCTCGATCCAGCCTGTAACAACATACCCCCGATTCCGCTTAGAAGGGCCTGCCATATAATAACCTAGCGGCGTAACTCGTACGGTAATAATGAACCCGCGTATATATGCACACCGTGGAGAAAGAGCGCCGCTTCTTCTATTACCCCCGTGTTGCGATTTGGGTTGACCTAGGCTAACGTAATACAGCCAGCGCACTAATGGAGCCCCTATATTATCCGCGAGAAGAGGCGCGCGCTACGCATTCCCCACGTCTTCACGCCACTTATATATATGTATATGAGCACCTGTGTGTATATGGTGGCCAACAGGTATGCCTCGTTGACCTACGCGCTACTATACTCCCTGTCCGTATATAGTTTGATGCAAATTGCTGTAGCGATTGCTGTGGTAATTCGATCGGCGTGCCGTGAAAGCGGAAGCAAGGCACATAACGGTTATGCCAAGCAGTCGTTCCAAGCTCTCTGCTGCTTCCTCATCGGTGACTGCACGCGGTGACGGCACGTGATGAGAATTCGGAGATGGCACTTTTCCTTCGTATAAGTGCACGGCCGTGCTCTCAATAGATTTCACTGAAACCGTTCCAGCGCGTCGACTGCCGCCCGGCGGAGGATGGAGGCATGGTGTCACATGGCCACGCATGCCATATAGTCCACCACGGACATCATGCATTGTACACAGCGTAAAGAAGCACGGGCACAAGGTATACACGATACAGAGGCCGCTGTTGTCACAGCACGCGCACGTTGCACTGAATCCAAGGGAAGTGTATAACCCATTTCGCAATCTTGCTTGATGCAAATAGAACTTCGTGGTCGTTATGGGGGCTATATGTAACGGAACTTGAACTGGTACATCGCATTACGGAAAAAAGAAACAGCCGAGCAGACCGACACAAGACAGAGCGTTTTGTCCTCTTGTGTTGACCTGTTCGGCCGTCTCTCTTTCCGTAATGCGCTATACCAGTTCAAGTATACGACGAACCAACTCGCCCAATCTTCAACACTTCTGTAACGGAAGTTGTATTTCGCGGACTCATGTGAGGATTCGGAGCAGGGACTCCTAAATGTCTTTAGAAGTGGGGGAGGGGGCAAGTATTGTCGTCCTTGTATGTTGTGTTTGTTACTTATTTGTTCTCAATATCTGCCGATTCTTATTTATTTATATTACATATTATTATATTAGTAGGTATATATATACGCGTGCAATTTTTGCTGCATCGCGAGGCTCCATCACTGTCTGCTGGGCACGCTTAACAAATATATTTCTTCGCTTCTTTCTACATAGCGTGTCCTCCAAGCATGCAGAGAACGCTTCGACGACTACTCAGAATGACTCAACACATGCACAACGACAGCTGCATGTACACGGCTCGCAAACATGGATCAGCAGCTGCACCGGCTCAGTTTAAGAATGGCGGGACATTTTTTTTTTTTTTTTCGCTTTTCGAGACAGCAGCCGCTCTCGCTGTCATCGCTAACACAGCAACACATGCATGCAGCTTTCTCTTCGTTGTTTACCCACCGCCAAATTTTGCGTTGCTCTGTTTACGCAAACGATTGTTTTGTTCCTTAAGAACGACGCTACACTGTTTGGGTCACTTTAATTGTGGTCGAAATTTCCGGAGCCCTCCACTACGGCGTCTCTCATAATCAGAGCTGGTTTTGGGACGTTAAACCCCATAAATCAATCAATCAATCAATCAATCAATCAATCAATCAATCAATCAATCAATCAATCAATCAATCAATCAATTTTCATTGAAGAAAATTGACTCCTCGCTCTCTTATACGGAGTGTGAAGGCCGGGAGAAATTTTTTGGGAAATAGTGCATGCGAATGGCGGCTTGCATTTTGGCATTGAGAGAGGCTCGGATGCTCTTTCGACGAGATTATACGTGCATCTGCCACCCAGTGCAGTATAAGAAGTCGCACAATAATTTTGTGTTACGACAGAGGAGTCCGATAGATAGCCAGCCGGCCCTTCGTAGAACGTTTAAACTATATCCTCCCAGTGCACCAGGGGGGACGCATGCACCACCGCATATATGCGCGGTAGCATATCACGGCGTCCTTCCCAGGCCGATATGAGACAGCGATGTCATGTAGTTACGTGATGGTAAAAGAGCCCGGCCTAACACGCCCACCCTTCCATATGAACTGTTTAGCTTATACTCTTGTCTATAGTCATTGGCGACGCCTGCAAAGCCATAAACTAACGGTTGTTGTTGTCGCTTTTCTTTAACCGGTGACACAGCTGCAAGTTAGGCGACACGCTTTGGAGTATATGCCAACACTACTGCACGCTCGTGTCGCAACACTTTCGTCTACGGCTGCTGGCAAACGCGTTGAGCAGCCGACGACGTCGACCTTCCACGCTAGTTACGGCTACATAACGCCCGTGCTTCAGAATAAAGAACCAACTAGCAAACAGAAAAGGTATAGTGCATAGCATAACCACGATAACCAGGGGGTGGAGAAACACACAAAATTAGCACGAAGGAAGGCGAGTAAAAAGAAATAATAAACAAGGCGAAACCGCGTACCCGCATGCATCCTGTCTAGCCTCCTGTTCACGTGTGGGAGCGCACCGCTGGCTCAAGGCCAGACAAACTATCAAGAAATAAACCTGCGTTAACTATTAAACAAGATAGGATGCTATGCGGAGGAGGCGGTGTATGCAGCTGGCGAAGCGCGACAGGCGTGGTGTCGTTGCCGTTAAAAGGCCTCCGTCAGTCGGGAAGAGGAGGAGAGAGAGGAGGAGGAGAGAGAGAGAGAGAGAGGCGTAAAGCTTATGCGCTGATTCAGATAGTGCAATCCACTGCGCTCATGACTGACTCATCATAGCAGCCTGCCCTATTGCGTGGGCCTCTGCGAGACTTCTGACGCAAATCAGTGGTGGCGCTTTTTGCAGATGACAGTGTCTAGCTACAACCATATGCAACCAACGCACACGTGCTGTCTGGCCTGGAAAAAACAGTAACCACGAAACATGCAGCACCGTGCACTTGCAGCGCGGTGTGCACACCAGACGCCGTTAATTACACCTGTCCTCACGCTCGCTCTGTGCCAGTCGTTTAAAGGGATTGCGCGGGGTGTTATGACTAGGTGCATGCATGCCTTGCACAGATGTCACCTTCTATGCCAGCACTAGATTAGCGTCGATGCGCAGCCTCATCGCGAGCGCTGGCGTTTTAAAGAAGTCAGCACGCTGCGCCTGTGTCACCCTAAGAGTGGACGACCCTGTACACAGGGTGCTACAAGGTCGTCGGTTCGATATACTATACTGAAGGGAATATACAGTTGCAATCGAGGCGACAGTGTTACTCACTCCATTGCAATGAATTGACCTCAAGTAGTCGATATTCGCAGACCATGAGATGTTATAGTTAAATAACACACACACACACACACACAACACACACACGACGCGCGCGCGCGGATTGACTGATAGATAGATAGATAGATAGATAGATAGATAGATAGATAGATAGATAGATAGATAGATAGATAGATAGATAGATAGAGTGCCCGCTTTGGGAACATAAGCGATTTCAAAGCACTTCGCTTTATATCTTTTGCTGGCTACAAGCTCTGCGGACTCTCGTAATCGACATCCTGATGTACTGACGTAGAAAGGCTCTCAGTTAAAGGAGTACTGACACGAATTTTTGATATTCTCGTATTGTTGCTGTAAGTGGAAGCATTGGCGTGGAGAACCCCAAAAAGAGTGTCATGGTGCCTCGCAACGCAATGAATATATTTTTTATACGGCTCCCTTAAAAGCCCACTTTCGGTTTCGATTTCGAGGGGGCGGTTTCCTAGTGACGTGTCAACAGAGTCGGACGTACGTCTAAGTCACGTAGGGACAGCAATTCTCGTGATAGCGTCGCTGGAACTCTGTCGTCTGTGGTCAGTTACACGTGGGGCATACAAACAACAATGATTTCACGTTCGTCCAGTGACTCTGACAGCGATTTCAGTGATTTTTGTGAGACTGTGGTCATACGGCATCGCAGTGTCCATTGCGCTGCGGCTGGCTTGCAGTGCTGTTCGACGAAAACTTTAAAACCAAACTAAAATATTTTGTACGTGCTTCCTGGCTTCCGCGTGCGGATGGTGTTAACAATACGTGACTAGAAAACGAAAAATGTATATTTTGCGCCGCCGCAAAATCGTGTCAGTACTCCTTTAACGCAAAATTTCCTCAAAGCTCTACAGCTACTGTCTCGAAGGGGGTTCAGCGAACTTGGCAGGCGCGCACAAGTGGGCAGGCGGCTGCAATGCAAATGGCCAACGCCGAATATATACGCGCCTATACGCAAGCAACGTACATAATGGTCGACCGAGAATTACAATATACGGGTACGCTGGGCTAGCGTATACACGTATACGCTAGCCCAGTCAAGTCGCGCGTCCGACAGACTTTGCATCTCGCGACAGTTTCTCCTTTCTTTCTTTCTTACTGCCCATACCGCTCCTCTTCTCATTTTTATTTATTCTATTATTTTTTATCCTCGTCCTCGTGCGTCCTTCACCGCGAACCACCCATGTGACGACACTTGTCTCGGTTCATCGTCGCATGACTGCGACACACACTGGCGAACGACGCATCATTGTTTTCCCGCACATAATGCGATACATACCAGGAAAAAAGAAACGGCGAAATGGACCAGGTAGACGAAGAGGTGTACACGAGACGGAGAGATATACGGAGAGACAGGGCTATAGGGGACAATGTACCCGCCTATATATGGAGAAGAAGAGACCGTAACGACGAACACGGTCATCTCTGCACGTATACACGGTCCTCTGCGGACGCCACTGTGTTCTTGTTTATTAATACGTCCACACACGCAATCGACTGTATATATATATATATATATATATATATATATATATATATATATATATATATATATATATATATATATATATATATATATATATATATATATATATATATATACGCGTACATATACGTCCTTCTGACAGCCGTGTGTGTGTCACTATGTTATTATACATTTGCGCATGGCCAGGTGTACAATCCGTGTCGAAAAGCAGAGCACACACACACACACGCGTACACTGCATGCTCTTCTAAAGCTGGGGCGCTCTCAGGCGTGGCTTTCTTCGTGACGCGGCTGTACAGCGCGCTCTGTTTGGCAGGAATTGTCAACAAAACACTGGCAGGACCACGGCCCGTCAGCGTCACCTGTTTGATGGTCGCGCTTCTCCAACTGTACCGCCTTGGTCCGCCTCTTTCGTTTCTGTTTTATTTTTATTTTCTTATTCCGTAGGTCCAGGCTGTCCACGAGCAAAGGAATAACATCAAGCGTTTTCTTCGCTTTTATTTATTTTTTTTGGGGGGGGGGGGGGGAGGGGGGGGAGGGCTATAAGACAGTTATTCTTTTGTCCAGACAAGACCCAAGCGGAGAGTCGCCTTTTTGTTGTTGTATAATTGTTTTCCTTAAAGCTGCGGTCAGGCTATTTGTATGCTTTTGTTGCGCTGAGTGCTCCAGATGTGTCCTCCAGACAGAGGGCAGTACAGTTGCTGATACAAAGATATGCTAAAGAAACGTGGCTACTAGAACTAGACGCGGTCACGTGTTCGGTACTTTACGGTGACTAGAATTTCTGGAACAGTGTCTAGGACGCGGTATAACTTCGGAAGGCCGAAATACGTGCTATCATAAGTTTCGATAACTACAGTACCAGTCATTCCAGCAGAGGCGACAGTTGGGCGTTGTCGACAATGTTCCTTTGCGGTGGTTGAGAGAGAGACGTGCTCAGGACAACTAGAAATTATTAAGGTTTCTGAGGCGTAACAGTTAACCTCCATGGATATCTATACAAGCAATCTACACTGCTTTATATACGTGTGCTGTGTGCGCGTAGCTCTCAGACTAGCACACATACGTCACTGGAAGTACATCACAATGGCTGCGATGAGGACAAGTGCCGGTAGCAGGTCATCGGCGAGAGTACGTGAAGTTTTCTTCATGTTAAATAAGCCACGCTGCTCTCATATATAGGCGAGCAGTATATGAGTGTGGTAGTATATAGCGTCTGCACTACTTTATTTGGCGAGTGCTGACAAAACAAAAGAACACAACAACAAGAAACAAACAGAGAAAGCCGAAGCACGAATGCCATTCAACAACGATCGCTTGCACAACGAGATGGCCCTCGCTTGGCTACGTCAAGCGCGCGATCGTGACGTCATCTAACCGAATCGCGCCATCGAAATCTTGGCAACCGAACGCGAAGGGCGGCGCATGCATGCCGTTGCCATGCCGCTCGCATGGAGTCACGGGAGCGGCCCTGAATATAGCTTGCAAAGCAGCTGCTGCATGCCGTCGCACACGCACACATACACACGACGCCTACGCACTATACACAGGCTGCGCCCCCATAGCGCCTCGCTGTCTGCCGCGGCAAAGCCGTCTCAGCTGCGCGACTGGCATTAAAAGCAGCAAGCAAACAAAGCAAGAGAAATATCAGAGTTCGCGCGACATATGGAGCAACAAGGGACGGTGGAAGAAGGTGCATGGTTGCCACATCAGCGCTCGCTCATTTCTCTATCCCTTTCCTTCTGTCGCTCTCGGCTTTTTTGGCATCCTTTCCCTCATCTCTCGTATAGCGCTAATCTTTCTTTCGTTAACGCTATCTACAGATGGCTTGGGGACAATGAGTTACAGGACACGGTGGAGAGCTGCTCTATAGCTGGATTACGGCAGCACTGGCAAACTATATACAGTGCTAGAGAGGATGCAACACGCCTTGAATGACGCGACTGCAGTTTGCTCTGGTGCAGAAGGGGCCTCCTTCCCTTACAGCCAAGAATCACTATACATACAGCAGAAGCATGACCTGTAGCGCATGCATGCAATGTGTTTGCGACTGAATGCAGTGCTGCAGAGGAACGCAGACACAAAACGATTCCGACGCGCGACAATCGCGGCATTGCGAAGTAATCGAGGGACGAGAAAGACGACTGGGAAAACAATTACGCAAGCGAGGGGCATGCAGGGCGGGTGAACCACTTCTAGCGGAGACTATATACACACACATATGCGTGTCGACAGAGCGCGAAGGACCGACGAATCGCTGTTGCTGCACATGCCAAGTCCGCAAAATGTTTAAAGGGCTGCGCGTGTGTTCCAATGTCGACAGCAGCGCCGCCGCTGCTTTGTTCTTATTTTAATCGAGAGACTCCTCGAGAGGTGGCGGATTGCGAAATGACGCATACCGACTGAGCATGGAGCGGGGGCAAATGACTCTTCTTCGTTTGATTCCTTTTTTTTCTTTTTTGCTTTTACATGTCCGTTTGTCCCCGCCTTGAGGTTGGCAAAAGCGTTCAAAGCGGCGGCGTGGGCCAGCTATATAAAGTCAGTTGGCCAGGATCACATTGTCAAGGCCTGCGGGTTATCCGCGCACGCACAGCAGGTGAACAAACAGGATAGCGAGGCCGCGAGCGGGTTGCGCTGCATTTGGATTAAAAAGAAAATAGACTTTTTTTTTTCTCACACGCGCGCGCGAGCGGCGATCTCTTAGCGTGCGTGTGGCCCTTTTTATTTCGTGTCGACAGTCGGCAAAAACACACACAATGGAGTCCGCGCCCGCACTGCATATAGAGTGAAGCTCGGCGCTATAGGCAAATAAGGCGAAATGGGGGCGAGAGGAAGAAAGAAGAGAAATATGGCGCATGTGTATGCCGAATTTTCGATCTGCGATTCCGACAAGCTGAGGGTCAAACCTGCAGCGCTTTTTCTTCACCGTCTTTGTAAACATGCATATGTGTGTTGCGTAACGGGAAACGCTTTGTTTGCGGCTCTCTGTATCCCCCCCCTCTCCCTTCACGCTCCCCTTCTTTTTTTTTCCCCCAACCAAACATGCCCACACAGACGCCCTATTCCAAAGCCGAGTCATGTAATATATACGATTCTGGATGCTGGATGAAGAGAACTAGAAACGGGGACGGCATTGTGCTCTGTCAGGCACTTCGCGTGATTTTCGCGTGTTCTGCGCGAGCAATCGGGGACCACCTGACACGGTAGACTTAAAAGCGTGTGTTTGCTTCGAGAGGACAGTATGCGAACAATGACGCCGTTCGAAGTATATATATATATATATATATATATATATATATATATATATATATATATATATATATATATATATATATATATATATATATATATATATATATATTACCCCACATTTCACTGTTGATTATTATCTACAATACCTGTAGCACCCCGCTCCTGATGGTCGTGTTCAAGCCGTCGAGAGCCGCGTGGCCGCATACTGATGCAGTTGTTGAGACCGCTCGTGCGCCATGCAGGCTCTCGGAAGTGCGTTATAGCGTATAGTACTCCGGATGTCACACAATATATACACAAACCTTCCAATGCGACACACAGAGAGAGAGAGAGAGAACCACGCACGGAGACAGACTGTTGAAATACCCGTATATAATTACTGTGAAATTCGCGATTACATTCATTAAATGTTAGCTGCCACGGCCGAAGCTGCGGCGAGACATTTGGCACACTATACAGCAGCTGTTATCGCTGCTGCCTGCGACAATGGGTAATGCAATCATTTCGCAAGAGGAAGCTGATCCATCTACGTGCTGTTCCTGTGAACAGCGATTAAAGTACGCATTTTCCCGGTGCAAAAGAAGAGAGCGAGGACGGAAGGTATGCGTTCATCTTACACGTCTCCACCACGCAGAAACATGACTGAAACATGATACTGATCCAGTGGGTCAGTATCAGTCACACATGACCGGCGTGCGAACAGCGCGTGAACAAAGCGTAGCGCATCGCGTATATATATACACGCATCGAGTACAGCGTACAACGCCGCACAGGCATGCAGAGCGATCTTGCATCGGGTGTGTTTGATGCGGGCGGGAATAACATGCATCGCCTCGAGGCCGAGACGTGTACGAAACAAGAATAGCATCGACGTATTTCTCTCTCTCTTGCTCTGGTTCCAGCGTGTATAGATGTATATGTATCCTCAGGGCTTGTTTTCTGTATGCGAGAGGATCGAGTAGGCCTACATAGCGGGATGCACGAAAGAGAGACAAGGCGAAAGAATGCAACAACCATGCAGCAACGGCCTCTCTGCCGGGTAAACGGCACAACGGCCTATCTATTCCCAATATAGATTTGCGAGCGCGCCCCCAGAGTACACACACACACACACACACACACACACACACACACACACACACACACACACACACACACACACACACACACACACACACACACACACACACACACACACACGCACACACGCACGCACGCACACCATCCATCAGCCGAACCTGGAAGGGCGCGATTGACGCGCGAATCCCACGGGCGTGTGTCGATAGTGTCGTTTAACAAGACCACACGATGTCTAGCGGCGAGGCATGCATTTGCGTTTGCCCGAGGGAGGCGGAGCCGAGAGAGAGGGAGAGAGATCCCGCTAACATGACCCCCGGGCAAGTATTTAAAGCTCGCTGGGAAGGAAGGGCGTTGGAAAATGTGCGCCCGGCCGTTTGTGTGCCACATGCATGCACGTCGTATGCATCGCTCGGCTGGCGTTTGACCTGGAAAGAAAAAAACAAAAAAAAAAAATGGGAGGGGGGTATGAAAGAAAGAAAACGCGAATGTTCGGGAACCATGCAGGCTCGTTTCGAAGAGAAGCCTGGTGACCTGTCTGTTCACTTATTGCTCTTTGATTCGAATGCGAAGCCCGTCCGTTCAGTGATCCATTCGCCTATATATCCCATTTCGTGCACGTGTGCGTTCGCAAATCGTGGTCGGTAAAGCAGGGGGTCGAACAGCCGAATGGAGCTGGATACACGGAGCGAATGACTCGGTGATCGTCTCTCCATGAAGCAGACGGTTCCTTAGGAATATACATGTGCGGGACATGATGAGCTAGTTTTATCTTCTTCTGTACGTACAACGCGCGACGCTGAGATAATCCCCTATAGCTTTTCTTATACAGCGAACACAGAGATGCACTCAATGTGCGCCACTGATCCGTGAAGTTTGCCCACTCAATTTGCATGCAGATTTGGTAGAAGGCGAATGTGATAAGCGGCTCATATATATATATATGTGTGTGTGTGTGTGTGTGTGTGTGTGTGTGTGTGTTCCCTAGCTGCCAATAAATCTTGCATCATTCGCTAAATCGTTAACCTGTACGGAGAGTGTGAGACAATGTATATAATAGCGATTTCACCAACCTACTTCGCCTTTGAAGTATGCTTTCTTCGTCATTGTATGGCAGCTTTCACTCGTGACCTCTCCGCTTGATTCTCGCCCCCCCCCCCATCCTTTTTTTATTTTATTTGTTTTGCTTTGATACTTCTCCAAACAATGAACTGCTAAGCAAACTGCTGCGGCCGAGACAGCGGCGTTTGTTCCCTTAGCCTCAACGCGAACATCAATATTCGTCGTTCGAAGTGAAGCACGTCTCTCGGGCAATCTATATACACAAGCATGCAACGGTCGCTGCGGTCGGAGCAAAGCTTCTCGCTCAAGACACTAAAGCTATTCAATTTCACTTCCGCTGCACGGTTTCCCATCCTGCGTTACATTTATATGCACATGCGTCAACGTGCTTGGTGATGCATGCTTGGAAATACCGTCAAAGTCGTGTCGTGTCGCTCGAAAAGATCGATCGCCGATGTCAGCACCAATTGACCAGTGCGACTCCGGTCGCCGCGTACATGCATACATAATCGAGTAGTGCTGACTGACGCCGTTCATGGCCCATACTTCCATCGCTGCCACCGGCTTGTTTACATTCGCATTGTACGACACGTCAAGCTTGACTCTGTTGGCCCGCGCAAGTCGCGCGATAAATAACCTCGCCGGGCTGATACAGATCTAAAAACTGTGTCATTTTCTAAAAGCTATGCCACTTACAGAAGTGTCAACTGCACGTATTCCTTTTTTTTTTTTTTTTCCCTAGACTTGCGGGAAGAAGCTGTTTATCGACAAAGATCGAGTGCTAAGTCCGCAGCAGCGAGCAACACAACACCACCCCTGCTCAAAAACTGTCATTGTTTCGAAGGCTGTCGATCCGTTACACACCTGTTGTAACAGCAATGGCATATGGTACAGGCATGTATGAACAGACAGGCCATAAACTTCCTTATTGTTATCGGCGAGTGATGTATGCAAATATGCATAGTCCACAGGGCCTTGACAGAAACGTTAACATGCCTTATTCTATACACATGTATACACCTCTGTTTGTTCTTCAAAAACTGGCTGCGTGAAAGTAGGCTGCATGGCCATCGAACTGCGAACAGCTCACGGGAGGTTATCTGAAGAGTTCACGTTCTCGCTTTTTTTTTTTTTCCTCGCACGTCCTTGTCATTTGGCAAGTCTCTCCCCCCCACCTCTTTCCGCGCGCCTTTGTTTACCCCCAAAGGAGGAGGCAACGCACACCGGGAGCGGCAGTCATCGACCGATACAGCGATCGCCGACTCCGCAAGAGTCGACTGTGCGACGACGGTAAAACGACGCGGCGAGCTACACGATAGCCAGCCTCCGCCCACCCCCCTCAGCAAGCACGCGTGCACTGACACGCCAACACGCGCGCAACGGCTTGTTTTCACCTCAGTGGCGAAGGCTATATCATACGGCAGCCAACACCGGCCGCAGCCCTCTTGTGACCTCCGCGTATATACAATGCACCTGCGTATATCATAGCAGCGAGACACGAAGGACGTATATACACGACGCGCAGTGGATGTCCGCACTTAATATACACGTCACCTATGAAGCCTGTGACGTCAACATGCGGTGCTGTAGAACGCTAAAAAAAAAAAAAAAAAAAAAGCTCGACACGAACGCGTATGCACTTCTATGACGACTTTCGTCTTGGCAAAGTCGAAGAAGGCTTGTCAATGCTGTCAGGCTATGCGTCCTTACAAGTGTCGAGAACGTACAGAACAGGTGCGCCGTCAATAAAGTTCATATGCCGCGGAACGCGTCTCAATAACGAGATCAGTTTTGAGTGAATGACGTCAGTTATTTGTATCTTGTCGCATTGACGCAGCCGGCGAACAGACATTTCGTGAACGACGACGTCGTCCGTGCAAACATTCTCTGATGGATGACGTCACTTTATCCCGAACTTGACGTCAGCGATGGCTTTTGATAACAGAAACTCGAGCAGTGACGCTGCGATATTTGTGTATATAGTGATCGCGACATTCATGCTGTAAATTTACTGTGCGCCTTAATTCTTGTGTCGGTTAGTCGGAACGATTCTTCGTTTTGCACAGAAAGCGTTAGAGTTACTCTATATGAGCATAAATATACAGTAACTCTAGAAAGCGTATACTCAAGGCGCCCTCTTTCTCACGCATCCGATACAATCTGGAGATACACACAATGACTGCGTTCACGCTACGCGCGGCCATCGTAACTATAGCTTAACATAGGCCATTAGCATATGGATTAATGAGCTAGAGAAAGAACATGTGACGTCTATGCACGGCCGGGGGCGCTGACGTGATGCTTGCACGGCGCTCATGGCGTCGTAATTTGGCGTAAAGCAGGGCCTTGTATTGTACATGTCCTGCACTGATGGAGTAACGTGTAATTGCAGAGCGCCATTCAAAATGCGCTGCGCGTAGAGAAAATGTGGTTCTGACTGAAGAACAAGGCTACACGTGCGACGCATGGCTGGACGCTTTGATAGCTTTTATTACGCAATGACAAAATACTAAGAGCGACCTAATCATTCCCCTCTGCGGAGCTGGCAATGAATGGGCGAGTTCACTGCGGGGCGCGGTAGAAAAAGAAAGAAAGAACAGAGAAAAATAGGCAAGAAGAAAACATGTCGCTGTGCTGAAGTCTTGTTCACTTTGAATATTGGAATACGCATTAGCGATCGTATTGACAGGCGGGACACACGCAGAAGCTTGCGTACGCTTATTTCCTGTTCAACCGTTTCTGCATACCGCCATTATAAATAACTAAAATAGAAAATAACCGATGGCGCCACGCGGCGGCAGTGTGCTATGTATTCTGTCCACGCCTCGCCATCGAACTACAGTTTTCTAATATAAGCATCGAGGCCCCGCGACCCAAGTGCTAAGCGCTTAAAACAATCTTCAGCGCTTAATTAACAGGCGCGTTAAAGAATAACGAGAAGCGCTCCCGAGTTTAATTCCTCCCCACGATTCGTCATCCAGCATTGTCACTCCGTTTGAAGCGAACAATTTCGTCGAACACTTTTAACTCCGAAAAATAAAAAAGAATAAAGACGGGAAAACTGAAATGCGCGCTCCTTCGGGTGAAACTGCATGCGACCAAAGCGCAAAAACGAAGGCGTCAGCGAAGTTTCTTCTTTCCGATCTCAACCTCATTTCCATAAAAGCATGGAGAAAGGCTCGCACAAAAATAAAGAAGTTGCTCATCTAATGCTCGCTCGCAAAGGGTGCGCGTCGAGCTACAAGTCGGTAAAGATCGCAGAGGCAAATACTTTTTTTTTTTTTCGTTCCCTTTCCTGCTCAACGCGCTTGTTGATCGCGGCGTACGACGTCACACACCGCACAGCCGGCTTCTTTTTCCTACCCTCGGCGATCGTTTCGTCTTCTTCCGCCGTCATAAACATGCGGGCGCGACAGATCCAACTACCGCCACCTCCTCTCCTCTCCGTCTCATCCTCTTGGAGTCGCTCGCTTCGCATCCTCTCCCTTCCTTCCGATGTCCTCGGCTGCGGGCGTCGGCGGCGTGGCGTCGGACGTGAATTAGCTCTCGCGCGAACGCATCCGAAGAGGAGAGCGGAGGGACACCCCTATAGCTGCTGGCATAACAGAACGCGAGGCAGCTGCTGCCTAGCTCCGACGCACCCCGACTGCTGCAGCTTGTTGTGGACTATACAGCGGGAGAAAAACTTACGACATGCCGGCATCGCGGGAATGGTGTTTTCTTCCTGCGCCCGCACGGATGCGTCGGATGCTCCGTGCATGCCACTGCCTACACACCCGCTGTGACTGTTTTCATCTGTTTCTTTTCCGCCTGTGTGTACACACTATAACGCCCTCGTTTTTGGCTGACAGCGCCTTGGAACTTTATGAGTGGACACAGGTCGCGTCCGCAATTGATGACCTGAACGGGGGAAGCCTTATCAGTGGCTCGGAAGAAGGAGGGAGAGAGAGAGAGAGCAGAACGTCAACAAAACTTTTGGGCCTCGCCAAGAGAGCTTTCCTCGTATATCCGTCGGTTCGTTATTACTTACACCTGTCTTCCCTTAACGAGCTTTTGTTACGTAACGCCTACACGAAAGGCGAACGGCGGGTAGTAGTACATAAACAGTCGGAGAGAAACGATGCAAGTACAGCTGGGACGTTTGCCAATTGTGCATGCGTACAGACTCGGTATATAACTTGTAAAGTGTGTCGAACATATGCGACGTCTTTGATTAGTGTATACGTGTACGTAATATAAATAAGTGAATCGCTCATATAGATTTATGGCAAATTGTAACGCACGTGCTTCTTCACGTACACATAGACATAGACAGGGTGCTTGCACGCTTCCTTACAGCACAGAGATTTCTGGAAAGCTTTAGTGGATGCGCGTACAGGTTGAGCTGTAAACGAACTTTAATCCGTATAGAACCATCGTGGATTCGCTGTCGTACAGTGCACTATAGTGGCGTCCGCATTGAGGAGAAAGGCTGTAAGATGGGCGCCAAGTTTACCCCATATCTTTACATAGCAGTTCCAACAATTTGCTCTGACCTTAAGCGCCTCAGTAGGAAGGGGTTGGAAAGAGAAGGTTAGGGGCACTGCGGTGACACGTTGCTCCCCCTGATGGGGAACCCTATATAGGCACGCATGCTTTAAGTCATAACAGCCCCAGCGCGAACGAGACTGCACAGTTTTTATACTTGTTGCCCGTTGTACAAGATTAAAAAAAAAAGAAAGAAAGAAGGCACGCCCGGAAACATGTGTCAACGCGCTGTGCAGCGATCGAAGGACACGGCGTGAACTCATCGCGGAAGCACGCCGAGTTTTGTTTGACGAGACCTTCCACAACGCGCTGTGCGATTACGTTTGCGTGCGCTCACATGGGCTTCCGGCATTCTCTTTCTCATTTCGTATATCATTTCATATTTTTCTTCGTTTTTTCCCCCCTACCCTTTGGTCTCCGCATCTCGCTTGTTCGTGCAGGCCGTACGCGTCGAAGCACTCGCGTATATCGCGCCGGATCTCGCGATCAGCGTTGCGCATGCGAACCGCGGGCAAATATGGAAACGGCCGCAGTGGAGTGAAGGGGGAGGGATTTCCGGCTCATTGTGCAAGCATCGCAGCGCACCCAGCAGCGAGAATCGTGCCTGCGCTCCATGTGTAGGGTCGCTTTTAGCGAATCACGCAAGAAGTACCCGGAGGATGTTTTGTTCTTTTATGATGTCCCTTCCTTCCTATAAGGCCCCCCCCAAAGGAGCGCATGACACCAGTGGCCCAGTGCTCGCACGAGGATTGACGGCTGCATGGGCGGATACAGGATTTCTTTCTTTATTTTTTTTTTCGGAGTGGGGCCGGGTCAGCTTATGGGAAGTATATGGTACGTACCTAAAGCTCAGTATGGGGGCGTCGACACGCAAGTCACCTTTGTATTATTAGCCAGAACTTTTGTTTGACCATGCCCTGCTACCGCCGTCTATATTTCCTCCACGACCTGGTATATAAAGAGGGGGAAGGGGGCTCAGAATATCAGGACCTCCCTCACCCCCCCCCCCCCCCCTTCCGCTTACATTTCCTGGATCGGCACGCTGGACTGATCTTCTTGGCTATTTTGCGTACCACAGCGGTGATGGGGTGACCTGGTGAACCCGTCCTAGCGCTATAGGTGGTGTGTGTGAACTCAGATCTCGAGAATGTGGCCTCTCTTTTCCACAATCTTATTTCGCTCCCCCTCTTCCTTCCTTCTTTCCATTCCTTTTACCCACCCACCCCCTTTTTATTTTATTTTTATTTTCTTCAAAACATGTCGCGGGGGCTGTGGTCCCCACAATATTGCAGAAATAAGCGTATTTGATTACATCAAACCAGTAGACCGTCATATACACTACAGTCGTGAAGACATCGAAACTTAATTACACGCAATGCGAACGCGTTTGACATACCACGGTGTGTGTCGAGGAAGGGCCCTTTATATATGTCGTCCGTGTATGTCGCTGACGGGGTCACGGCCACGCGCACGAGAGGGAAAGAAAGGTGCAATGAAACATTGACCTTGTCGTTAAAATGAGTTCGTGGCGTACTGCGGGACCTCGCACTTTTGGCCAAACACCCGTGAAACAAAAGATGTTTAGCGACGGCATCTAGGCACATGTCGAGGTCACGTACGGAGCAAATTACAGGAAATGGGCCGTGTCTCCGTAAGGTATACATAACTGCCGGAATATACGGCACACCAGCCCCATTTCCCCTCTTCTAAAATTAAATTATTAACGCCACTTTTGTCTATCTCTCTCTCTTGTCAGGTTATCCCGTACGTCCGTGGATTTTATCGCAGCGCATGCAGCGCAACGGCGCTGCTTTTTTTGGCCCCGGCTAACGCCGAGAGGTCGGTAAACAATCCACCGTGGACGAAGCAAGAGCACAGCGAGGCGCCGATACAGAGACGAGATAAGAAGCGCAGTGGCCGCTGAGAGGCGATAATGGTCAGCGATGCCCTCAGCAAGGGCGCGCCTCTTATCGCGGCGACGTCAGGTGTCCTCGGCAGTTGCGTCAGCGGCACTGTTTGCCCGAGACTTAACGACGACGCGGCTACC
This sequence comes from Hyalomma asiaticum, assembly GCA_013339685.2. NCBI lineage: Eukaryota > Metazoa > Arthropoda > Arachnida > Ixodida > Ixodidae > Hyalomma > Hyalomma asiaticum. The sequence continues at coordinate 9,091,790 of CM023483.1, read as the reverse complement.
GTCTCTCTCTTGTATACACACATAAACCGAAGTGCTCTGCGCGCATCGCGATCGTTCCCATATATAAATAATCGCACATGGGGCTCCAGACACGAAGAGGGTGCAAATGGGCGACTCGTGATTCGAATCAGACGAAATCAGGCGAGGCGATTTCGGCACACTGAGGTGTCCGTGCGGTATTACACTTACGATGGTGCAGTTTTTATGTTGTTTTGCAACGTTCTCTCTCAATCATCGTGGCTCGCAACAGAGCGTGCATACCGAGCCGCCGATGAGCAGCAGTGGTTCACACTGCGATTCACACAGGCGCTGTTCGCACATGCGAATTTCTTGTTCTTCGCTACGACGTGATGAAATCACAACGTGATGCAATCACAATAGACAGCGATCTGTATCCGTTCGCGACGCTTGGATGCAGTGTGTACACGGCGTACTCATTCCCTTTCGTTGTCCCAATTACGACCGCGGCGTGTCTTGCGCAACGTAATAAACGCGACCAGAACGTGCTACATTTGCAGATTCGCATTTCGTTCACATGTGTCTGCTCTAAGAGGATCGAAATTTCGTCCAAGAACGATTCCACGAAGCTTCGTGCCCACAATGTCGTACAGCGAGCGCATAGTTTAGGAATTCAAGAGGTGAACCGCACGCACGCTCCGATGGGCTGCGGCTATTTGGACAACACCTGGGGGCCCACTGCTGTCATAATGAAGGAACACCGCGGCCCTACCGTGTCACTAAAATGGCAATAAGAAATTAAGAACTCAACCACTTTTCTTCGGCAACGCTACTGAGTCAGCGGCAACGCCCGCGAAATCCCGTATTACGCTGTAAAAACTGTGCGCTCTGCTCCCTTTTCCCCGCCTCCTAACAATTCGCGTCCACCCGGAGGGATGATTAACCGCCGCTTGCGCGGACTTCCACGGACTTCCACGAAACGATCCTATACAGCTGCTGCCCGTTCCGCGCCCCACCGAATGCGAACGGGAAACGCGTTCACCAGAAACAGTTCAACCTGGGGCTCGCGGTGCGCAGCTCATAAGGAGGGGAGCAGCGCAGCTTGTCGCCATTAGTCCCCAGCGCAAGAGCCCGCAGAATGTATACGCAACACGCTCGGTGCCTTTGACCCCGGCGTAGAGGAGGCGGAAGACGAGGCCCTTTAAGCCTGCAGCGTACATCCCAACGGAGCGAGCGCCGCGAACCTTCCCCCCCACTTCCCAAACGCCCCGCTTATTCCTTTCTTCCTACAGTGTCGAGATTCAAGTAAATAAGCACAAGCGGGAACACAATAAGATCACCCGGAATCCGCTCTCTTCTCCGCGTACACCACCAAAGGTCACGGGCGCCGGGTCTTTTTCAGCGGGCCCATAAACACGAAGCTCGCCTGCTCCCTCGCGCCGGCTCGCGGTCCGGGCCTTTCACTGTCCCAGTCTGATGTCTCGGTTTATTTTATTTTTGCGCGTGCCTTTTCGATCGCGGCTGTATATTCCATGCGCCCCCCCTGTGCCGACAGGCAAGACGCACCCTCTCATCTCCGCCGTTCCCCGAAACAGTTTTTACGCCGTCCGTCAAGAGTCGCGGCAGCCCCCAAACGTGGTGCCCCTGAGAGCGAAACCGCCCCAACGGTCGGAAGCAGGCGACGCCTGTAGTCTTCTTGCTCGCTGGGGCACTGCCTGTTTCGCGAGCGCGGAGAGAAATACGGAGCGCAGCGCGTCGTTGGGCCGCCGACACGCCGCGCAAGCTCACGTCACACTGCCGGGCTTTTTCTGAGGTGTGTGACACGCGACGCCTGGCTGCTGCCTGTGCACGTCCGTTCGCTCCTTCAACTGTGGGGCAGTGGCTCGCAGGGCGTTGCACCGGTCGACTGCCTCGACGCTTCCGCGAGGGTTCGATTACCCCCCCTTCCTCTCGACTGCTCGCCTCGGCATGCAGGTGTTGCGAATGGGCGCGGTTTCGTTTGCTGTATGCACGCGAAGAGCAACCGACGCGTCCGAATCGACCCCCCGGTGTCTTGAGAGATGGGTGTTGCACGGCCCACACGAAAGGCCAAACTCCGCGAAGCGAAGTTTTAGGGACTGCGAGAAGCACCCCGCGGTCAGAGAGGTTCGATATTTATTTTGATGGAGTGGATATCGGCGTCAGGGTTTCTTTTACAACATTGGGAGAGAACCTCGTCCGTGTATACAAGGTCGACACGCCGAGGGATCGCGTTTTAACCTTCGGCTGGGCGTACTTCGTCATCATCAGGAACTACACGCGGACCCCGTCTTCCCATTATTTTCCAGCGTAATTGAGGACGCACATCGAACGCGCGGTGCCGCGGTGCGAGGTATCTGTCACAAAATAGCGCCCACTTCGGCGAGAAACACGACATCGTGTCAGAGACGCCGCCCTAAACTCAACCACGCGAAGAAAAACGCATTTATGTACTGCAAACTTAATAACGGGGAGAAACGAAGGCGCTCTGAGGGAGCCACAGCTCTGATCCATTTACTTATACTTAGCACACATGCATCGTTTCTGTGCTGCGATGAAAGAAGGTATAAAGTATATAAGGTGAGGCGGCAACAGGCGATTGCGAAACAAAATTTAACTCAAACGCCGTCCCACAACAACTTGCGAAATGAAATGAACCCAACTTTGAAATACGGCATGAGAGAGAGTCTACAAAGTGTCACTTTCAAGCAGCACACAATATGCATGCAGCAGTGTTCAGTATAATACACCGTCATCAGGCACGCGCGCGGTCGAGGCGACACGGAAAAACCGTGCAGTATACGTGAAGCTGACGGCAACTCAATCATGGAGCCACATTCGCGACATGTGTTTGCGTACTTGAGCTGACGGTCAGGGATGAGGTGACAGTTGTTGGCAAATCACTATAGGACAAGCGGCCGGACATGCTGTAGCCAATTGCAGCGCGTATAGCACGCAAAAATCGCCTTGTATTGGCCGACATTATTTGCTTATATTAGAAAGCTTCCGCGACGGTGAATGTAGCCGCACTCTTTCCCTGATGTAAGCCACTAATGTTTGAGCCAATTCGTATATATACTTAGAAGGGACGCCGTCGAATAAAGATAGGAACAAAGATAACAAAGCTTTAGTTTGAGATATAGCTGGTCACACGTACTTGGAATGAAGACTATAGGCGCAAAGGAACGAAGACAAAACAGTGTAGGCGTCCGTCCTGTCTACAATATTTTTTTGTCTTAGTTTCTTTGCTTCGGCGCAAAGAAACGAAGACAAACGAAGGCGGTGTGAAACTCGTTCCTTCTTTTCCTGCTTTCCGGTACCGTGCAAAGAAACTCTGACGCCGCCCCTGCCTCCGCTGCAATGCACGGAACTGTCCAAACAAAGTATACGTATAGTACATGTATACACGAGCTGTGATTGCTGTTAGCGCGCTCGGCGATGGCTTTCACGATTCGCGGCCGGCTGCTTGGCGGGGCTCATGGTTCACCTCGAGTGCACGCGTTTCCGTCAAGCGCGAGCGATCGGGGTCGGCGTCGCGTCAAGCGCTCGGCTAGGGAGCCACGATACCGTGACGATTACCGCAAGAGCTGCTGCCGGTTTGGCTGTCCTCTTCCCTAGGAGCGCAGCAGCCGCTATGGCACAGCCATCGCCGTATTGCGCATGAATGCATTCAGAGGATTGAATGCGTACACGCTCTTCGAATCCCCTCCCGCCGTCCATCAGAAAGAAGAAACGTTTCTGTCTGTTTCGCTGCGCACTTCTCTGACGGAAGGTATCGAGGAACGAGGCGCTGGCACGAATATAAAACGGCGCTTGGGCGAACAGAGGCGGTATATGGTGATTGCGCCAGGAGCCAAATTCAAAACTGCGGGAGAACCGCGCCGCGGTGCGTCGCTTCAGCGAGACCCCTTATCCTGCGTAGTGTTTTGGGTTAGCATACTTTGCATTCGTTTTTCTAAGCACGTCTGTATATAAGTGGCCGATCAATGGCATGTCGAGCAAAAGGCGTTTGCTAAAAGCCTTTCCGGATGCAAAAAACGGAGTTCAGAGAAAAAATGTACTCTTTTATATAACACGTCCTTGTGTATTATACATACAGAGATGGCAACATGTGAGGGCGGCTGTAATTTGTTTATTACGTTCTGTGGAGATTCGCGGAGAATTACTATCACAGCTGAAGGACCAAGCTGTACACGCAAGCCACGCCTTATTGTATACGTCAGACTAAACTGGCACATTATGGCGCTCCTTTCCTATATCTACCAGAATGCAGTTATGAGCGATTCGCTGCGTGTCGTCGTGGGACAAGAATAAGAACAGCAGCAGCAGCATCAGCAGCAGCAGCAACAACAACAACAACAACAGAGGTACTACGACCAAACGTTGACACGAACAGCTAGAAATGCCCAATGCACTGCGCGTGCGTCTCGCCCGGCGCCACCAATCGGCTTATCTGTGCGTGGCTTCGAGGATGGTCGCGAAATGGTCCGGTGAATGCCCGAAGACCCGCGCGCACCTACGCCTACGCGTTCGAGTAAGGGGCTCCCCCACTGAATCACGACCTTTCTGTGTCGTGTGTTGTTGCGCGCTCAACACGAGCCGATAGGGGCGCACGATTAAACGACCTTGTTGCTTCGCGCACCACGCGACATCGCTCTTTTGACCTGTTACCTGGCGTCAGTATGCAGCACACTACGCGAACGCAGACGCACATATATAATGTACAAGCACTTGGTGAGGCATTTATCTCCTGCCTCTGTCTCTCTGTACTTCTATGTCCGTTCATTACACTTTTTTTTTTTTTGTGCCTTCAACCGAGAGGTACTGCGCTGATCCTCGGCCGTATGCTTCTGTACGCGCCTTGAATACCAATGACGCAGACCATGCTATACAGAGCTAAGCGACGTTGCTTTACACGGGCCCCTTTTTCCCTTCGTTGGTGAACCAGCAAATGAGATCTGTCCAAAGCAACGCGAGACAAAAGGAACGCTACGGTCTTGGGTACACGAAAAAAAAAAAATAGAAGGAAAAAAAAGAAATCTCGGTAAAGAACTGCACGCGGTGAAGTCACAGCTGGACTGCATGCTCGCTGAATAGCAGCAACATCGTGAGTCCGTGCGTGTGCGCGATTATGAGCGGGACCTAGAAGGTCACCGCCTTTAGACAAGAAGAGAGGTAGATGTGAAGGCATGCGGGACAATGAACTAGGCTATCTTTTTTTTCTTTTTCATTAACCCTGTACGCAAGCAGCTAGGGTCGTACAAGTAAATCGTATTATATATATACAATAATGTAACCATGTGTGAGTATATATACGTGTGTGACAAGTACATATAAACATGGTGCAAATTGAGAGTTATGAAAGTCAGAGCCTTTCTTGCCACGAACACTCTGTGTCTCTCTTCATCAACACCTGGTCTGCACTGATGCGTTCCACAAGGTGTGCACCTAAAGCACATGGCACGGAAGCTTTCATAATCTCGAGTGCCCTGAGAAGAGGCAGAGAACAGGGCTCGAACCGCGCCCACGGCTTCGATGCGCGCTTCTTGACGATACTGCTTCACGACGGCTTTCATTATTTAGCGAGCTCATTCTACACGCTCGGTTTTCCATGACGTTTCGACAAAGTGGCACCACGACAGGCACGACGTCGGGAATTCGGGGTGCCCTGGAAGGAACTCTATACAGCGGCGAGCAAGTGCATGCACCATGGACTCACCAGGAGCGTCGGAGGGCACCCTCGGAGACTTGGGGCTGCACGAGAGCCGCATGAGCACCATGGCGGCCATGCAGTCGTCCATGGTGTCCGCGTCCTCGCTGGCACTGGGCCGCCTCTTGCGACCGCTGCAAACGGAGAAGAGGGGGGAAAAAAGATGAGGCACTATCGGCAGTAATTGTGCGACGGGGAAACACTATATCTCATACCACAGCGGCGATAGTTATGCAAGCGACAGCGGAAGAAGGACGACGACGACTGTCGGGGTGCCTCCCCTATAATCTTTCCGTCTGGACAGCTCCAATGCAGATGGGGGCGAACGTCAAGGACGCTCCGCTGCGCGACCTGTGTACTCGTGGGTGGACAAGCGTGACCTCACTCGGACGTCCGTGGAATGGGAGCCAAGGTCGCGGACTTGGCCGTTGAGACTCGCATTGCGCCTTTCGGCTTCACGGATACACCGCAGCGATCCATCCAAACATAATACTATAGGAAAAGAAATGAAAGAAGGGTGAGGGGGGGTATGAAAGGCTTTGTGCTTCAGAACTGTCCTCGATAGAACCGAAGGTTGTAATAAAGCTCAATCGCCCCTGCTGAGACCGGTGCTTTATATATTCGCTATATAAACGCACTCACGTACATGTACTAAAGTGTCTATAGTTGCAACTCTGATTCGAGAAGGCGTACACTATAGCTGTTAGTAAGCCTCTGTGTTCAGTGAAATTTATATATGACTCCTTTATGTTCGTGCAAATAAGAAATTTTTGTTTTACGGCTCTGACTGCACGATCGTAATACAGCAAGCGGATTTTAGATTTTCTCCTTAATTTCCCTTTTCGTTTCCTTTCTGCTCTTCTTAAACGAAGCGATTCTCAGAATACAGGAACTTGAAGTTTGAAGTTTATTTCTTTCTTATACAGAATTTGAATATATGAATATTCTTATACTTGAACACTTGGTAACAGCAGCAACTAGTATGGCGAGGATGATGTATACGCAAGTTGGGAAATCTCAGCTTCCCCGATATGCATATATAATATTCCAAGTACAAGTAAAAGCGCGTTAATATACAGCTAAACCAAAGCAGCCGCGCACAGAAGCGTATAATAGATAACAATCGGCGAAACCACGGTGGCACCATGTCTGCTTATCGAGACGCCTCATTCATAAGGCGTCTCCTAAGTCGACACCGACGCAACGAAACTCAACTATAGCATTCCACATTAGCATACGTGTTTAAACTCTCAACAGTGCGCATGCTTCGGCACTACCTGTACCACCGATAGCAGCGCGCATGCGTACCTGTGTACACGGATCCCTCTAAAGTTGGCGCCCCCTATTCCCAAAGATCGCTTCGCTAACGAGGTCCCGTCTTGTTTCTTCAGCAAATAAAATGACACTGCCAGGTAGAGCACGCAAAAGAAAATTGCGGAAAACAAACACACAAACAAATGTATACATGCACGCGGCGAGCACACCACGGCTCTCTAATCAACCACCCGCGACGCCTCGCATGCAGGCTCTATATATATACCTGAAGGCTGAATTCACACCGACCCGACCGATGCGTGCATGCGACTCATGCATAATCCAGAAACGCGCGGACCTGTTGGTTATCTTGCTTTATATATATATATATATTTTTCATTCGCAGTGCGCTCGGGAAACGTGAAAGCGTGTGTGTGTGTGCGTGCGGTTCGGACACGATTACTCATCCGAGCGCGCGACACCCGACGAAACGAGGGCGCGCCTTCCCTATACTGGGGGCCCACATAGCTCGTTAATTATGACCGCGCGCACACCAACATCGCGGACAGCAAGCAGCCTTACACACTGGCTGGTCAGGAACGCAACGAAAGGCGAAGGCACGGGGAAGGTGCCAGCGACGAAGTGGTTGCCTGTATGTTGCGTAATAAGAAATAATTGTAGAATACCGTTTCATTTTGGACTATCTAGATTGAATGAAGACGCGATATTGGCGTTGTAACAGCAGATAGTATATGCAGCCACAACTCAGCACCACATTCCGGCACTTATACCACTAGGTTACCCAACACAAACAACCATCAGCAATTACATAGCCGTATATTTAGCCAACACCAGCCAATATGCTAACAAGTTCGGTACTATACGGCCGTCAAATGCAACGTATAAGTCGTGGCTAAGATATAATGCACTTGTGCCTGCGGCGTGCTAAAGAGAGACAGAGAGGGGAGGGAAGCAATAAATGTGAAATGCCAATCCCCCTCGTGCCAACAGATGCAAGAAATCATCATCATCATCATCATCATCATCATCATCATCATCATCCCATCTACTCATATAGGTATGCGAACCAAGTGTTGAGGCCACAGCAACAGAAACCAAAAACAAAGAAAAGATTAATGACACTGAGAACAGCCCTTCGGCCACGCGTGGCAGTTAGGAAGTGGGGGGGGGGAGGGGGGGCGTGACAATAATAAATGGAGTAAAGATCGTTCCGCTGCGCTTTGACATTGCGATTGCGACATGAACACAGGCTGTGTTAAATGGAGATGGTGGCCGCCAACGGGTGATACAATCAGCGTCAGAGGCAAGAGGGAAAACCGTTCAGGGGGAGAAATATAAAAAAAAGCACGAAAGAAGGTTGCAAAAGGCTTAGCTTACGGATGCTATAAAGTGGCGGAGTGCTCCCGCCTCTTTGCGCAACAACGGTAGCTGTCCTTTATCGCTATCTTTTTCTTTATTTCTTTCACGCACCGCATCTTATCTCTGATCGCCGCTTCCGGTTGCAGAGCAGCCGCAGAGACTGTAAACATTCGTTTTATCTCTGGCCCTGCTGCGCGGTTCTGTCGACGCTGCTGCGTTAACCTGAGCACGAAAGCGCGCACGCACAGAAGCTGCGTCGATGATCATTATGGTTAACCATATCGCTACCTGCAGTAACGACCGTACACGGCACGGCAGTATATTGCAGGGAAGCTAAAGAAAGAGGGAAAAAAGAAAATGCGAGGCAAATCAGATGCTGGCGTTATACAGGGCATGCTCCAGGCGCGTACGTGATAAATGTATATTTATATTTATGTTCTGAAATTGGGGCCATATATAATGGTAATGAAATGTTCAGTGCACGATATCCTTTATTAATTTACCCTATCTTCTTCCTTATACGTGTACTCGAACAGCACAGGCGCGGCAAACGACACTCATCCTGTTCGCTATCTCCCCCATTTTCCCCTTTCCTTTTTTTTTTATATGGGACGCTGCACAATATATATAGAACGCGATGTACCTTGACCAAGTCAGAAACCCTCTTGAAACGTTCGTTATTTATGGACAAATAAGATAAGTTGTTACATCGTTTCCGGCAACGCCTCCACTGTGACATCAATTTTCTTTTGTCAAAGGAGAAAAGGCCGTTCATGTGTCAGCATGCTTGAGCCAACAAGTTATCGATAGGGTATCCAGTTAAAAAAGAAAAAAAGAACACTTCTCTTAATGCCTTTATGGCGATGTAGGTACTCGGTAAATAAATAAATAAATTCCTTCCCACCTTTCGCATATATTTCCACAAGTAACAACCACTTAACGGATGCTGCGCGACAAGGCGTGGTGTCCGTCTTTATATTGTGCGGTAATGCGCCAGCAATCGCGCTTATATGCATAATCAATCAAGTGCGACCTAATCGATAACATCTGATAGTGCGGAAACTCAAATCAGGCGCCCCCTTTTTCGCCTCTTCACCACGCCGGAGGTATGTGCCGCTCAGTATAGCTGTCTACCTGTTACATCACTTCCTCCTGCATATCGTCGTGTTCAGCTCCACGCTGCAGCCGCCACTGACCGCTCACTGACCACATCAGCGCGTTGCGGCAGAAAGAGATAAGAGCGCCTCCACGGGCTTATCACTTTCACTCTTCCGAGTCTGCAGACCGCAAACATGGCCGCAGAGGCAAGCGGATCTCTGTCCTTATCGCCGTGTGTTTTCTTGTCTTGCTTTCGCTGCTTTGTCTTTCCTCCGTGTCGCGCAAAAAGAGTCCGCGGGTGTGTTATTGTGCGGGGAAGCAAAGAGATACCCTGTGCTCCGCAGCAGCCCCTATGGCGAGTGAAAGCGAACGTGTCCGAGCGCGTCGCCTCGAGAAACGTGCTATAATCTTGTCGCAGTCGCGGGCTGTGCAAACGCAAATGCGGCTCGCTGATTTCTGTGCATAGTACATGTACTCCTTTTTCAGGCGAGCTGCTCGCTCATTGGGCCGTGGCCAAGGCTTCTTCCACCGAACGCGAATTCCTATATACATGCATGTGGTTTTGAAATTGGGGAGCTAGAGGGGCAGCGAAGTCGTTTCGGGGGCCTTCGACGCGGTACCGATGCATACTCCCGCCAAAGAAAGAAAGAAAGAAAGAAAGAAAGAAAGAAAGAAAGAAAGGAAGGAAGGAAGAAAGAAAGAAAGAAAGAAAGACGCTCTCTCTCTTTCTCTTAAGGATAGTCAGTATTGCTTCGCTTCCCGTTCCGGGGCTTGCTCCGAAACGTCCATCGCAGAGAACCACGATATATCAATATGTATATATAAGCGAAATCGCCCGGGGCCCGTATATTTCACCGGAGATTTCGCCATTTCTCGACGCCACCATATACTTACAGTTTAACCGGATTCAGAACTCTTGTGCACCTTGCTTAGTGTTTTCGCTCGAACGCTCACAGGAATTCAAGTATGTCCGATAGACGTAACCAACAAGCTCATGTTATTAGGTGCAGCGGTGTATGCGCAACTGTTGTGACCCAGACATCCTGTACAGATCAGCCTGCATAAAGTCAGCAAATGACAACTGACGCGACTATAAGAACATCCAATGAAACTTGAGCGAATTCTCATAAATGCTATACCGGACTGAGTGACCGCCATCTGCAAAGGTCATTTTCCTAAAAAAAAATTAAAAAATCCTCCATTACTCTTTTCCTAGCTGTGCAGGACATAGTCAACCAGGCTAAGCCCTGGTCAACCTCCGTGCGTTTTATTTCGCTGCCTAATCTTTTGACTGCAGGTTTGCTTTTTTATAACGCTTCGTACTGCAGGACTGGTAAAAGTCTTCGAAATGCCGAAAGGGTTGCACAAGCACTTGTAAGCGCTTTCGTTTGCGTCCGCCGGCGTTTCCGTGTTCCAGTGTTTCGGTTTTGCTCCTTGCCGCGCCTGCGTCAGCCGATTCGGCTTGTCTTACGAAAGCTAATTCCTTCCTCGTCACACCTGGCTCGCGCACCTGACACTGGTATTCTTTTTCCTCAACGTTCGCAAATATGAAAGCTCTTCTAGCACGCACTCTGTGAGAACAAATGGATCGCCGGTAAATGTCTGTTGGCGAGTGTGTAACTTATTAACTGCACCTGATTTTGACACCCTTCTCGGTATACCATAGTTTCCGTATAGTATATAGCTCGCCGACAGGGGCCGTGCACGGTGGGCAGAGACGCAGCGAAATCGAGTGACGTATATATGGGTCATTGCCGTCGTGGATGGATGCTTCATATACCTGTGCGCCACCAAGCCCTACCTTCCGCCCAATGTATTCCGTCTATGCGAGTAAATTTGCCAGGGTCCCTCAACTCTTGTAAAGCTCTTAAATCTTGTTTTCGAACGTAAGCAGTGCGAAGGTTACAGCACGGACACAGATAGACTCGACGGGACGGGCTCTATACTCCAAATTGTTTCTCCCTTTCTGTCTTGAAGGAAAGAAGTTGGAGTACACCTCCCGTCATGTCTCTGTGTTCGTGTTGTTTTACCTTTCGCGCTGTTTAGGTTTGAAAACAACAATTATGCGCGACCAACTAGGCCCGCAACGGCGTTCTGCTGAAATCTTCCTTTGTTTCAGAGTTCTCAGTTTACAGCTTCACTGCGCGTTACGGTGCATAGTAACACTAGTGTCCATGCTACTTCGTTTTTCTTCAGTCTCCGATTCTCCGACCGGCTTTTACCACTACCGCAGTAAGAGACCCACCCCCCCATCTCCCAGTGTGGAAATAAAAGAGGTTGGGGAACGACGGGCCGGTGGTCACAGGCCAGAGCGAATTTGAAACAATCCAGGCGCCGAAGAAACGCTTCGAGAACGCGCAACGAAGAACTAAAGAGAAACACATGCAGAATCTGAAACCCAACGAGCAATCCGAATCGGGGACGCGCGGTGCGGCGCGTCTCTTCGAAAGAAAACAAAGATATGCAGAACGCGTGTGTTACGTATCACGTTCGCGTGCATTTGTGTATGTATGTAGCGTCAAACTAGCCAGAGCCGTCAGGCGATGCCGAAAGGGGCAACGCGTTGCCTATCGACTGCACGCCGAGCTTCCGTATCGTTCCAAAGCAGAGCGGGTACAGTATATGCTATCCGCGCAATGAGCACCCCCTCCTCTCTCTCCGCTCCATCTTGGCCCGCTGCTCCAATATCATCCGGCTCAAGGTTCTCCATTGTAGCGGAGGAAGGCTCCAGCGCTGCTGCTTGGCCCGAGGAGTGCCAACAGCGCTGACGTCGAACGATGAAAACAAGAGAGGGTGAAAGGGTGCGGAAGAGGGAGGTGAGTGTGGTAACTTCCCGAGGCTCGAATGTGAGCCGAGAAGGCCAAGGATCGGAGCGTTCGAAGAACAGCAGAAGAGAACTGAAAGAAAGCAACCAGAAAGAAAGATAAGCGTGTACGTAGGAGACATACCCGGACCGAGCCGGTAACGAACTTGGATGACGTGAAGAAGAAGGGGGAACGGGTTGGTTGTTGCGGATGGGTGACTGGGTGCTGTCGAGAGCGTGGGTTTAAAGAGAGCGCTAAGTGAAGAAAAAACAGAGGAACACGGCTAACGCTATACGTCATAGGAAGCAAAGAGAATTGCCAGCGACACGAGAAAAGGAAGCGCGAAGAAAGGTAAAGCGTGCAAAATAGCGAAGACACGAAAGAGGAAAGACGAAAGAGCACTGAGAAAACAGAGGCGCCCTCGCATGCTCGTGTGGGCGCTTGCAGCTCCGCGTCGGCAGCTTCTCCTTTCGTCGAGGACAGGAAAATGAAACCGTAAGAAAAGGAGATAGTGACTAAGTAGAAGTGAAAGTGTAGGAGGGGAGAGGGGAGTTAAAAGGGGCGAAAGACCACGGCCGGAGCTGCTAGGCCGATATCGGAAACGTTGGGGGGCGACCCAAGACAGTGGCAAAGGAATTCAGCAACAGCGCCTCTGTTCGTCTATATAGAGGAATGCGATTCCCCACCCGTACCCCCCTCCCCCCATCTCTCTCACACACTACCCGACTCTGCGCTTTGACGAAATGAAAGATTATGTCAGGGGGCGACCAAGCGAAAGCGAACCAACTATCCGGCAGTCTCTTTTCTTCAGAGATGATGGGGGGAAGAATTTGCATCATAAATAAGTGGCGGGGGAGCAAAGACGAGATTTAAAGGCCAAGGAAGGGAGGGAGCGCCAGCAGGCGAGTAACACGTTACCGCAGCGCGGCTCTGAAAGGGAGAGTGGAATTGGCCAACAATGTATTTAAAGGAACTTGGAACGGTAGTGTGGGTTGAGGGTGGTCGGGGCATGCCGACACATTATTCTCCCCACATCGCTCTATGCCGCTGTGGTCCCGAGGGGTATGGCAGCGGTGGGGAGGAGGAGGAGGGAACGTGAGTCACTCCGGGAGAACTTGCGTCGGTCCTCGCTTTGGGACATTTCCAAGCCCCGCCGCAGGCAAGCCCATCGTGGCGCGTAACCTTCTTGCGAAACATTCTAGCATGTCGCTCTCCGCGTGGTATCGGCCCTCTCGTAAAAACTGGCTCGCGTTCCGACGCCGGGTGTCACTCGAGCACCAACTACGGTGGGGGTGGTGTGGTCCTCTCACAATAGAAGCGGGCCTTCTTCCTAAGTTCGGGGAGACCGTGTTATGACCGAGAAGTAAGAAGATGACGCCGACAAAGCCGTGGGTTCAAGTTGGAAAAGAAGCTAGGGAGGGGGGTCTTCTGTTCCCCCTTCTGCTCACAAAGGAGCGGATCACAGCGAGGTGTCCTGGAGCTCCGAGAGAGCGAGCGAGAGTAACCAAGCGAAACGCGCGGGTCGTAATCTAGCGGTCCCAGAAAAAGCAGGTCCCGTTGCACAACAGCTGATTTTCGTTCGCCTCCTCTCTTGCTCGCCATCTTGTCATTTTCATTGTTTTCTTTTTTTCTGCTTCTAAAGGAAGCAGTAAAGAAGGGGAACGACTTTCGTATTTTTTTATTTATTTCTTATCTTCTCTTCCTTTAAACCCGCCCCGTATTCTTCCGCTGAGAGCGCGTTTCTTTTTCGGTTCGTTTGTTTACCCGTTTTCTCCGCGCGAAGTGAGCGAACCGGGGGGGGCCTCTTTGTCTGGTCGGTCATTTCCGCGTATGTAGTAAGACGCCTGCATAGTAGGGAAAGGGTGGGGAGGGGGGGGGGGGTTCAGAGCTTGACGGCACATTAGGGGTGATGGCCCAAGCCCTTTGGGACCAATGGGCTGTCGCCTGGTTTCGCGGGGTGACGTCACAGCACCTGCGCGCATAAAGCGCCGCGTTGTTCTCCTCGAGGTCGGCCATGAAAAAAGCGGCCACCATGCATCTCTTGGAGCAACGAATTACGGAGCCAAGGCGCCTTCTTGCGAAATGGCAAGGGTCATATCGTATATGATACACTGTAATGCACGAACAGGCGCGACTCGTTTCGCTTCCGCCGATCAAATTTGAAAGCACTCTCTCTCTCTCTCTATTTCTCGTCGGTTTACAGCATGGTTCTTGTGTGGGCTGTAGGACCCACAGAGCCATCAGGAGGTTCGCAGCGGTGTCAGAGAACATGATACATCGTGGCGGGGCCATTATGAGATCATGCGAGCGCCGTGCTCAATATCTCCGCGGCGTTCCATCCGTTCCAGTTCGCGCGGTGATCAGTCTTGCATGCGTGATAGCTCGCATATCCCTATAAAGTGACTTAACCTTTCTTTTAAAGAAAGGCTCTTCCGTATGCTTCATCGCATACGCATGCATGCAGACGGAAGACGAAGGTTTATGTAGAGCGAAGAAACAAACACGACGGGCACGGAACAGCGAGCAAAATGACAGGTACACGAAAGAATGAAGGGAGCGAAGGGGAAAGAGAGATGCATAATAGATACAGCTATTGCTTGTTTCACTGAGAAAGGCACAGTGTATGAATATGAAGAAGAGTTTACGAAGAGTGTTGTTGGTCTATGCATTGTGTACAACGTCGCAAGTGGGCACCTTTCCGTTAGAAACCGGGACCCGTATTCACAGCGACAACTTGCGATCGAAATGGTCGTAAGAAAATAATTTCAGCAAATCCCGATGCTGGACATATGATTAAACATGCTGAATGGCAAAATCGCTTACGAAGGAGAACATTTGTGAATTCTGCCCCAGCACTGGTAAACTAGAAGGTAAGAAGCAAGGCAAGCTAGAATCGCTTTGCCAACACAGGACTTGCATGGTTCACGCCTTACTTATTCTTCCAATTGTGCAGTGAAACCTCGTCGACACAATCCCTCGTAACAAGTTTTTCGAGATAATACGCCCCTCCCCTCCCTCCCCCACCCCCCCACCCCCCCACTTTAATTTTTACCCCCTTTCAACACTCCAGAGGCTCGCATGCCTTCATAAGGTTGATAAGGTTATGCCCCTCCCACGATGATCGCATCAACTAGATTCCACTGTATATATTTCCTAAGAAGTCGAAAGTCGCACTACTCTGTCTGTGAAGTTATGACGTGCAGTTATGATGATAGGTATTCTTATAAATTCAGCAAACAGAAAGAAGAAAGAACAACAAAACCAAGTGCGCGGAAGCTCGTCGAATTCGCGAGCATTTGCGAGGGCACGACCTCCAACCATATAAGCGTGCCGCATCCTTTCCAGGGAATAATAGCGGCGCGATCGAGCTATAAGCGAACAGCGACGGATGTACGCCACATGCGACAGCGGTTCGAAAACAGCGAGGCGGCATAATGGCGAGCAGTTTATGCAAAGGCCGGTGACGACAGAGTCAAGTTCTACGACCTCGCTTGTTTCCGAAACACGCGCGCGTTAAGCGCACGACCTCGACTGACTCGCGAAAGGTTAACAACATCCATATACGAACGCGCATGTGCTTTAGCTAGAATATACGTACAAACATATGAAATGCCGGCACTTTGCTCGCTTTAGCACCTGTCGCTACATTATTATCAGTTGCTTTTTAAACGTATCTGCCTTCCTGTAAACCAGTCATCTCTTGGTGATATCTATAGAACTCCCAATTCTCTTTCCACATCTGCGGGATTCCTTAGCCAGGACGTCATCAAGCAGCTAAATAGATGCCTCAATTTCCATTATTATCGTTGCTCGTACAAAGCGGGGTCTGCTTTGTTCAGGTATGAAGAGAGAATGAGGCGAATCAGCTGGAACAGAACTAACAGATCTTTTCGTCCGTGTGTCGCTTTCTGCCATTAATTGGACAGCGAGCTGTATAATGACAGAAAGCCAGTATTACATTTCTGTTACGAAATAACTTTCGTATACACTTTTTTAGTTTTCCGAGCATGAATACCCATGTGAATAAGGTGTTCACACAAACCTGGCGCACAGTATGTTGCTTTCGAAACGGCCATAGCGCAGCGACACCGACTATAATACGATTTGTTTCTTCAATACCTCGTATTCAGCAAACAAACCATATCAGTAGGTGTCGCTGATTGCCATGCTAAATAGGGCTATCCTTAACGGTAACTGGGTAAAGAAACCCGGGAGAACGCTATAAACAAGGGATGCATTTCTCGTCCCCCTAACTGGTGGGACTAATGAACTTTCTCTTCCATCAAAGAAACAAAATGTTGCATACTTTCAAAAGAGCTAACTTGTCAGCAAGTCTCAGGCGCAATCTCCGTTGTGTTCCACTGAAACGACGCCGGCAGTGGAGCGAAATTATAATTTCTTGTTTTATTGTAATTACAGAAACAATGAAAACACATTTCGACAGGAACGTTCTAGCACTGTAAGTTTACGTATGACGCTCTTCTCTTGAGTGCAATGGCAGCTACTGCACATGCTACGCAGCGCCAGTGTCGACGAACAAACGTGAAATACTCGACATAAATTCAAACACCTGTGTCACTCATGAGCACCTGGCCGGAAGGGGAAGAATAAAATCTGAGAGAGCGTAATGAACTTGTTCAATGCAAGCGAGGTCGTCTCCCTCTAATGTGGCTCCTAAAACGGCTTAACAAACAGGCATGCTTTTCTTTTCCTCCCTCCATTGAAACACGTATGTTGCTTGTGCACGCGGTTGAATTGCAGGTGCGTTTGCCCCGTAGTTTAACCAGCTACGCAGAAACCATAAAGTACGTGTCTTTTCGCACGTGTTTGCTTTTCCGATATGTGTTGACGCCCTATACGGCGGAAATAAAGACGGCAGACTGTCAACGACCGAGGTCGTTAACACAGGGTAGCCTTTTTTTAAAACGTCCGAGCACCGACCGGTCATTCGCTTCTGTGTGTTTCTCTATTGTAGACGTCTAAAATAACAAGCGAGCAAAGCAAAACTATACAACAACCGAAACGGAAATACGTGTCAGAGGTGACATGCTCCGCGTTGGCTGCGATGTGTGGACTGGGCGGTCGTTACTTGCGCCTATGGTTGACAAGGTGTTTCGAGTTAGTTATTTGCAGTTTAGTTATTTTATTAGTGGTTGCTTATTAGAAGAAATATAGACAAAAGTTGGGAGGAAAATAATTGCTGTGGAGACCGCAGTAACTGTCTAGCTCATCAGCTGACACCTGAACCGCGGACTCCAATAAGCCTGTACGAACATCGAACTCTGGGAGGCGCGTCGATTGAAACCGCCAACGTAAGCAAGTGAAGGCGGAACTCGCGCCGCCCTTCAATTCACGACGAAGAGAATGAAACTGTCACGCCCTCGAATTCAGTAACGTACAAAACAAATATAAGAGGTGGTCACTTATACAAGAGGTATATGGTGGCGTACCTGGTACATCGCACAGGTACACACTACTTGCGCGATGCACACTACTTGTACACACTACATTGCGTGCGTGTGTGTGTCACGCAATGGATTGAAGGGGCCTAAGGTTGTTTGTTCGTCATATAACATACAGTGCATGCTTCTAAAGATCCGTGCATTGCATCCGTTTGCGCGATGTGAACTGTTTCCTAAAAGAAAACATGATGTCGATGCCGATCTCATACCGATGTCAATGACCGACATGTGCATATGTACCAGACGCGCGGGGTTCATATAGTTTTGAATCTATATACTGCGTGTGTGATGAGGTATGCCGTACAGATTAGGCAATGTTCCACGTTTCTAAAACGATGTTGTCTAAAACGACCGACAGCTGATGTCACGTGACTGGACAGATGAGGTGAAGAAGGCGTCAGGTGAAGTCCGCGTCCTCACTGTCGTTGTGCACGTGTCCCGTGTTTGGTTTCCTCCACATTCGCGAGTGAAAGCGCCAAGAGTGTGCGACCATTCCGCGCATCCAGGCAGCGCTGACGCTGCCAGCCCGACGGGAAAGGCTGAGGTCAGCGTGAGCAGTTGTTGTAGGGCTGGGGCTCCACGTGCGCGGTTCGTTATCGCCGCGAGGTATCGAGGATTTCCTCCCTCCGCTCCAGCGGTCAGGCACCCAGCAGCCGAGGTTTACCCACCGCCGACAGGCGCCCGACGACACTGACGACATAAACAAACATGCCCGGAGCACAACCGCGGGGGCGACGTATTGTGTGAAGGAGCTATAGCGTGTGTGTGCAGGTGTCGCACTGTGTTTTCCGCTGCCGAGGCGAATTTCGTGAAAAGCGGTGGCTGCCTGTATCTCTCTATCGCAGCGTGTGTTCTCGCGCCGTTCGCGCCGCATAACGTGCACCTGCAAATTCTGTGGAAAAGGAAATTAAAAGCTCTCGTTGAGCTGAGTGCATGTGCGTGTCGAATTTAAGCGCCGCTCAAGTACGTTTGAAAAACTGCGCGCGAAGCTTTTGGCATCGGAAAAGAATGAGCGAAAGAAAGCGTTCACATGCGCGCGCAGGAGACAAGCGGAGAAAAACGCTGCAATTGCATCCCCCCCCCTCCCCCCCATTATATTTTTGGTTCAAGGCCAGTGTCTGACGAGAGTGCACTCATGGTAAAGAACAGGTGTTTCAGGGCAACGAGAACGAGGGGTTGAAGATTCCACGTAAGCAATCTTCTCAGCACCTTCAGAATAACCGCAGTTATGAGGGTGTGAGGAAGAAGAAGCGCCGCTATCGCCAGCCGCATTGCCAACGCCGGGCTCGCTCAGCGCGCGCTTCTGGTTGCTGGCGTCTCCTGGCTGCCTCGCCGCTTCAGAGCTGAACGATCTTCAGATCTTCAGAGCTGAACAAAATAGTGACACCCTTCCTTTTCAAGTGGTTTGAGCGTCCGCCTCGCTCAAACACCGGAGCTCCGGGTTCGGCTACCTGCGGTTCAGGCCGGGTAATACTCCAATGGTATATACACATACAGTAACGTGAATAACAAGTAGACGTATAATAACCGATTCATTTAGCGCCGCCAAGTGCTCGCTCGCCCGCTTTTTGACACTGCATCACATATTTATAATGCCTCTTAAAATTTCAACACGCCGCTTCACAATATAACGGAAGCTGCGAACCTTACCTCCTTCCATTCGCGTAAGCGTGATTCAAAGCACTTATTATTTCATTTTCCACAATTTTTCATCCCGATGAAAAATGGTCCTCGCGAACGAGGCGTGGATGATTTACTTAAAGCCGCGCTCGCGGACGCTTCTTCCGTATATAAGACAACCACCGCGTGAATAGTGCATACTCCTCGTACAACGCTTATAACCTAATAAGCGCCGCTCAAGGATCCAATTTCGTAGCTCATACGACCGCAATTAGGCGCCATTTTACCCGACTCGCTCGCAATCTTGACCATCAACAGCGAGCTGTAAAGGCAGCCATGTACCTCGGTGGTCCCCCTACGGCTATTTTTATAAACATTGTAACGACTTCCACGGGGCCGGAAGTCACCGCATATACGGAAAGCACACCCACCAGTTGAGCGCGAAAGGCCTTCTGAGCTACGGCGTAATTGTCTCGGCGATCCTTATAATTACGCGTCGCCACTTGACGCCTTTGTGCAGCGGCGCTCGCGTTGGTGTGTGTTTGTGTGCGTACGTGTGTGTGTGTTAAATGAACTGAGAAGGGCATCCGAATGGGCCTAGCTCAACCACGGTATAGTGCGCGGCGGTCTGTAAATTCGTACACACCTGACCCCAACTCCCTGAACATATATATTACCTCACACGGAGCGTGTCCTTGCCCAAATTTAGTGCTAAACGCCATACGGGTCGAGCTGTTGCGTACAAACCGCACCCTTTCTCAGCACTCTCTTCAGGCCATTATCTCTTTATTTTTAACACTCTTTTTTTTTTTCTCGTTATCGACACCCTCTTAATGGACTTCCACAATGCGAGCGAAACAAAATTGATTTATGGGGTTTTACGTCCCAAAACCACGCTATGATTATGAGAGACGCCGTATGGTGGAGGGCTCCGGAAATTTCGACCACCTGGGGTTCTTCAACGTGCACTGACATCGCACAGCACACGGGTCTCTGGCATTTTCGCCTCCACTGAAAATGCGACCGCTGCGGCCGAGATCGAACCCGCGTTTTTCGAACTCCGCGCCGACGGCTCACTTACTTCCCTACGCTGCCAAAATACACACTTTTGTCGTAACGTACGTATGTTTGTGATTTCACTTGTTTATCTCTTGCCTTTGTAACAGTTTTTATGCGACGAGTTCGTGCACCGCTACGAAGCGTATAGTGTGACGAGAGCGAGAACGGAGGCACATCTTTTTCTCTCTCAATTTCGCCCTCGCGGAAAACGGGAGCACGAACAGGCGAATGCAGACAGGCTCGGCGCACGACGCTTGCTTTTTACACCAAACAGAAACCGACTTCGGCGGTGCACATTGGAAGGGAACTGCGAATAAGAAAAGAAAACAAACACCGAACACGCGCGGCAGAGGCACCGTTCGGCACGGAGGCGCAGAAACAAACAACGCAGCCTTCCGCCTTCTGTGCAAGATTGTTATGCTCGTGCTCGGAGGGACACCATGCTCTCGCTGAAGTGATCGCGGCAAACAAACAGAACGAGAGAAGCAAGCAGACATCCCTTCGTGCCCACGTGTAACAGCAGAGAACACATCCTTCCTATCACGCAAGTATGGCGCAAGAACACGACCCTGAGACTGGATATCCTGGCGTGGACCCGTTTTCGAATTGTTTCTCTCCTTGCCCATCCACCCTCCCCTTATTCTCTCCGACCCATATCTCTATCTTTTTTTTTTTTACTCTTTGACAGCCAGTAATTCGAAAGAATACCGATTCCCCTTGACGCAGATAGCAGCATTGTTGATCCTTTCTCTCAAGCCGCGCATGAACCAAACCATGTATTATAGTTTGCCCCGAGAAAACACACACACACACACACACACACACACACACACACACACACACACACACACACACACACACACACACACACACACACACACACACACACACAGCGGGTGGTGGAGAAACCTGTTCGCGAACAGCCCAAACTAAACGTTTACCCAAGCGCCTAGCGAGGGCTTAGGCTTCGCAAGTGTATAATGCCGTGACCTAACAACCAGTTGGCCGCATACGGAGCCCGTGTATTGTACGTGTTTGTTCAATCTACGAGAGAATCGCCCTCCACAACCAAAACGCCTTGGATGGCACGGTGCACGCGCGGGCGCTGCCTTCAACGTAGACGGTTATGTAGGTGCAACGATGCGTGGCCCCTCATTGTAAAACCTGCGCCGCCCCAAGAAAAAGTTAACGACAAGCCGGCGGACAATTGCCTTAGCCAACGGAAGCATATCCGGCGCTGAACAGGTGTAATGTATTGATTCATTTCGCCTTATCCCATATTCCGTTCGAGTCATCGATAGCGTTCACGGCCGGCCCTGTGAATAACATGGGCGGGAAGCCAAAAGGAAAATTGTTGTAACGATATAATCGCCATATCTTCCTGGCCCTGCGCTGAATATCGCGTCTCAGTTATTTCAAGGCGGAGAGGACGGATGAAATTTTTGAGCATAGGAAAGCCTTGGTTTCACGTATGTGTGCATTTACACTTCGTTGCCAGAGCCGTATACAGATGTGCTCGTAAGAGAAACGTGGTGACGAATTCGGAGGACGAAAAGGACATGACAACTTATGCGCTAAAGGCAAGGGCGTAGAGGGAAAATATGCCTTCGTCGGAAGAGCAACTCGTTGAACTGTACTGCTTTTAAAGGCCATCATTCAAGCTGCCTTTAGATATTGTGGCATGTTCTATATTCGCAAAAATAAGTATTTGCCTTGTAAGGGAAACGGGGTGGTATGTTCTGTATTTGCCAAAGCACCATTTCTATATCGAACCGTCCATATTATACGGTTCTTTCTTTCTGCTGCGTCTCACGCGGAGGCATCAGATGTTTCATACACTCTTAAAAAAAAGGTAGTGCTACTTACTAACTTTGAGGTAGTAAATGCTTGTCACAACATTGACTACCTAAGTAGTAACTGCAGGTAGTAAACAGCAAGGTAGTAACTTTACTACCATGTCAGTTACTACCTGCAGTTACTAGCTCTAGGTATGGGTAGTAACCAAAGGTAGTAACTTTACTACCATGGCAATCTTTTATCGGGCTTATTATAATTCGGTTTATATTTGCTTTTTACGTTGGCATATCAGGTGGACTGTATTTCAAAAGATTAAGATCAAATAAAAATGAACGCCGTAAGGCATTGTCTGGTCACGCTGATTGGTGCTGACTAATTACATCGTGCTCCACACCAATTAACAATTGCTAATTACTTCATCTGATTAGCCCTGCGAATACGCTGCACATAGAGACATTTACGTGACAGCTTACAAACATGTTCGAACCAGAAACGACAGCACACACTGCCGCACATGGAAGATGAAACCTTCTACGCGATATAGGTCCCTACTTAAGGACGCTCTCGTTGTTCCGGTAAGCAGAAGTATATGCGGATAAGTATTCAACGTTTTGGATTGAGATTCTTTTATTTTTCTGTTTCCGAATATGTATGCAACCACCGCTGCATACGACTTTTATTCAAACATGATCAAATCACTTATAGTTTGTCTAAATTCCGCGTACGCCTATCACAATTACAGCATTATATACTATTGCCAGTGGAGGTAGTACAATTACTAACCTGATACGTACGCATGTAGTCACAGTTACTACCCCTGACATTTACTACCTCTAGCATACATCTAAGCTAGTAAGTGACAAAAAAAATGTAGTAACGGTGCCAAAACGGTAGTAACTGGTCCCGTTACTAGCTTTTCTACTACCTTTTTTTTAAGAGTGTACCATAGGAAATGTACACACATCTCACGCTTGTTTTTGAGTGGGGCAACTCCCTCTTGGACATCTTGCTCAGCCATGGGAGGCCGTTTGCTTCGTCTCTTGAGTTTTTCTGATAAATAAATCCCTGATCCCTGATCCATAAATCCCTGATCAAACAGTCTCCTTCGTCATCCTTATACAGAACATATTTTCTTTTTTCCGAGGAGGAGACAGCCTTCTCTCGTACACAATCGCATAAAGTGAAAATCCGGCGCACAAACTGGAACATTATTTCAATCAAACCTTTTCCCGGTCCCTTCCATCTATTCATTTTTCATTAAACCACACACAAAGCGAAACTTTCCTCAGGCTCTTTTGTTTCCTCGACGTCCCATGAAAAAAAAAAAAAAAAAAAAGCCGGCCTACCTCCACGGCAGCGCATTTGCACGTGTTATAGTGTGTTAACGCGGCCCTGCTCTCGGCTTCCAGCTCAGGTGTGCGGCACCGCTCGGCCCGCAGCGCGGCGATTACCGGCCGGCCGGCGTTGCTCGCGCTCGCGCGAAGCGAGCAGCGAAGCGCACTTGTCTCGCCCGAGATGCCCAGCGTTGCGTGTCGGTGGCAGCGAGAACCTGGCGTACTCTTGCGGCCGCCAGCGCTAGCCGGTATACCGTGCACACACATACACACTCCCTTTGCTCACGCACCCGTGCATCTGTGAAGCTTTGGCCCAACCAACTCCGTGCAGCGTATCGGGAGGCTCGCCTCAGCTGACCAGGAACGAAAACTGCAACGGTTTGTTCATTACACGTATACACGCGGCTAATCTACTTTGTGCGCGACGCCAGTACGCAGGGATTAGGGAAATATACGATATCTCCTTCAAAGTCTAGATGAAGCATGCAGATGCCTGCGGGGTGTGCCATCCTGGACACTGATAAATTCCGCCATCTTGTCAAATTCTGCAATGGCGGCACTTTTGAGCCAGTCGCTGGAGTGCTGCTCTCTGCAGCTGTTCTCTGGACCAATCAGAGCTGCCAATACGACGGAATTTGACAATATGGCAGAATTTGACAGTGTCCCAGATAACACCCCCGTGGTTGGATCCGCAGAAAAAGAAGAGAGAGACCGCTCGCAACAGATGTTATCGGCCGGCTATACCTTTGATGGAACGCTAAGCTTCGCACGACGATTGGCTGCGCGAGGTAACCGTTGCAACGCGGCACATTTCTGCTCCAGGAGCGCATACGCGGGCCGCTTTATCGCGGTTGCGGGCCGTGCCTTATGATTGGTGGAAACGATGCCGCATAAGCATTCGCAGCGCTGCACGAAACTAGCGATGACGGAGAATGGAAAGCCGTGCTTGGGTAGCGGTGGTACGGCCAACTCGGTAGAAGACCGCCCTCTGTTCAGCTGACCTTAGCACCCTTCTTCCCCCGATTTCGCACTTCCTTTTACCGTAGCACTCGCCGAACGTTCCACAACGCCAAGAGAAAAGAAGACGAATAAAGAAAAAAAAAATTCAAACAACGCAAAGGATGCAAGGCGACCGCCGGCCTCCCTCGCTCGAGAAATGACGCCGACGACCCACTTCGAAGTGAACAAACACACGCCGAGGAAAGCGAGCGCGCCAGCTCAGCGGCGACCTTCTCTTTCGCCGGCCGGCTTGGCACAGCTCTCGGCCCTATAGCTTCGCGGAAGCACACACACTATGTATACGCTGCTCGGCCGCCGGCATTAGACTTCTTCGCATATATTGGACTCGCCCCGCACTTACACATCCCGTCTCGCGAACTCGGTGGATGCAATACAGCGAAGGCTACTGAGCTCGCATTAGGAACAAGACTCGAAGGAGGAGCCGAGCCCGCCCATTGTGCGATATGTACTAATCCTTCCGTGATGCTGAAGCTCGCATTCGGTTGGCGCCGCTCTGAAAGGAGATCGGAGGCCGACTGCACTTACTGGTCGGCCGATGGGCCTTAGCTGCGCTGCGTGGAGTTTGCTAGGTGGAGTAGCCTAGTATACTTCGCGCTCCTAACCACAAATACCTCGTCGTCAACTGCGCGAGTTCATTATGCGCGATGACTCATGGTGTGACGCAAGCAGCGGCGTATGTTAATGTTGAAATGTTTATTGGAGAAGCCAAGTACACTGTTGCTTTAAGCACTGGTTGATGTTTACGGTGCAGGGAAATATGTTTCTTGCAGTAAACGTCCGCCCATACTTTTGGCACGCGTTAAATTGGTCCAGGTAGTCGAAATTAAACAGGATCACCACTCAACTGCAGCTGAGTTGCTCTAGGCCTGTTCAAACCACATAATTGAAGTTTTCAGGAACCAAACTCAGAACTTTGCTTCTTTCTTTGTTACCGTCGGTGCTTCATGCATAGGCCGCCTGCCTTCGCTTAGTGCTGGGATTGGCTGAAACTTTCACTTGCGAACAGTAGTTCTAGCGTAAGGTGGTTTTTGTAAATCCGGGTCCACCAGATGTGTTCACAAGGTTATTTCTTCTTTCGTGCTCTGCCATTTCTTCAAATTCGTGGTTATGTGCGTCCGCATGTGTGTTCGTGTTTAATTGTATTCAAATGCATCTGCTGCGTCTCCATCAGGGCCCGTATTCACGAAAACAACTTACGACAAAAAAGCTCTTAAGAGAAAATTTCAGCCAATGCCGCTGCTGGACATATCATTAGAGACGCTTCCGACCAATGGCAAAAAGCACTTACGAAAGAGAAGTTTTGTGAATTCGGCCCCTGGTTATTGAAGTAATTCAATGCAAAACTTGCCGTTTCTTCCCTTTCTTTTCTTTTTCTTACACAACTGAATTCAATACTTCAACTTTTATTATTTATTGTAATACTAACTACAGTTATAACTTATTGCAGCAACGTTTAGGTTGCTCTGTACTAACAAGATTCCACTGATCATTCTGTGTTTATTTTTGCTTCCTTTGTGACTTCGGTACGTCTCATTTGAACGTGCGTTCCTCCTGAGTCGACATCGAGTGAATTCAGCGGTATTGATAAATAAATAAATAAATAAATAAATAAATAAATAAATAAATAAATAAATAAATAAATAAGCGAGTGAATGAATTAATGAATAAATTAGTGAGTGAATAAACAAACGTTAACAAAAGAGTTTCTTCTCCCTTTTGTGTGTGTGTGTGCAAATACAGGCACAGCTCCTGCATTGGGCGCCACTTTGAGGCAGGCCATTCACCTAGCCTCGCGGGTAAGCCGAAACCAGAACCACTAAGTTACTTTACTCGTCAGGTACGTGCATACCATAGGCGCATACTTTCTTTCGTAACGAACGCCGACCAAAAAAAAAAAAAAAAAAATGCCCCTCGTTGTAAGTTGTAAACCCGTTGCGTACGGACCATAGACGGAACAAGACGCGAAGCGTTCCCCACGATAATACGCGGTCCTCCCGAAAGAAATAGGGCGCGGGCCACGGAAAATTCCTGGATGCGGGGTGCCCCAGCTTCCCTCGGGCTCTTCAAATATCGACCGCCCTTTCTCGGAACGGCCACGGTGGCGTAAACAAGTGCGTTTGTACGTCACTCGATCCCAACTCACCCATCTCTTCCGTTCTCGTCTTTTTATTTCCTTTTTTTTCTCTATTCTTGCTCTCGCTAGCGATAAAGCCCGTGTTAAATGAGCTGAACGTACTTCCGAGAAAGAGTGCGAGAGAGAGAGAGAGAGAGAAGGAGGAGGAAAAGGAACAAATCGGATTGAGCGAGACTGTGAGGCTGCTTTCTAATACGCGCGTTTATTTATTTATCTTTTTTTTCAGAGACGGAACGTTGTACTTCGACGCAAACCAACGTGCGGTCAGGTGCCTAACGTTAAAACGAGAAAAAAAAAAAAGAAGAAAAAAACGAAGAGGACGGCTTCTCCAGGTGTTCAACGACGTTGTGTAAACACTCTAGGACGCTCTCCATGAAATGAGAGAGAGAGAGAGAGAGAGAAAGAGAGAGAGCCCACATGCGGTTTCAGTTAAAACTACTCTGATTGTGTGGGGACATAATAAGATAACAGAGTTAGAAAAAAAATACAGAAAGAAAACAGACATTCTGTTTCGCAAGTTCTGCACTGGTGAGTGTCATAGCTTCATTTTGGATGTTGCTGTACAGGTAATTGTTAGCGTCGTGTGAGTCGACAAATTTCAGCATTGTAGCGCGTCACAGATAAAACTAACTAAACGAATAATAACACTACTGATAATGTAACTGCAACACTTTAAAAAGAAAGGAAGAAAGCCAGTTATCTGCGATACATGCATGTTAACATCAGACCGTCCAACGAAAACAATGTCAGTCATCTCTCTCTCTCTTTTTTTCTTTTTTCAGTCAAGCTACAGTCAAGCTACCCGCCTGACATGCATAAAATGCGGGTGACACACATAGCAGAGTGACCTTACAGCTTGCACAAATGGAGAAATGAAGGCCAAGTTGTTTACTACCGGTGAAAGAGTAATAAAAAGGGGTGAGAGACGTTGACATTAGCTTTTTTTTTCTTTTTCAAAGCCTAATCGAGAGTACAGCCAGAAATCTGACAAGGACAGTTCGCTCGCGCAACAGCACTCGTATCATTGTTTACAATTATAACGCCCAGCAATGTAGGCATAGTTAAATCCGTTCTCAGAATAGCCACAGTTAAACCAGGCTTCTCTTTGTCTCTCTTTTTGTAAGCACAACGCACATAAACAATGGCTGCTGCAAAAATATTTAAAGAAAAAACCGTTTTAGATAGGTAACTTAGCCAACTGGTGCTAAGCTGCCAGCTGGCAAGCGAAGACAACTGTCGGGACATTCTTCAAAATGTCGCAATGCGCCGCGGTATATGAGGTGCCCCACCTGTGTAAGCGCTTATGTCGCGCAGGCG
Organism: Hyalomma asiaticum; assembly: GCA_013339685.2. Classification (NCBI taxonomy): domain Eukaryota; kingdom Metazoa; phylum Arthropoda; class Arachnida; order Ixodida; family Ixodidae; genus Hyalomma; species Hyalomma asiaticum. The sequence goes on along the minus strand of CM023483.1, from coordinate 9,063,825 downwards.
AAAGTCGCCGAATGTGCTAATCGTGGCTAATCATTTACGTCGGGTGCTTCCAAGGACAAAATGTTAAAAGGTGCACGACACGCTACGGAGTGCCGTAAACGAAATAACAAAAGAAACGTAACAAAAAAAAAAAAAAGAAGGGAGAGGAAGGCGTGCACACGTTGGCGCAGATCTGCAGAAACGAAACAATGCGAGCGTGCGCGATGAATAGCAACTCTCCTACCGCAAAACTGTGCAACAGCTGTTTTCTCGGCCATTTATATGCGAATGGTGCTGCACCAACAGCTGCGCCTGCTACTTTCTGACAGAGAAAGGACGTTACATCGCAGCTCATGGGAGATGTGGTACCAAAACTTGTTTGACTGGCGCTGCCCGGCTCGCGTTGTCACGTGATCCGACGACATACGGGTACGCGCATTGCGCAAGACAGCTCGTTCGCTACTACTTTGAAATGAACGCATCCGCGCAACGACGCAGCCACCCAATAGCTTCGGTCTCCCAAGAGCGAGACGAGAAATAAAGCGATACCCGGGACTGCTTCCACGGAGCACCAGTCCTGACCCCGCTTTCTTTATTTTTTTCTCGGGCCACAACTGTGGAAGAAACCACGACGCCGTCGACGACGCGCATACAGAAGAGCGGCGCCGTTCAGAAACGAGAGCGTCCCTGAGCGATTTTCGCGAGCAGGCGAGGAACGGCTCCCTCAAGCGAGGAGCTGTCGGAGTAGTTTTCCAAGCACCACAGCAGCAACGGCTTCGCTCGCTTCGACCCCGGAAGAGATCATGAGGCCGCGCGAGTGAGGAGGAGGTTGAGGGAGTTGCGCGGCGCGAGAAACAAAAAGCGAGAAAACCCCCTTCGCTGCCGCGCCCGTAAAGCCGGCCGGCCGGCCGGCTTCTCCGAGGACGAACGGAGAGAATGGGGGGAACAGCAAGAGCTTGGAGGAGGAGGAGGACAAAGCAAACAAATACGCACAACAACCTGGCCTGCACGGCTGCTAGGCGTCCTGTACGCCTCGGGACACAGAGAAGGGCAGCAGTTGCGCTGTGTGCTTGGACCCCGAGGAAGTCAAACATGCACAAACGGGCCGCTGCGGCGTTCCATGGATCGAAGCGAGGGGCGAGGAGGGGGCTGCTGCGGAGTTGCGACACACACGCACACGAGGGGTGCCTGCTGCTGGGAGGCATTCCCGGGAAGGAAGGAGCAAAACAGGCCGTGACGTCAGGTTGACGTCGCTGCGCGTGCGCCGGTTCGCGAGGGGCGAGGCGCGCCTCCATGTTTGTGTGTACGCAGCAAGCGAGGCCGCGCCGGCCGGCTTTCGTTTGCAGTGGTGGCGGCACACAGCTGATCGCCGCCGCGCCTGCGGGGAGCCGCCGTGCGCGCGCCTGCGCTGCCCGGGCTCGTCCGGACAGGGCGAATTCTGTCGAGACAGGTTGGAGAAGCAATAAAGGAAACACGAAATCACGTTTGCGACGCGGCGCACGCCGACCTAACCACTTTTACGAGCCGAAACCAGCTGTACTCTCAATCAGCTGGGAGCGCGGTGGGCCCCCCGCTGCATAGCGGCCATGTCGCCAGCCGGATGACGAAAGCGGGGAGGAAAAGAGAACGTTGAATCGGTACTGCAAAGGGGAATGACGTATCGAAACAAAGCGATTTAAATGTGGGACTCACTTTATGGAAGGTGGCACATCAATGCTGAGTGAAGAAGCTCGCCGCCGTAGCTCGCTCTGACCTTCGGCAAGACGAGAATAGTCCGTGTCCAAGTCCTGCAGGCGAGCCGACTTGCGGCTTTCCAAGAGTCGCACCTCTTCCAAGCGCTTGTGGAGCTGCACCGTATGCGTGATGTGATGGTTGTGCTGCGAAGGCTGGATGCTGATGAGCACGTCGTCGCGCACTTCATCGTGCTCCAGCACGACTCCGGAAACCTCGCGGCCGTTGAACGTCACGTACACACGCTGGCCGCTCTTGAGAGTGAGGCCCGCAATGGTCTGGAAGCCCGGACCGATGAGCTCTTCGCCGCGGTATTCGCCCGTCGTCTTATCGGGAAACGTGACAGTGTAGATATTCTCGTCGTCAGCGTCCGTTTTGGTCGCCTGAATAACACCTGGCATGTGGAGGCCGTCGGCCGTAGGGGCGCACACACGCGTTCCCAGGATCGAGCGCTTCGCCAGCCGCTTGCCCGTCGACATGTCGCAGCCGCTTCGTCGCCGCACGCGTAGCTGTCCCGCTTCTCGCTATCCTCCGGTTTCACGCACGCACACTCACGATTTCACCGCCTGTTCGCGCCGAAGCCGGCGCACTGACATGCTACTAGCCCGAGGAAAAAACACACAGCCGACAAACACCGAGAGGTCCGCACCGGTGCGCCGAGGGGACAACCGCTCTCTATCTTCAGCACAGCTGGCCGATCTTGTCTTTCCCTCACACTTCGGGCCGGCTCCGCTGCCGCTACCGCGCTCGACAACAAAGCCATGTGATTCTAGGAGCGCTTTGATTGGTCGCTCAGCCTCTGACCTATTTCCTCATTGGCTGGCGCCGTTGTCAGGCGGCCATGGCGTTCTAGCCAAGGTCCCGGATGTTAAGCTACGCGCGTTGCGGTGCCGGCCGCTCGTTGGCGAAAAAAGCGCGATCATTACCGAAGAACACGTGTATTTTAATTGTCTCCAGTTTCATGCGTTATTGCGGCATAGTTAGAGGCGTAACAACGCTTACATAGCGAGCGACAGTTGCATATAGCGGCGCGCGTGGCCCCGCCCAGCTGGCCAAAATGTAAACATGTTTACGACGGTGCTGTTGGGCGCCGGCAACCCCCGAAAAAAAATCAAGCTTGCGGCGTCGCTTAGTTACTGTGATGTTTGCGACAATGATGTAACTCGGTGTAGCCGAACCGTTTCAGATGTAGTCGAGGGCTAATCGCAGCAATCCAGACAAACTGTCTTTGCGTGAACGTTGCGCTACGGACGAAGTTTTGGTGGGGTGATTGGCTGTTCCGTGAAGCGCCTCTCTCCCCCACCACCGAAAAGAACGGCCAGTGTTGCCAAGCGCCGCTGAATGGCTTCGGTGGAAAATCAATACTAGCGGGAAACACTGATAGCGTACAGCTGATTCGTCAAAACAAGCTTGGAAGGAAATTTCCGCGAACTCGGGCATCGCCATCGCGCGGTCGTTCGCTCCTCTGTTGCGCGAATTTGACTGTCAGAGCCACCCGGCATGGCGATCCTCAAAGCAGCACTAATGTGGGGCAGGAACGCGTCCAAGGTCAATATACCGGTGATGCCGGCTGCACGCAGTGCAAATACGATTAAATGAATAGCGCTGTTGCGTTTTTCTGGTCGTTTGCGTCCACTTTCGTTATGAATTCGACGCTTTGATATTGCGTCGTTTCTGAAGCTGTTTCAGCGGCGGAGGCGCTGGCTGAATTGAGTTTTGCGTCTATTTAGCGATCCAATGAACACCAGCAAAATTTTATTACCTTACTTTACAGCTGGCAGAATAAAAAGAGAGTTTAGCGAATGGAACAAACACGCGTACATTCAAGAACATTATGCTTTTGTGAGGATATTTATAGTTTATCTTTGCGTCACCGACATTACCAAGTGACAGCGAAAAGTTCATCAGCAAAGGTTACACAAAATATCAGCCGATCAAGAAATCCGCACGTTTATGTCATCTGGTGTGCTGGATCGATTTTCTCCTCACTCAGCGAACTGTACTTGGGCTGGGTACATTGATATCAAAGATTCTGCCGCTCATTAACTGACGGGCTGCGGCAAATTGTGCGAGGCGTGCGTCGAATTCACGCGAGTAAAATTTATGCAGCGTGGCAGACAAAATTTCGACACCCATGTTAGTGTGCTCCAGCTGCGGGTCAAAACGGCATGGAGCCGGCGCATCGTCATAGGAAAACACAGCGAGTTAAAGTGAAAGCAGCCTGTCACACATGAAACATTGAGCTCAATGCCAGTATGTGTCACCTGTCTATAATGATATTATCGGGTATTATCACATATCGCTGCTATTGTAGTCAATGCGGCTTATTAGGTAAATATGCCGAAAAAAAAAAAGAAAGGCAATTCGGGCACTACTGCGGGAGTTTGGTACTCGTGGCGACATCAGGCGAGGTTTCATAAAGCTAATTAAAGCCAGTTGGTCGTATCAGCTTAAGATGGCGCTAGTTTACATAAGCGCATGGACGAATGAGTGCGTCAACTGCTTCATCTACGGAAAGAGGTCTATATGTACATGGAGGAGTGTCAGAACTCTCTCTCTCTCTCTGTGTATCACGACAGTGGAGTCGTGAAACAGGGCTTCTTGTGTCTCGCGAGGTGTTTCTCTGTTAGGAATTGGTGTTTCAATGACGTGCTTCGCCGATTGTATTCATTTATTAGCTTTGAATGTTGAAATAAAAATTATAGTGGAGTTCGAACGTTTGTACTGGCACGCTATTTGTAAATCCGCAGCGTTGTCCGGAAAGATTGTGCGTCTATGCTTTCGAGTAGAACAAATTTCACGGCCGAACTGTAGCGAAACTGGAGCTTACAATTACGACCTCGATGCGCATTTCCAAGAAAACAACGCAAATCAGAAGGGATTAATTGCACTTCGGTCTTCCTCCGTGCCTAGCTTACAAATTTCACCGAACCACAAGACGTGTTGTTACACCTTACGCTTGTACAATAGGACAATAATTTGCAAGTGCACGCTGCATCTTTATATGGTGACGCATATAATGTTTTCATTCCTCGATTATTCTCTATCCCGTTGCCTCAACTCTGCCTCTGCGCATGGCTTCACCACAGAACACTTACAGCTTCACTGCACAACATTCCGCGACAACCGCGCCATCACGCAAAGTCCACGCAGGAAAACCGTAAAAACGAGAGCAAATGAGGTCGCACTTTCGCACACTGGCATTTCTTAGCATTTAATGTTGAAATAAAAATTATAACAGAGTTCAAACATTTGTACTGAAGCGCTATTTGTAAATCCGAAGCGTTGTCCGGAAAGATTGTACGTCTATGTGGTGGCGCCCCCAATCCTCTATACGGTTGACCGACATCTTGGAAGTTGTCGCGAGTCATTTTCATTTATCAGCGATTCGGCCTGTTCGAGCAGTTCACGTTAAACAGTATTGTAGGTCGCGTAGAGAGCTAAACCATGGCCGACTTCGATCAGTTCGAAGCGAACTTCGACAATCCGCCAGTGACGGAAGAAGATCCGGCAGCGGAATTCCTCGCGAGGGAACAGAACGTGCTGGCAGGACTGGAGGATGACAACTTCGACGGTGTCCCCGTGCAGCCGCAGGAGCAGCAGCCCATCGTCGGTGCGGTCTTTTTTTTCCCTCTTCAATGTTTTTTTTCCGATTCTAATGACTCGCAGTGGGTCCTTCCTCGTGCTTACATACCGTAGACCGACGGAAACATTTCCTTACTTTCGCTAGACTCCGGTAAATTGTCAGCCGGTTTATACTTTCTGCAGACCCTTTGGGGCGTTGCTTGCGGTTTTGCAAAGGGGCAGTTCGCTTCGCCAGCGAGAAAACTCCTCTATAATGTCGGTGTATCCTTGCGCGCGATACTTAGTGGATATAGTCTCGAGGCTGAGGCGTTTGAACGTTATCGGAACGCTGTTTTATTGTGGGTTGTAAGCGCAGTGTTACGCGAAGCACCACCGAAAGCTCTGCATACGTGCATCGGGCCTTCGCATATACGCCCACTCTGTACCAGAAAATACGATTTGGGGTGGTACTGCAGTCCGCGTAACGCATGTGATGGCAACGAAGCAGCCGTTGTTTGTTTCTTTCTTATAAATTCATACATTTTTCTGCAATTTTCTGCAGATGGCCCTGCCGATGACGTCGCAGCGGAAGTGCAGGTGAGCTTGATCGTGTTTCGCAGAATTATGTTGTCAGTCCAACAACACCTAAGTTATGATGCGAGTTGCGCGGCGCTCAAACGCGAGCATCAGTTCCTTACCGACATGAGGGACATAGTTTACGCCTACCACGTACCGCACCTCGAGGCAGCTCGATACGTATGGCGCGCTGGAGCGTTGAGATAGAATGGTTCATTGAGGTTCTCGTCCTCTTTGACCTCGTTTATTCCTGCGCTATGTTACAAGCCAGTTTATGATGAACCATCAAACTCAAATTGGTACCCTTGTTTGGTTCATTGAGGGCTTAGTTTCGTTGCGTCAAGGTTTCGTTGCGAGTCGTCCCTGACTTTGCTGACCTTTATTGTTGCTGCTGTATTACCCAGTAGATCGCACCATAGGACAGTCCTTATATTGCGGATGGCTTATATGTAGTACCCTCTGAACAGTTCCCACATATGTACCAGTATCCAGTTTCAGGTTAATTTCACTGCAGAATTAAGCACAGGGGTGAGACAGGTGCTCATATTGCACGGTTTGGTACAATTCCGTTTTCCTGCTCCAAGCCCCAAACTGCTCCAAAACAGCCTGAAAAGCAAGTATTTTGGTGCTCACTTCAGTTTTAGTAGGGAAAAAAAGCGGAGCATTGCGTGATTGAATCTCGGGTTTCCGAGATTTGCTGTAGACACTTCTATTTTTGTCAGCGTACATTGACACGAAAATCAAGACATGTGCAACCAAGACATGTGAGAGCCATTATCTACATGCAACTGGAGTATCTTCCGCGATTAGTATTGCGGTGTTACAATAGAGGGCAATGCACTGGTGAAAAGCTCAGATGAGCTTCTTCGTAGTGGTGAGAAGCAGGAAAATCTTGATAAAATCCAGTGACCAGATTCTCCTGACAAAAGAGAGCACTAATTAACCTACAAGAAGAGCTGGGGATCCTTCAGAAGCTAAATAAGAAAATCTACAAAAGGTCAAAGCACTGATTGGCGAAATCATGTAAGTGGTCCTAACTAAAAGACTATTGTGTGTCGACAGTTTTGATGCAATGAGGATTTCTTTTAATTTTGAGAAATGTACTGACCCCTGGTTGTGAAAAAGATACTTGACTGCCTGGGCTACTCCAAATTCGACTTGTTGAGCTCTTAAGACATCACATTAAAGGAGTACTGACACGATTTTGCGGCGGCGCAAAATATACATTTTTCGTTTCCTAGTCATGTATTGTTAACGCCCTCCGCACACGGAAGCCAGGAAACACGTACAAAATATTTTAATTTGGTTTTAAAGTTCGCGTCGCCCAGCACAGCAAGCCAGCCCCATTGCAATGGACACTACGATGACGTATGAACACGGGCTCTTAAAAATCGCCGAAATCGCGGTCAGAGTCACTGGACGACCGTGAAATTGTCGTTGTTTGCGTGCCTCAGGTGTAATTGACCAAAGACTACAGAGTTGCAGCGACGCTATGAAGAATTTCTGTCCCTACGTGGCTCAGACGTCGTCCGACTATGTTGATACGTCACTAGGAAACCGCCCCCTCGAAATCGAAACCGAAAGTCAGCTTTTAAGGGAGCCGTATTAAAAATATATTCATTGTGTTGCGGGCCACCATGACACAGTTTTTGGGGTTTTCCACGCCAGTGCTTTCATTTACAGCAACAATACGAGAATGTCAAAAATTCGTGTCAGTACTCCTTTAACTGTTGTGATCTGCTCCAAATCAAGGTTCTCCTCCGAAACATTTCGCTGCTCCAAAAACTGCTCCCAAGGCTGTTTCTGCTGTCTCACCCCTTTAAGCAGTAAAACAATGATCACTACCTAAATATCAGTGAACTAAATATTATTCACCGAAAGGGCAACCCTTTTATTAGAGCAGTGCCTTTCGGCCCATCTGTACGGCTGTTTTCTTGGAGTGGGATGGCTGGTTTGAGCAGAAGCGCTCATTTTGTATGTCATATATATATTTTTTTCTTTCAGATGAATGGGCCTTCACAGCCACCAACAGTTGTCCCGGATACATCGCCACGACCAACCCCTGTCCGCGAGGAGCCTGAGAAGATAAAGAAATGGCGTGAAGAGCAGGCCAAAAGGCTGGAGCAAAAGGGTTTGTACCTTCTTTATGTACAAAGCTTTTTAAGGATGCTTGAGTGGTAATAACGTTAGATGTCGCATCATGTACTGGTGCCACCCAACGATATCTGTCATATTGGGGCTGTGGGTTCATGCGTAATCTCGCTAGAGAGGGAACTCTGGCGGCAACTTCAGCCTCCATGGAAATAGTGCTACAAACATAGATTGTCTACCATTATAAGGGAACATTATTCAACATGTACACGTAGGCTATACAGGTGCTTGTTATGCCCACAATTCTTTAAGTTGCATCGGTATGTACAAATGATAGGTTCAAAGACACTGCTACATAGAGACTGTGCACCAAGAGCGTGGTTTATCTTATCGGTCAAAATGTTATACCAAATCTGTTTCTCAGGTAGAAGCTATTTCTAGCTTGACACTGCACAACTCAGTTGCATAACCAGGGTATAAGGGGTTCATCTTGTACATCTTGTGTGCACAAGCAGAAGTATTGCACAACATTATTTTGTTTCTCGGTGTATTTTAATTTGGCAAGAACATACTACATAGCTGACACATAAAGCTGGACAGCACAGCTGCAAAAGCAAGCATCCATTACCTAGAATTGGGACAAGTCTGTGCCATACAGTTAATAAAGAAAGCTGCTGCAGTAAGTAACCAATAGAAGTCAGTTATCACTAGGCCTGGTTAAGTGTGTGGCTAATGTCAGCAAGAATTGGCTAGTGTGAGCTCCAAGTGATGGCTGGTATGGACTAGTGCCAAGTAATGTTGGCTATAGCGTTGCTGTATGTTAGCAATTCCAGGTAATGCTTATGTGCTATCTGAAAGCTGCTCAGTAGGTAGCATCTGGTTCTGGTTCAATTTTTGAATGAATAATCTTCCATCAACCCTTTGAGACAGAAGTACTCTTTAGGGAACATTATATAATTCATGTGCTGCCTGAACCATTGTACTTGCAGCTACAAAGTCCACTGGCAGCACAGTTCATTCTGGTGATTTTTATTGGCCTTATGGCAGCGCCATTCCGCTGCGGAGCATGAGATAGTGAGCTCATTTTAATATTGTCCCGTGGCAGCCACATTTCAGTTTGGGCGTACTGCGGGAATGCTTGCAAAAAGAAAATTTCATATTGCCCACACTTAATCTGGCAGCTTCCTTCTTGGTGTTGCTTATGTAGCTTTTCCTTAGGTACCTGAAGTTTAAATGAACTGCACCAAATTCAGTTGCTATCTGAGTAACACATTAAGTAACATACATATTAGTAAGCTTCCAAATAACATTTATGGTTTAGGAGGCATATATGCAAAGATACCTTTTAGTCATCAAACACCTCTAAAACCACATTGATCAATAGTTAACAACCTGGGTCTGAAATTCCGCATCAGTTGTTCTCCGTTGTTAAAATTGAAGCTTGCATCATCTCAAAGGCATGTGGAGGCTTTTGTGGAGGTCTGATGAGCTAGAAACGGGGGAGGCAAGCAATGCTTGCTGTTGATGATTTCTGCTTTACAGAAAAATGCAGCCATCTTGCCTAGTTTATTCAGTTTCGTCAAGATGGCAACAAGGACATAGTGCCAACAGTAGAAACTAGGCAACACAGTGCTGCATTCTACTCTGATTTATTGGGCGGCAACAGAAAGCTTTCATGCACGAGAAGTGCACCCGCCATATATAGATTGTCGGACGCTGCTGTCAGAACAATAATAGTGCTCACAAAGCATGGTGCTCAGGCAATGTCCTGTCCACCTCTCATATTTTCTGCCACATGACAAGTGTACATACACTAAGTATTTCATGCAGGATACAAACTTTCCCCTGTGTCCCATTTTACTGTGAGGGGAGAAAATGCTACTTTCTACAAAAAAAAAAAAAAAATCATAGTGCATTGAGCAGTAGAGGACAGTGATGGTGTATGTGAATTCATTCTCTCCACAAGGGAATGGGTATTTGGATTGCTCCAGGAGAATGTGGACATATTGAAGTGGGGCCATAATCTGAGATGTGTCGCTAAAGGCGATAGTACTCCTTTGGTAATGTGTCTCCTTTGGTGGTGGTCAGCTGATTTAACAAACTGGAAACCCGTCCTCAATTTTCCGGTTTGTTCAACCATCTGATCACCACCAAAGGAGGCACCAAAGGAGATGCATACATCACCAAAGTAATGCTGTCGCCTTTAGCTCCACATCTCAGAATGCACCCCCTGGATATTCTCCTAAGCATTTTTTTTTTTGCATGAAACCAACGCTACAAAGTTTCTGGAATGTTATTTTAAAACTGCGTGTTGGCCTAATATTTGCCTCTAGTGCCTCTTCAAAAATGAGACGAAGAGAGTTGAAGAACACTACTTACGATTTCTATAAAATTTCTTAAGGTTAATGTGAACGGATAGGAAGTGATAAGAGAGTTCTTGCATGTCTAGTATGCAGGTATACTTGAGGGCATTAGCGGAGTATGGCGCAACTCGATGCTGGCAGTGATGTGACATCTCATGATCATTAGTCTAACTATAATTATAGACACATTTGTTTGCATTTGACAGATGTTCTCTTGAAAAACTGGTTTGAAGAGCCAACATGTTCATGATTATGCCACTGCTGAAAATTTATGCCAGTAGTGAAGTAGCATATACTTTATTGCAGCGGTATAGCTGTGTTTGTCTAAGCTTTGTTCCACCAGATGGCACCACCACCTTGGCTGCTCATGCTTAAGCAAATATTAACTTGGTATTCCACTAACACCCAGAGCGTTGTGGAAAAACTAAGGCTTTCTAATCATGGCGACAATAGCGCCACTTGAAATGAGTGAACGTGATCAAATTGCCTAGGTTAAGTCAATATTGATGGATGAATTAAGGCTGCTTTTGTAGCTTTCTAAAACAGTTTGCTTACTACACCTTTTAGAGATCCTACATTAGGGGATGTAAGCGTTTGTTTGTTTTTATTGCACAAGCATGCATGGACATTCTTTGCGTGCACATACTCGCATAAACTCTGAAACATCAGTGTACTCACCCCATAGTTTTACTTTTCCACTCGTTTCAGATGCTGAGGAAGAGGAGAAAAAAGCTGAACTTCGTGCTACAGCTAAGAAAGAACTTGAGGAGTGGTATGCACGATATCATGAACAAATTGAGAAGGCGAAGTTGGCCAACAGGTAATATTTGCATAATTATCCTAGTATTTTCATGTACTGCAGTGCATTCAACTTGTCTTTAAATAAATATATTGCGAATGCAGGTGCTAATCCACTGTGATTATTTTGATTGGTCTTTTATGTAGCCATGCATTGATAGTTAGTTGCATGTAAGCTTTGATATTGTTTGTTGCATTTTTACGTGAACAGAGCACTTCCTTGTGTTAGTCTGAAAAACAGAAGCTGAACAAAAGATGGTTTTGCTGGCTTATCTTAGGGCAACAACTCTACCCCACTGAACGCAAGTGAAAACATTGGCCTGAGGCACATTCCTTGTTGACCCCTTTTATTAGGCCAGGCTTGCTCTTTTGAAATTGTCTTGTTAAGTTTGTAGTGAGCTGTTCTGTAAGTTGCCATTACCAAGTTACATTGAATAAGCTAAAATGGGCAGGCACTTCATGGCTTGTATTGAACCTTGTGCTTTACTATTCGCGATTCCATCTAAATGCTCGCCACCTAGCGGACGCTCTTGGAACCAGCTGATCCAAGGTCGACCTCGAAATGCAGCATGGTATCGCATTACCGCGGGCTGTAAAGCAGCTCTATAGTTCCTTAATCGATGCCATGCCGCTTCGAAGCAGCCCGAAAAAGAAAGAAATGGTCATCATAATACTTTTGTTTCGTGCCTCAGTGCGTGTCATCGCGATGCAAAGACAGCAACACGTCGTTTCATCGGTCCAAAGAAGCAGACGACGCTTCGCGCAGGGCAACATGGATTAGCAACTTGCACATCTGAAAGAAGGTGATGGGAACTATGCTAGTTTGGTCCAGGCACTTCACTCGCGACAATTTGTTCCTCCCCAGTGAGTACACAGATTGTGTGAGCGCGCGTTTATTATCATGCGCACTTTTCGAAGTGCCGTAACGTACTTAAAGGGGTCGTGAAAAGAATTTGGAGATGCCGGTTTGTAATTTTCACTGCTTCAATACGCATTCGACAAGCCGATTCCGAAATATTTCGGCGAAATATTCAGTGCACATTTAACAACGCCCGTTTTAAATCTCAGCTTTCTTGTGCTCCCGAAACGACTATGCGACACTACCGGCTGGCGTGGTACTATTTGGTGACGTTGAGTTAAGATACTTTTAAGTTAAAAGGCACAGTGAACTAGCGTTTGCTCTAAAGGGATCGATTTACTTGAAAGCTAGAAAGGAAGAAAATACTTGGAAACCGTGCGGTGCCACCATTCGGAAGAAAAGCGGCAGCACGGTTTGTTTTTCCATGGCCTCCGAGGGCGCGCCAATCTCGGAGGTATGACGGCTACTAAGATGACGTCATCTGCAGAGTCGAGGGGAACGCGCGCAGTGAAACCGAAACCGCGTTTCTTATCGCTCTAAATCAACGCACACGGTGCAACGGAACAATGCATATTGTTGATTGGAGGGTCAGGACCCCGAATACGCACTTAGTACAAAATGTTCAGGAAACGTTTCACGACCCCTTTAAGGCAAGTGCGTGAATAGCGACATCGTTTATACGTGTATATCTGGTAACGTTTTCTGAACGTGGCAATTCTCAACTTGAACCGCGGTAATATTATTGCTGACGTACTTTTGCCCGCATGCATTGTAGTAAGTAGATATAAAGCGAGAGCTTGCCTTAATTGTTCGCCTTCTTCGTCCCAAGCGCGCGCTGCGCCTCGTAATTTGTTTGGTGGTTATAGAGGTAATGTGTGATCGTTTAACGTAGCGCATTTGCATCTGCGCACAAGTGCTTGCATCTTTCGGAGAGGCCTGCTATGCATGAACACGTGCCTTCTTCAACTTCAGGCTCACTGGAAAGGCTCTTTATCCTTAAGAAAATCTGATGCAGGTCTCCGAACCAGTGCGACGTTTGAACACACAGCGCAATTACTTCTGCTGTTTTGCCGCTCAAATCTTTTAGACCGATTAATATCAGATGTTCGGCAGCAAGAACCCTTTCTCATGCGGTGAGGCATTGGGATTCGAACCCGCAATAAAGAAACTTCAGCGCAGCGCTAAGCGGAAGCGCGGCCGTGACCCTGGATATAGAAGCCATCTTTGTTTTTCTCAGCAATGTTGCCAGATGAACCACTTTTTCTGGAGTTGCGAATTGTTATATCGTGTTGTCTGGTTTGGCGCATTGAAAAACTTAAGGTGATTACTGGGTTCTGATAGTTTGGCTTCACCTGTTTCTTTCATGGCCACTCGGAGGTAGTGACCGTAATGAATATTACATTGCATAGAGACTTCATTTTGATCTAAAACAGTTCAGAAGCACTAGAGGCATTAGCGTTTGCTCCTGCTGCTTATGTGTCAGTTTCAGAATTGTTCATGATGGCCTCAGTGTTATCGTTCCTGTACATTTTCCATCTTGCTCTTTCTAACTTAATCTGCAACTCACGAGTATTTGCTAGTGAGTAGCAGCAGTAAGATTTGTTAGTGATTGTCTCAACTACAACCTCGGAACTGGTGTGAGGTGCATGGATGTATGTATCAGGAATGTATACTTCCTCGTGTCCTTGTGGGCAGAACAGGGCATGCATTCGAAGCGTAAGGGGAGAGCAATAAAAAGCTCGGGCAAATAAAAAACTGATGTGGTGCATGTAGCCAGGAGGGCCCGTCTAAGCTACCCACAACAGCCAATGGGTCATCTTTGGATCTGTGTTGTTAGCCTGTAGATTCCATAATTGTTTGTGTTGATGTCCTTGTCTGTAAGTGTCATTGTAGTTGAATGTGGGTGTTGTCATTGTCCGACATATTTTTATGTCTCTTCCTTTTTTTCCCCTCTTGCTGTTCAGAGAAGTGTCCAAGTAAGTCGCCAACTGCTATTGCGCGGCTCTCTCACATTGCGCACGATTACACTGTGTGTTGTGTGCTTTGGCTTTTTCTTCTCTGCACCTCATTTAAAGCAAAGCTTTCTCTGCAAACATTTCCAAACCTTCCCTACTATTCTGCTGTTTTGCCATATACATGTTACACTTTCAAAAAAGAAAAAGATAATAGTGTGCCTGATTGGGGGGGAATTTGGATTTGTCCCCTGCACAGCAGTTCAGTGGCCTAACTATTGGGCTACAATTGTGTGTTCTATCACACCAGTGCCGTTGAGCCCTTGGAGGCAATTGCTGCTCGTGCCATATTGCCTAGCACGTGAGCATATGCCAATTTTGTTTAGGCCAGTGATCCAGGAATGAAAGGGACAATAAGACAGCCTTATTACTGTCATTACAATTCTCACGAAAGCATGGCAAAACCACTGCCACATGTTTCAGAATTCGCAGGCAGGCCAGTGAGGTATGTTTGCAATGAAAGAATGTTACATGATGTATTCTTCACTAGAGTTTGCTTCATATCCGCTGTCCTATTTTTAGCATGTTCCATGTATAATTTACCGTATTTGCACGAATCTAACGCGCACCTTTTTTCCGATAAAACGGGTCTAAAATTGTATGCGCGTTAGAATTGAGTGCGAACGAACGACACCGTTATCATATCGCCGTCGGCGTCAAAATGGCCGCCTCCTAACGCGCTTCGGGCACTGTTGAACGGTCACTGCTGAAAAAATGAGCTAGCGGCGCGGCGCTCCTTGGCGCGCATGGTTTTTGAAGTTTCTATGTCACCGCCAGCCCCCGCGTAATGACGCCACGACACGCAGGATGCGTAGGCCGATGATAGCCGCCGCGCCGGCTTGGCCGTCTTGCGGCCATCCAGTCGCTACGTCGCCATGACGTCGCCGATGCAATCTCTGAGACGCCCAGCCGCACGACCTTCCGATAGCGTTCGAGGGTGGCTGTAACGGGAAAAGAGATCTTTCCCATCACCGCATGCAAAACGGCTCATCGCATTGCTCCGTCACATCCGTGCTGAGACTGAGCCTCTCAGTCGTGCGCGCAGCTTGACGTCCGAGATTGCATCGCGGCAATCACGGAAACCACGCGACCACGCCCAGACCATGCTTAGGCTTAGCTGCACCACCCTGCGCAGTACGCACGGCAGCACGCGGCAGCGGGCGTGAGGGAACTGCGATAGCACGGAGGAATGCAGTAAATGAGTTATCTGCGAGTAAATGATGTTATCGTCGCTTGCACGCGGCTAGGCCCGACAACGTGCGGCAGTTTTATCGGGACGCAGGACTTATGAATCGGCGCGCCGAACGTCTTCGTGACACCGCGGATCAAGTGAATCGGGGCTGCAGGGGTTGAAAGTTAGCGGTGCGTTTATTATGGGAGTGAGTTCATTACACGCGAGTACAGCATTTGGTTTTATGAATGGGAGAAGGTTGATTACTAAGGTTTTCTTCTTTTTTTTTTTCGTGTCACGAAAAATGGGTACGCGTTACAGTCGATGTTTCACATTCTTTTTTTTTCGTCGCGGGAGATGGGTGCGCGTTACAATCGGGGGCGCGGTAGAATCGAGCAAATACGGTAAGTTTTCACTTTTGCTTATTGTTTTTGTTGCAAGGAACATGGGTATGGAGCAACTGTCTTGGTCTCATTTGTTCACTTCGAACAATTTCGTAATCTTGTGGGATGGCCGCTCAGTGGCTGGGGTGTTGCTTGAGGTCACAGGCTTGGATTCTGGCTATTTTGGCCAAATTTGGATAGAGTATTGTGTTTTATGCAGTGTGTTTACGTTAATGGAGCCCAGGGGGTCAAAATTAACTCCTTGCCGTATGTGAAGCCTTGCTTGACATGCTGGAAGAATTGGTCCCGGGCAAACACAGGGAAGCACCCAGTGCACACATAGTTATTGTTCATGCACTGCAGTGGTCTAGTGGCTATGGCACTCGGCTGCTGACTCGAAGATCGCGGATTGAATCTCTGCTAGTGTGGCTGCATTTTGTGAAATGCTAGATGTCCATGTACTGTGCAATGCCAGTGCACATTGTCGGGATTGTTGAGAGACTGACAAGGGAGGAAATGGTGACAAGGCGTGTGGTATTGTGTGTGGTGCATGCTGGGGCTAGTGTTTACTGGAGCTTGCCAGGGACGCTCAGCTGGGCACACCTGGCGCGGCCGCTGTGGACTCGCCGGCTGGTAGTGACCCTGGTCTGTAGAGACGCGGTCATTTCCCACACCGTCGCCTACAATGTGGGGCTCAGGAAGGACCATTTTTGTGGAAGAAGCTACGTTGCTCGTTCCGCAACTTGCAGCCTGTATGTGGTCGCCACAAGGGTTGTATGGTCAGCAATCATACAAGCTGCTAAGCCATCGCATGCAGTTGAAGAGCTAAGGTGATTGGTTGTGTTGGCTTTCCCGCAGTTCTCTCAGCAAAAGCCACAAGTTCTGCAAACAACCAAGCCGACGTTGCAACAGACCAGACTAACGAAGTAATCTCATCGAAGAAGAAAGGCGCCGGCCACACCATGACAGAGAAGTCTTTATAGAAGGGGACCTTGGGCGATGTGTCTGAAGACAATATTGTGAAGTGGAAGATTCAAAAGATGGACCACAGAAACAAGAGTGGAGACTAAGATTAGGAGTATGAAGAGCGTTCTGGTGATGGTGGTGGTGATGATGACGGCAATGATAGTTTCCGACGGAGAGGACTCCGACGAGGACGATCCTAAGGGCCAAGAAGGAGGTGATGATCCCAAGGATGATGACCAGACGGAGGCTAAGAAGATGGTCTGTGGAACTGTTCAGTGATGCACACTAAAAAGATGAAGAGCAGTACGAGGGAGAATCAGGTGTGGACGTTCGGGCATTGGGAGAAACTTTGCAGTGTTTAAGAGATGGGCTGATGCTGAAGACAAGGCAAGCATGAGGCGCGCACGTCCGGTGACGATAGGGCAAAGATTATGCCCTTGCCCACCACATGATGGTTTCTGGAGACGACCTACCCTCCCACGTGCTGTGAGTCCGTGGTGCCTGGCTGACCTGTGAGTGGACGACTGCACTCACTGGTTTCCTGCTGGCTGTACTACTCAGAGCAAAGTAAGCGAGGGCAACCAGTTGTGTGTCTGCTCCCAGGTTTGGTTTAGGACCTTCGGGATCCTGCGAAACCTTCAAAGGTTTACGACTGCAGAATCCCAGAAGACCTCAAACCCAGGGCTGTGCTGCCTGTTCTCATTTGGCACCTTGTTCGGTTTGCCACCTCTCCGGGCTCCATCGTTGGTGGGGGCGTCGTATTGTGTTGGCTGCCTTGGGCCAAAGCCATCACCACTGCAAAGGGAGGGGTCGGAGATGACTGCCTGTCCGCAGTCCTGGCCCGCAGGCCTGTCATTTACCAGCCGGTGAGTTCATAGCGGCTGTGCCGGCCACGCCCAGCTGAGCATCTCCGGCGAGCTCCCGCTCAGACTAGCCCCTGCATGTGCCATGAACAACACCAAGTGCCTCGTCATCATTTCTCTTGTCATTCTCTTGGCAATCCCCGCAACTCTAAAGAATTCCAGGTGGTGAAAATTTTCACACCCCTCCACTACGGCACCTTTCATAATCATACTGTGGTTTTGGAGTGTAAGACCCTAAAAATTATTATGCACATTCTTTTCTTTGCGTGTTGTGGCACCTCTAGGATATCAATCAATCATTTTTTATTTCAAGTTCTCTTATTACATGAAAATACATAACACTGGTTTGACCCATAGCCACTGGCTAGTAGGGGGTCTAAATAAATATGCATTTTAAAGGAACAGATTGTGTTAACAATGCAGATATTTTATAAGTACACTTCAATCGGTCGGTCGACCGATCGATCAATCAATCGATCGATCGATCGATCAGTTTTCAGGGAGTTTACTTCAAGGAATTTCAGGGATTGTAGGAGTCTATTGGATCTAAATATTGTATTATTGAATCTAAAGATACCCTAACTGTGGTTCAAGTAAACTGCAACTGTCACGCCAGGCAGTGGTGTGTGCTTGACACTTTGCTTAGTACTTGGAAAATGGGCAGTCTAGTTTTAATCCGAATGCCCATTTTATAAGCAGTAAGTTCAAGGGAAGTCCGCTTACCCTTTTTTTTTTTTTAGGCATGATAGAGCATTAAGCACATTTGTGAGGCAAGGCAATCTATAGCAAGAGATAGGGCGATATTGACAGAGTTAATGGGTGTGTCACCCATAACATGTTCATTCCTGTCCGCTTTAGTGACGTACCCTATTTATTGGAGGAATGGCTGCTGCTTTGTGTGTTTTCACATTTGCCACTCCCCTGCGAATGTTCTGTATCATCCATAGGCATGCGCAGGGTTCTCTGTTGGGGAAAGGGAGGGAGGTGTGTCGAATGTACACTGCAGTGCCCTCCTCTTTCTCCAAACCACATCCCACTGAGGCCACTTTGGTCAAAGTGCAGGTTAATATAAATGTGTGGGGGCAGATTTGGCACCCTCTCAGTTGATCACAGGGTCAGGCCGTGCGCCCCCCACCCCCCCACCTGTGCGCATGCCTTTGGCACCATCCATTGTAGTTCTGCTTCTGAGTGACAATTCTCTGCTGTCACCTATAAATGTTTCAGCAGGGAGTTTCACATTTAGCATCTTTGCATAATACACATCTGACCCTGCTTGCATTCCGAGCCAGTATGTGTTCTTTCATGCTTCTCCCAGCTGATGTATGCTATATTTTATATTACACTATAATGCTAAATATGAGACTTCCTGAACCTCCACTCTTGTGTGCTGAGTCACCAGCTAATAAAGTGCAAACACAATGTAAAAACAATTGATTGCATGTTGTAGTGTAAACAGTGTAGGTAGTAAAAACAGGAATACAGCGACTTTCATTATCACATCAAGATACTGAAGTGTGCAAATATTCTGTAGTGTTTTATGTTTCCTAATTCTGGAACTGCAGTTATATATACAGGGTCTTACACATTGTAAGTCTTTCAACAGCCTTTTTTTTTTCACACTTAAGTAATTAAAAAAAAATAACACAGAATTGAGTGTTGTTTTCTGCCTGTGTCTCATGGAGCGCTCTTTATGACCTTCCAGGAATGCTGAAAAAGAGTGGGTACATGAGCGCGATTCGCCAGCACCCAAAGGCCAGGAATGGGAAGCCATTGCGAAGCTGTGCGACTTTAACCCCAAGGCTGCACGCAACAGCAAGGATGTGTCACGCATGCGCTCCATCATTTTGCAGCTGAAGCAGTCTCCTCCTCAGACAAACAAAACACCCTGAGGTGTGCTTCTGTTTGACAGCCTGATCCCCTTCAGTTGTAAAGGTGGGTGTTTGCCAGTACAGTATAACACAGGGAGGATTCTGTAAATGTCCACCTATGGAATTGACCATTTAGTTTGTACCATTTGGATATAGCTTAAAGGGCACTAAAGAGAAATATTAAGTTCCACTGGGTGGAAAGATTAGGTTCTTGCAATAACCAATCCACCATGCCACAACAGAACATTTGTAAGCAAGAAAATGTAGGACTTGATTAATTGGAGAGGCATCCCCTGTAATCTGCTAAAAAAAATCCACAGCATATCCACGGAGTGAATGATGATGAGTGGGCGAAGCCTCGGAGGTTCATCATAGATCGTGCCGAGTTCCGGATTAATTTAGTTAACGCGCATGCTACGAATCCTTATGGTTGAACTACGCACAAGTGAAATCTCCTACCGGCACTTCATTGCAAGTCAAGATCCAGTGCCTATATATATATATGGGTGGCCGGTGAACGGTTCTCCAGCATGAGCAGTCGGTATTTTTCAATCAAGAAACTTGCTAGAAGACGCTGCCTGCGCCATCGTTCTCTCGCGGGTGAGGGCGCGTTCTCCTTCTTTGGGAGCTGGTACAGCGTTCATCGAAGAAAGAGCGTTTCCATAGTCAATGCGTGCCTTTCGCTCTCTCTCTCTCTCACAAGACAGCAGATGGAAGAGTGAGAGAGCTTGCGCGCCGGGAGGCACGCGCTGAGGGCGAGCGCGAGCCTCCCGGCAGCGCGAGGTTGCTACATACATACTACTACTACTACAGAGGAGGGAACGACCCACACCCTAAGGAGCTTCGCCCCTAAAACGACATCATAGCATCTATTTTCAGGCTACTCAACTACTGTGGCATGTTACAGATAAAACATAAATGAGATAAGCTTTAATAATAAAACAAAGCATGCAGTTATTACAACATGACCATTGAGCTTGCTGCACTGTTGTGTTGACAAGTTCTGGTTTTGGGCTATCGTTCTTACACTTTCTCTTGGTTAATGGCAGAGTTTTCATTCTGTGATGTGCTGTGCTGTTGGTGCTGTGTCATGAAGTTTTTCATTGGCTTTAGTTACCATTGGCAGCAATGAAATTGGCAGCATCTACTCGTTATTTCTTTTGAAAACGAGCTGGTGAAGTCTACTAACTGTAGCGCTCCCTCTTGGTTGCTTGCTGAATCGCAGAACATGGCAGCAGATATAATGTCCAGTCCTCAGTTTTGGCGTGAATGTCGCAAATTGAGCAGCGGCACCAGGCACTTTTTATGGCAGTTTCCCATGCAACAGATATGTTTACTGGTGTGTGGAAAGCAGTGATAGCCTCCTATAGAAATCATAGGTCAACCTGACCAAACTTATTTGCTTTTAGTGTCCATAAATATCATTGGACTGGTCCTACCTGTCAGGAGTTCACAGGTACTTTAGAAACAAAGGTTTCTGCAAACGTACAAAACAGCCTTTGTTTTACTTTATGTTGAGTAAGCCAGTCGCACTAAAAGCCCATTAAAATGTGCCCACCTTAAACGGAGAAACAGATGAAACAGTCGGGATAAATCCCCATATGAGTCTCGCAGAGCCTTGTGTGTTCCATTGAGCCCTGTAAAAACCCATGGTGGTTCACCCATTGTCTACCAGTTAGTGCTTATTGTAACCGTGCTTTTGTTTCATAAAAATCACACCAGCTTCTTAAAGGGGTCCTCTGTACGCAACAGAATACTGCCAATCAATTGTGAAGACTCGTGTGAACATGTCAGGCAACTATTATTGCACTGCATGCAGCAGGCAGTTTGCAATTTGGTTTCAAAATACAACTGGGAAGCATCGCCCTTCTTTCAATAAAAGATGTTATAACTGGCGTAGACTATGAAATAATTGGGAGAACTACCATTGGCTGATTCCAGTGTGCAGTTGCCGCAGATGCCATGGGGTGGTGCCATGCCCCCGCAGTGGCTGGGCACAATTTTCTCATCACTGTGGAAGTGCTGTTACATTCAGAGAAAAAGAGGAGAGAAAATGTCATGGCATGTGCTAGGGTTTCTTCACTCCCCTCTGTGTACCTTCCAGTGCACTGACCACTACAAAAGCTGAACCCGCTCAGATGGTACTATTCCCCTCAAACTTGGTGCTGTAATTCCTTTAATACTGAACAGATTTGAAAAAGCTTTGTGGCAGGGCGATTCTTGAGGCAATGGCCCCACTCGAGGCATACTTGGGAAAATGTTGTGGGGCCCTTTTTAAGGCACTGTTGGGAGAAGCTGTATTCCTGGATATGCTAAAACCACTTGGGGAAAGCAACCTTATGAAGAAAAGTTGCTAACATGGCAGCTTTGTCAATGATGTCATGTGATTTCGATAAGAGTTAAAACAAAAGGGGAACAGAAAGAGTGTGCCAATTCCGAAGTTGCAGTGAATAAACTTAACTTGTACAAGTCAGTGCTACATATCTTATCCTGTTCTCTAGCTTCTTGTGCAGTTGTAGCCCAATGCAACTTAAGTGTACACGACACAGTTGGGTGACAAGTCTCACACCACATCATTGCCAGCCGTGAAGCTCTATTGAGACCGTTTGTGCTGAAATACATGGTTCAGTTAATGTGCTGTTGCAGAATACTTTGCCAGTGGAAAATTACGGGGGGAACCTTAATTGCTTTGTTTCCCCTGTGTGTGCTGTGAGTGCTGTGCGGGCTTCAATTTTCATTACAAGTTTCTTTAGTCTGTGCTCTGGTATCATGAAGCAAAGCGTAGAAAAAAAATTTTGCTTTCCTGTAGTGGTTTCACTGAAAGTTGTTGCTAATTTTAGGGCTGTTCAGATACTTCAGTCATCTAAGATATTTGTGGGATAGTTTTAAGTCTTAGCAGCTATAGTGCTTCCAGTTGCTGCTTTTCTGTGATGCGACTTGCTGAAGCCAGATTACCTCTTTGAAAATAGTTACTTGAAGAAGTGTGGCAGCTATGCAAATGTAGTGCTGGTGGGCAGCTTCATTCAACTTCGGCTGTGGGGTAAGAAGTCTGTCAAATTCATGATTTTGCAAACTAAGAGGTCAGTGTCAAAAACATACCTGTTTGAATACCTGTGATAAAACAGCATCTGATTTGTTCAGTTATTGTGGCCATCTCTTTACCACGCTGGCTACTTGGCCCAAGCATTTTGTGGCACTGTCTTCACAAATAAAGTCTAACATTGTTGCTTAATCAAAACAATGGTCAGTGGAGTGTTCCTTGACAAGTAGAAACCAGTGCTATGCTGCTATGCGAGGCAAGTCTGTCTGGGTATCTGTCTGGTCACTGCTGTGCATGCGGCATGGAACGACCATGTCATACACTTTGTTGTCTTGATGCTGAATAGTAGCCTGCCTTTGTATTTGTGAGAATTTATACGAAACCAAGTAAAGCATTTTCAGACATTGCTTTTTACTGTTGTTGACCATCTTAAAAACTGTTCGCAATGGCTTCTAAGCGAAGCACCATTGGCCTGTCGTACCCTTGGAATTTGCATTGCACTGATCAGGCTGACTGTGGTGGACTGAGATGTGCTACTTGCATGGTTATCACAGACCCTTTCTTAGCCACCAACGTAGCCTGTCATTGCCACATGTGTCCACACTCTTGCATGTAGTGAAAAAAAAATGGTAGTGTTTCCTTGCCTTCCGTAAATGGTCAGAAGTAGTTGCATTCAGTTCATTTCAGTGCCATTTCAGTGCACATGCGTTGCTGCCAGAAAACTGCATTATAAATGCACTGTCTGTTCGAAACAAATCCAGCATTTTGTCTGTTGTTGCTGATATAATACATTATAGCTGGGTCTGTTAAAGGTGGAATTAGTTGTGTGAAAGAATGAACTGAGAAGAATGGTCTGTTATAACTGAAAGTTACCAGTGTGGGGATATGTTGTAATTTCCATGTGCTGTAGCAGTGCTAGCTGAATTGGATTTTAACAGAGGGGTTTGCAGTCTAGCCTAAAATACCTTGTTCTCATCTCTTCCAGAGGTACTACATGAAATGCTAGACTGTGGATGTGAACTGCTGGTTGAAGCATCCGATACTGCCTGCAATACCCATACATGGAGACTTGTAGAGATGCTGTTTGATGTATATTTGTTTTCTTTTTTGCATACTCTGAAGAACTGGTAGCCACAAAAAATGTCATTCAGTGTTCTTACCATTGCTTTTGTCATTTAAGCATATTTCTGGTGGTTGATTGCACTCTTACAGTAGAGTAGTATTTTTTGTTCATTATAACAAGCAGAACTTTTGTTTTGTGCCGTCAGCGAAAAGTTTGTTGGCAAAGGAGACAAAAAAAAAAGAATAGCACAGGAATTGAAGGGAAATAAGTGTATTATAGCGCACTGGAGTCCAATCTATGTTGAGAGTGTTGTATAGAAAGAGCTATTGCTAATGAAAAATATTTTTTTTTTTCTGTATGCTGAGAAAAAATGCAGCTCGTCTTTCAAAAAGAAAACTGTTCTATAAAGCAGTTCTAGCTTCAAGGAAGTGAAGAGGCTGTTGAGTTAATGGTTCTTGCAAAGCTCTTTTCATCTTATTTCTTTCAAGCAGTTCTGAAGAAAGCATTTGAGGAAGCATTCGTATTACAGCCTAATACGAAGCTGCTGGGGCTCAGTGCTATTATGGTTTTTGGTGCGTCCTTGCTTTGCACTGTGCATTTGATGTTAATGTGGAAGCAACTGTGACCAGTGATTGCGAGTGATTGTACTATTTATGACTTGGTTATTAAATAAACTGAGAACATTTCTTAATGGGAAGTGTTTTCATGTTCCGTGGTGTGAAAGTTGCTGATGCTGTCACCTTTCCTTTCGTGGACAATGTCTGACATTGCTTTATTTCTCTGCTATTTCCTACATCTTTCCACATTTCCCTTCCACCTGTGTGAGACAGCAAAGTGGGACTGTTCTGTGCTGGACCCAGTCACTAACGCTGCTTTATACCTGGCGGGTTCTAAGGTTATTATGCGTAAGAGACCTGCGAGGAAATAAAACCTAAAATCAGGGGTCATTTGAGGATTACTTGGAAAAGGGTTGCAGGGCCCTCTTATGCTGTAGGTTTTCTTTTTTTTTTCAAAGCATAGAAGCTGGGCTAGCCCAGCGCCCAGCGAGTTTCTAAAATAAACGTTTATTCATCATCATCATCACAGCACATATTGCATAATACGAAAGAGTGGGCTCTATTCAGTAAAACAAGCGAGTGAATTGGTGCCTGCCTATAGGAAAGAATCGGGATACTAATGTTTGAAATAGTTAACCAACTTAGGGTAATGCGGAGCCCAATAAGTGACAGCTGTATGGGTTTCATGGAAGACACCTGTGCTGTTGAAAAATATGCCTTGGCGTGGTGATGAAACCCAGGAGCAACATTTCATTTGGCTCAGTCCCACTACCATTTAGCCGACTCGGAGCACAGCAGATACGAGGGTTGTGGGATCGAGTCACGGCCGCGGTGGCTGCATTTCGATGGAGGCAAAATGTTGATACCCGTGTACTGTGCGATGTTAGTGCACGTTAAAGAACCCCTAAGTGGTCGAAATTTCCGGAGACCTCCACTATGGCATCTCTCATAATCGTAGCTGGTGTTGGAACGTAATACCCCAGAAATCAACCCAGAGCACGGATTCACTGGCAGGTGATCATGGGAGCAAGCTCAGATCTCTGAATAACATTGGTTAAGAAGGGGCAATTATAAGAGTAAGGACCCTCCGTGAAAATTCAGTTCTGGGAAAATTTGCAGGTTGGTAAAAGTTCGATAAAGGATTTATTGACATCTATTCAAGTGCATTGCGAGACCGTGGTTATGCCAAAGCCGTGTTTGGGTGGCTGGCACGCAGTTATGACACACTCAGAATGGATGCGCTACACAGGTGGCACTTGCAGTAGTTAGTTTTTAGGAGACATTCTCTGCGTTGGATTGATTGATTTGTGGGGTTTAATGTCCCAAAACGAGCTCCGATTATGAGAGACGCCGTAGTGGAGGGCTCCGGAAATTTCGACCACCTGGGGTTCTTTAACGTGTACTGACATCGCACGGCACAGGGGCCTCAACATTTCGCCTCCATCGAAATGCAGCCGCCGCGGCCGAGATTCGATCCCAGCGACCTTCGAATCAGCACCCGAGAAACATAGCCACTAGACCACCGTAGGCGGGCCTCTCTGCGTTGGAGGTGTCTGCTGAATCAGGGGCTGCTCTATTTTATGTACTTTGGCGGCTTTATTCTCCTTTGTCATCTCTATGTGGAGAGGTTGATTCTACAACTGAATTGTAAAAGCAGTGCAAGTTCCATTTCCACACATATTCTATGGTTGGGTGAGTGTGGGTGTTCGCAACTTGGGCTGAATAAGCCACACGAAAGTGTCCAACCTAAATTCTCTAACTTCTAAAATGTGAAATTTATGGCAATTGTTTATATGGAAGAAACAGATGTAAATAATACTTTTCGAACTGCTGATCCAACTTTTTAATGTTCTGTAAGGTGTGCATCCTTCATATATTGTCTGAATTTACACTATACTGCATATGCTGGAAACAAGTGCTAGAAGTCCTAGCCCTGCATTCTCATTATGAGGGTATATGTCCCAATACAAAATTGATGTAATAAATATTAATGGAATTCATATAAGTTTTTGGTGTTTTTGACGATTCTGTGCAAGCTGTATGTGTTGCTTGAATATTTAACCGCTAAGCCTGCAACCAGAATTTTTCTCTGGTTGAATAGCCGATAATTAGCCACCCTATTGATATTTCAAGAATTGGCTAGCTGGCTTGAACACATCCATCACTTGAGTAATACCTTTTTTTCTCGCCAGAAAATAAGCACTGTCAACGAAAATTTGTGTAGCTGTAACATTTGTAATGTAAATTTGTCACTGAGGTTGGCATGATCAGTTGAACTCTCAGTCTTCCTCACGGATTGTGAAGACTCGTTCCCGAAGTGGGCCGCATAAATAATCAAATCCAAAGACCCCCCACCTTCTCTTTACACACACACACACACAGAAAAAATAGTGGCGGTGATGATGATGATGCTCCTGTAGACCTACGGCACTTACCAC
This sequence comes from Hyalomma asiaticum, assembly GCA_013339685.2. Taxonomy (NCBI): domain Eukaryota; kingdom Metazoa; phylum Arthropoda; class Arachnida; order Ixodida; family Ixodidae; genus Hyalomma; species Hyalomma asiaticum. The sequence continues at coordinate 9,037,503 of CM023483.1, read as the reverse complement.
CAAGGGGGATTGGCGATGACATCATGCTCGTCCTCTTCCTTGCTGTGTGTGCCCTGCTCCCCTGTTGGCTCTGCATTAAATTTTCACTTATGGGTGCGTTGGTAAAGGCAGAACCTTGGGCTCATAACATTGCACCTTTGGTCGACGGATGTACAAGCTGTGGTTTACAGCCTCTAAACATACGTCAATACGAGAACTTATAAATCGTAATAATAAAGTCAGCGCTCACCCTTTTAAAATTCTTGCTCCTTATATTAGTGTGTAGTTTCATTTGCTACCATGGATTATGTAAATATATTTGCTTCGTTTTTCTTCACGCCCTTCATTGTCCTCACGTGGTTTCATCCTGTGGTGAGAAAGAAGCTTCCGATGACCAACACTACTGAGTACTGCGTCTTTTCATATGGGATTTTTGTGCGAACCAGATTTATGATTTATTAGAGCCAAATTTTATCTCTGCTGTTGCAACGGATATTGGAAATAACGAACTTATTTGTGGTCCCGATGCTAGTTCGTTATAACGAGGTTTTGTGTATTGAGTAGATCTATGGTGTCGGGAAATTTCATTGGTAATCCAAGCACTTTGTAAATCATGACATTCAAGTGCAGGGATACGGCGTGAAACGAAAGAGCGTTACTGTTCACCGCTGCGCGCGCGCACGCACGCACGCACACACACACACACACGCGTTGTTTGGGTGGCAGCAGAGCACCGTAACCACTACACCACCGCGGCAGACAAGGTGCGCAACGACTAGTCAGGCTTTTTTTTAGCTCAGCGCCAGCGAGGGTGTAACGGTGCGTGAACGCTATGTGTTACAAATGGCATGTATCACCTGCCGTATGCACTGGACGGATGACGTTATTATTGCATTTATAGTGCGCAGTCCCAGTTATCAGTATATATATCGAAGTGTTTAGGTTCCACACATGGGTTTGCAACACTGACCCGCGGTGTTGCGAACTAGAGGTCACTGGAGGTTAGTTCAGGAAATCTATAGGCGGTGTAAATCTGACGTTGTCACAAGATAAGTTTGAGCTCACTTGACAAAATCTATAGGCGTTCTATTTTTTATGTAAGTGAAGCATAGATAACGTGCTTTGCTGGAACGTCCCGTAAATGCCGCTCATAGACAGTAGCCAGAAATTTATTTCGGTGTGGGCACTCCCTTGAAACGAAGTTTGGCGGGAAGGTGTTATCGGATGTTTTCTTATGCCGCGTATCTCATGCAGTTACAAATTCCGGGAGGGGCACGTGGCCGGGATGCCACCCCCTGGCCAAGCCCCTGCTAATAGATTTAAATATTTTGATCTCATGCACACGTAGCTGAGATATTAACGGTTTACTGGGTAATGATCTCTAGTTCGCCTTGTCCTGTGCTATAGCTGATTTCATTTTATTTCGGCGAACTTCCCGATCTTTACGCTGTTACTAATTCGCTTCTGCCCACGCGTATATGTTTTTCATGCTTGGAATCCGTTCGTTTGTTCTTGTTGTCCATCGGCTATTTTCTCTACGCATTACGTGACCCATCAGTATCATTTGCACAGCTTAATTTACATCACTGTTTGTTCTCTGATCCATTACTTCTTACGCTGCGTGGCTCTTAACCTTTAAAAATAACGTATGCTTGCATTAACATACTAATATTTTAGAACAAGGCTTGGCGACGCGCTGACCGCTCCAAGCGACGTTGTCTCCCGGCCTCCCGCCCCACTTCACCACAGCAAGGGCATTTAATAAATTTACGTGCCTCTCTCTGTCGCGCGAGAAACTGCAACATTGAAGAGCTAGCACACTAGACGAAGAAAAAGAAGAAGAAGCCGAACGCCGATGCCAAACCCTCCAGGCCCCGCTGACACGCAGCAGAAGGAAAGCCACGTCAGTGGCTGGTCGTTGTTATCCAGGGTCACGAATCGTCTGCGCATGCTTAGTGTCCTCCGGCGTACGCGAAGAGAAGCGTCGCCGCCTGCTGTCATACACCCTCGCGAAACGAAGTCGAGCGGAAATGTGGCGGTCCCAGTGAAAGAGGAAGCCCAGCCTGGAGAAACGATGTTGGAAACGGGATGCGATGCTTCGGAATCACAGCGGATTGCTACCGCCTGCGACGGCGAGCAAGGCGGTCCGCTGTTCCTGCGCATTGCAAGAGCTCAGGAAGGAACGCAGCCTCAGATGACTCCGAGGACACGGAAATCGTCTCGCCCCGTCCCTTGCAGGAGAAAGAGACCCGACGCCAGGACAAACGCGGAATCTACTTCTTTCACCGACTTCGAGGACATCGAGGCGAACAGCCAGAAGTGGAAGACCTTCGCGAGCGAATACACGGGAGAACAATTGGCTCATTTGCAAGCGGCGGCCAGATCGGCATGCCTGCGCAATCTCTGTACCAATAACGGGGACGTTAATGGAAGCTGTGTCGATGAAACATGCTGTCCGAGATACGTCATTTCAATTCGCGGACGTGGATCGAAGGCTGCAAAGAGTTACTCGACCGCTACTCTGTCGTCATCCCTCCTTGTTGATGACACAACGAACCGGCCCAATCAAGAAAATAATCTTCCAGAAGCTGCTGAAGGGTCGTTCGTGGCAAGCCAGCAAGAGGCACCTTGCGAACCACGCCCCTCCTCAGCAGCGGTAGGTGATTCAGACTCTGCCAGTGCAGCAACGCGAGAAGAGCTTGAGATTCGGGACAAGTTGACATCATGGGATCCGTCGCAGGAAGAGGGCTACGGGCTGACCTTGTGCGCCGAAGCTTGCGAACTCGTAGATCCAGAGAAAATACGCGAAGATGCGCCGAATTCCTCGAGTCATGACGCATCGGCCGTGGCCAGAATATTGCCAGCGGCGGTCGACTTCACTTCGTGCTCGCGACGTTCCGAAAACTACGAGTGCTCGACGGATCACAACTTTTATGAGGACTTGCAGTGGATCACTGACGACAGCGAAGACCGCTCTCTCAAGTCACCTGCCGGCACTGGCGTAGAACAGCGGCACATCGCCGGAAGGAAACGTCCTTTTAGCGGCACGGCCATTCTCGCCGCGCTCAGTTCCACAACCGAGAGCATGGCGTCCGTGACATCGTCGCCACAGCAAACGACCAACGTTCCTGTAGCAGTGGGCCAGCTGAAAGCAAGCGCCAGCGACGACGGTACGGTACCTGTCGGTGCAATTATAGACGTTTTGCCCATCGCACGCTGCAGACTAAACCAGATTACCGCGATCGGCACTCGCCGTTTCCAGCTGCTTTAGATCGAGCGATATGCCAGCCTGAATATCAATGTACCGTGCCAAGCGCACAGTCCAACATGCCTCCGGCAGCGGAAAGCACAGAAAAACACATTCCTGGCGATCTTGTTGAGACAGGTGGTAAGCGTAGTGATGAAGATCCAGGTGAGATTCAAACAGCAAGAACTGCATCCAGTTCTGGCGGAGCGCAGGTCGTCCCGAATGGCGAAGCCACCTCGACCGAAGTAAAGAGTGAAAACAATGGAACCATTGGCGTTTATAGACAAAGCGGCATGGACGACACTGACAACAGGACAGACGCACCGTCCCCTGCCAGAAGCGAAAGTGTAGGGACGCGTTTAGGATCTCCGCCCTCGTTTGATGTACCAGACAGCTGGTCTATAACACCACCTGCAGTTTGTGCTCGCACACCTGGGCTGGGAATCGGTGAATTCGATGACGACGACGTCTCTGTCGACAGGGACGACAATGGTGGAGTCAGCATCCGTATCCGTACGTCGACGCGTAGGTCGACGATGCTGTGGCCGTTTGGTGCTGCATCTCTTGGTCAGCCACAACCTTGTCTACAAAGACAACCGGACAGCGTGCAGCGGGTAGGACAGGGCACGTCCTGCGATCAGCCCGTTCCTCAAGGAATGCCATCTGAGGATTGCGAATGTTCGTAATTAAGCTTATCTTCGCTGAATTTTTGTTATCAGGCGCGTTGTAACATGCTGGCTGAGTCCTTTAAGTACATTCTTTTGGGACGCGAGCTTGGAGTCGTCGGCTTCGCTGCATGCGTGCAGCGAAAGACAAGGGGGCCTTTTACATCTCACGGCTCAGGCGCTTTGAACTTCATGAGCTTTTGTTTATTGGAGCTTCATCCCGGAAAGAAGCTTCTTGCTGATCGATCATAACCCGATAGAAACAGCAGCTAGGATATATTGTGCTTTTCTGAGTTTTTGCTGGTGTATTCGCGTGTATACTCGCTGACGAATTAATAGCACCGTCTCTCACTCTTTCATCTGCCTAACCTGGTCCATCCTTTAGCTTTATTGTAATACACAGCTGGTTTGATAGCGCTTGTTCAGTAGAGATTATCGCTGACTCGACATGACAATGAACAATTTTAGGGCATCCCATGGTCATGTATACGTATACACGCACTGGCGCGCATTGGTGTGCACTCCTTGGAAGAAAGAATCCAGTAAGTTTCGTAGTGCATATTGACTAAAGTGAATAGGTTTCGACTTCACCGAAGAAAATTTCACCTTCACAGGTTGAGCGCTGCGATAGCAGATTCTCTTTGTGCACAGGCATATCGGCAGCTGTAAAATAAATGTCGCCCAAGCACTTTAATAATAATAATAATAATAATAATAATAATAATAATAATAATAATAATAATAATAATAATAATAATAATAATAATAAACTTTATTGCTGACATCCAGAAGTAGTTCACAGAAACGGGCCTGTCAAAGTCTCCGAAGACTTGAGTGACTAGGCCCGGCAACGTCGGTTACAGCGATGTGGTTACATAATATTCAGAAAAAAATTTTTTTGAACGCACAGACAATTTGAAAGAAATTCTTGTTCACATGTAATAACAAACAAAAGGAGAAGAGACGAAGAATGATTATAACTACAAATAAACCATAACAAACATTTTTATAAGTCTGAGATTAACTTCTTCAACTCTTTTTTTGAAGTGACAGAAAAGAACTCTTCAGATAATCCATTAAAAATTTTCGGAACATATACACTTCTTCTAGCTTCACCATATCTAGTGGACGAGCAGGGTACATAAAAACGCTATTATTGCGATAATAATTATATGGACAGTCTCGGCTGGTTTACTTATACGGTTCATGACGGCTGGCCGCCGTCACGAACCGTATAATATATATATATATATATAAAAGGCCCAAAGAAATATAATTCGGATAAATGCTTCCCACGCGCGCAATCGAACCAGGAACCTCTCACTCCGCAGCGCGTGGCGCTAACCACTACGCCAAGAAGGGCAGACGCTTCAAGGAGCTAACGGCGAGCCTTATAAACACACCCTTTACCGCTGGCGGGACTAGGAGACGGCAGGCGCTTATAGCGTTTCTTCATTACCAGCGAGATGGCGCGAGGAGCGCGACGGGCAGCCGCCTTTGCAACAGGAGCGTTGTTCAAACTGAGAGTATCCATTGTGACAGCTTATTCGCGTTCGTTCGGTGTACATCTGTGCGTTCGTTTCGTGCGTGCTTCGCTCGATAGTTCGCGCTCATCTTCTGTTTGTTCATTTAGCGGCCTCCCCTAGCTTTGTATGTGTAGCTTTGTGAAACACAACGTATAAAGCCCTTCGTACCAGCACGGCCCACGGGAGACGCTCACTTAGCAAGTGCATGTTTCGTGCAATTAATATTGCTCCTGAAGCTGCGAGCCTCACTTCGTATAGCATTCCAGTTTCTTGCTATCGCATTCATTGCTTCGCCCTTGCGGCGAAACTGTGACTTTTTTTCTCTCAATGAACAACCAGTAACACAAGGCACTTTGAAGTTATCGTTCCAACTATGTCGCAGAATAACACTTCGAGTAAACAAGTCTCGGAACATGCAAAAACCTAATTCACTAAAAATGTTATGGGAATGTAGCCTAATACTGTAAGCAACGCTTTTTAGTATGTTTCTAAAGTAAGTTACTAATTCTTGTTTCCCATCGCTCTGTGCAAAAGGCGAAAATCGTGATGCCATATCTCAGCACACTGTATGCTAGTGCGTGAACTATCATTTTCTTGACTGGTAGGAGTACCAAGCTTTTTATATTGAAAAGCAAACACGCAACACTTCTAAGTTTGGCACACAGAAAAGCCATGTGATATTGCCAAGACATTCCGATATGAAAATATATACCGAGGTACTTGAATGTCTCTACATATTCTACTGCAGTACATTTGCAGTATAATAATAATAATAATAATAATAATAATAATAATAATAATAATAATAATAATAATAATAATAATAATAATAATAATAATAATAATAATAATAATAATAATAATAATAATAATAATAAAGATTTCTGCGAACAACACGGCAGTCACCATCATAAAGAAAGTCTGTTCCTCCCGCACCCCTTCGTCGTACAAAAAGACCTGTGCCTGCATACGCATTCAAAAACTACGAAAATTCGAATGGGAACACCTATTTAAATACGTGCGCGGAGAAATCTTTCTTCTCTGGTAGGCAAGTGCTATTTTTTGCTCCAGTATTTCTGTCATTTCTGTTGCCATTTCCCGTGTAAATGTGTAATTTCACAAGTCGCGACAGAGTGTTTCTCTTCTCGAATAGTTGTATTACGTTGGGAACACGCGCGCCCATTTCGAGTAACGGAACGCTTGTTGGTGCTGCCATCGAGTGACGCTGATGCTGTTTATAAGCACTGCCTCCGAAATGGTCGCTTTAAGTCGATAGTCTTGGAGTTTGTGCGTCGCGCTTCATTCGCTCGACAAAGGGAGGCGTGAGCATCCCACGAACAGTAGAGTTAGCGCTCCCGTAGGGAGCTACGGGAGCCATATAGAGTAATTGTAACGAACACTCGCAGGACATTTCACCCACGCATGCAAAAATTGGGAAAAGCGGCGGATTGACTTGCATTGGCTATCTGTATGCTTATTTCGCACAGGTTGATTCAGTTTGAGCGACTATAAAGCAGCTGCGTCCTTCAGAAACGGCACACGAAAATGATATTTTACAACAATTAAAGCAATCCTGCGCTCCTGCATAATAGCCATCGTTTTTACAGTCGAACCCGCATGTAGATTTAGTTATCGCTGACTCGCTAGCAGATGTGCACCGGTGCTTTCGATTTCGAATACGAATAGAACTGACAGACCTTGCCGTTCTTTTCAATAATTCATCATTTGAAGTAGAGTGTTAGTGTTAGTCGAATTCGTGAAGGCTAAAAAAAAAAAAAAAAAGGAAGAAAACCGGGTGATCATGCATTGTGGGATTCGATACTATGCGAAGGCAACCAGCGAGGAATCAGGCTGATTCCTCGTTGATTCCACGGTTGGCCAGATGGCAAACACTTGGGCATATATGCCGAACTGTTTTGCATATGGCCAACCGCGTGGTCTGTGTATGTCCGCTTGCTATGTCGACATTTCAATCGCAAACTACAACAAACCACGTATCTTTCTCTTGTTAACTCAGGCAAAAGTGTTCTCATAAAATTTTAAAAGTCTATTTTGGTTGGTCTTCGATTAACATCGGCTGCAGTGTTAGCATTAAATCACCTGTGGCACATACCGGTACAACCCTGACCTTGCGATGCGGATAATGAGCCTCATGTGATAGTATTATCGTTAATCGGGACGTACGTGATGAGTATATTATTCTAGCGATGTTTAGATTAAAAATGTATGCTCACTGTGCATTGATACCCTGCCATCCCAGTCTTGGTGCATGCCAAGTGAATGAGATGAGCAGGAGAGCGCCGAGAAGTAGGTGGCTAGATAGATAGATACGGTCAAAGTTGCTCAGGTTCACCAAGAAATGCTTCGCACTTAAAAAAGAAGCCTTCATAAATTCGACGAAGAATTAAAATTTTGGCGTCTCGAGAGAGACGGGACGGTGCGCATATGACTACTGTTCCGAACGATTCTGCTGCAAGATCACTGCGTTTTGTTGCGCAAGGTTTGCTGAGTGAAGGAAAGGCCAGCCTTGCACCGGGTGTCACACGGGCGCTTCGAAGGCCTTCGAACCGACGGTCCATCGACTCAAAAGTGATGTTTGAGCTGCTACACTGGTGATTTCAATGACCGTCGAGTCGATAGTCTATTGAGCTCGATCTACTATCGACTCGACGGCCATCGAAACCGCCCGTTTAGCAGCTCAAACTTGACCTTTGAGTCGATGGAACGTCGGTTCGAAGGCCTTCGAAGCGCCCGTTGGACACCAGTATTAGTTCTCTGTGGTTTGTGGGATTGTCCACCGTCCGACGACGACGACGACCAAGTGGGCTCGTCTATAGGGGCTTGTCTATAGGTATACAGGGACATTAGGGGCTGTCCACTTTTGGACTTTCGATTGATAACAAAGAATAAAAATATGAACCACGCTTTGAACCAGCGCGCATATGAATTGGTAGCAATCTATCCCTTGACCATTCTTACCGCGTACTTTCGCATAAGACAATATGTATAAAAAAATTGAAAACAGAGAATGCAGAAATTTATACGCACACCCCCCTCACCCACAGGTGGACCCCCAAACTCTCCCAAAAATTTTCCAGCCGACCAGTAACTTCGTATCAGCAGTCCCCTGCGTTCTGGCAACGCCACGGGTAACCACCCCAAAATCGAAATTCTGGATAAACCCCCGAGAGAATGTCTCATGCAGGATTCAGGCTGTAGCTGCATTTTGTGCTGTACAATTTCGTTCATCACTCAACGCCTACGTCTTCCCCGGAACTTCTATTTTAACATCGATGCCGTTCCTGGTCGATCCTGCGGAGTTGTCGAGCTGCTTGGTGTCACGCAAGAGCCCCTCTTGCCCTAGGCCCACGGCCACACGGCGATGTTTATGCCAAGCCCAATGTGCGATGAAGTGTAGAAAAGGTTTACCCCGAAGTTGCGAGTTCGATCCCCGCAGCCGCTGCTGCATTTCCATAGCGCGAAATGCAAGCAATAAAGAAGGAGAGTATAAGAGAGAGAGAGAGAGAGAGAGAGAGAGAGAGAGAGAGAGAGAGAGAGAGAGAGAGAGAGAGCGAAAGAAGTGCACGAGTGCATGGTCAAGGGTCAGGTATACAGTATAGATAGTGATGAAGGGTGGAGTACCAAGACGCCGTATGTTGGTAAAGGAAATAGCGTATTGGCTGAGTACGAATGTACGACTGACGCAACTGACACGTCGTAACATCCTTGCCAGTTGCGTCACAATTAACGATAAACGAACAGCTTCGCCGTTCCGATGGTTCCGGGTGGTTTCCACGGCGTGGGACTGAATTGAATTTTGTTTAGGGCATCTAAATGAAACGTTTGAGTTTGCTGCCGTACTGGACAGGAGAACGCTGCTTTATTGTACCGAAATTATGCAAAAAGAAAGAAGGAAAGGAGAAGTAAGAGAAGGAAGGAGAATATTGTTCTTTATCTGAGACCTGAAAGCTATACGTGACGTTTGCGCACTGGCGTGGAACCGCTTACAGACACTGTTCGTGGCATCCGCGAACACCACGCCACGGAGATGTGGAGTTCGTCATTTACTGATTAATACATATTTCTCTCTGCATTTTTATTTAACCGAATATTCTCTATACAGCCATTATGTAATTATAGGTGCAGGACTTGAGCGGTTACACATATCATGAGACACATGAACGATTCCTGAAACTGAATCCAGTTTTCTAAGCTAATAAGATATATAATTAGATTAATAACTGAATCGGACCGCACGCGCCGCGGTAACCTTTATTGATCGATATCTGTATTTCTCGCGGAGTTGCACTTAGAATGATTAGAGGGATACGGAATATAGAGGCGTCGGTGCTCGATTGGACCACATTGTCCACACTCCAGCTTCTATCGAATTCACATAACGACGCGGACAAAACTTTTTTTTACACTCTCAGGCTATTGTAACGGTGCCTCGACGGTTTGCAATCAATGCAGCTGCCGCCGCGTGTGCAGCGAAGCGTTGCACTGCCGGCTGCTGCGGTTGATCATTGCGCGGTGAGGCCGGTGAGAGGGCATTGTATCGGAAGCTGTGGCGCATGAATTCCCTGAGGTCCTTCAGAAGTTAGTGTCAATGGAAATGCGCGAGAACCATGTTGAAACAGTGAGCGTAAAACTGGACGAGACATTTGAGCTGTGCAGGGTGGCACCTTCCATTCTTTTCATTCACGGTTCTGAAGCAGTGCCGATCCCTGTTAGCTATCTGTAAGTCTTCAATCTTTGTCTAAGAACCAGACACCGGCACGTACACAACCCCCTCCTCCACTTTACGGTCCGACGCCCCGATCAACGTCATTATCACATATCTCACCGATTGCTTACGCTATTGGCATCATCATTACCGCCACCACCACTATCATCATCATCATCATCATCATCATAAACAACAATTACACCACAATCACCTTTATATTATTATTATTATTATTATTATACAAGGACATAAAGGAAACAAGAAAGGAGCGAGTACTACCGACTCAGAAACTGGGCAGCCATTAAGGGTAGCACAACTGCAGTCCTATCAGGCTATATTCCTCAATTTAGCTATAACATTCTGTGTAACGAATGAGGGGCGCCACTTCATAATAAAAATCAGATGCTATAGATAAATCATCAGACGATAGGAGCCACTCCGTTGGTGTGCGGATTATGCGAGCACACATTGGCGTTCCTGATTACCAGCCGTGGGGAACGCACTTCTCTGGGCTGAGCAGATAGCAAACGGCAATGCGCAAGCTCCATGAGACCATTTGTTTGGGCCATGGCCGAGCGCCTATGGGCTTCCTTTAGCCACAGCTCGTGTGCCACCGATATTTGACGTATTAAACTCCGATGAGGCTGCTCTCCACCGCGTCAGAATATCTGAGACGCCTCCAAGACAACGCTGAACCTTTCCATCGTTTTCAGTGCTGCTTCGTCAGAGGTTTGAGAACCACTGGAATGGCGGCAGACCAACGCAACCATAATTACCCGCCCCCAAGTAAGTACGCTTGTGAAATAACTTGAATGAAGGGAGGAAGGCCATAAAAGATGGATTTTCAGGATGACACGCGACAAGTTACCGGTATATACGTTAGCGATTTTGATATATGTCATATCGGCGACGTGGTGTTGCAAGCTCCTGGTCTCCTTCGCAAGACTGGCACCGTAACGGAACGGTCTGAAGCTGTCGTCTCCGGCTTTGTAAAATGGTTTTATTGTTTGTGCTTCGTTCCATGGGTCCTATGGATTTTCGGAGCGACGACAAAGGACGAAAACTCAAATCTGTGTGTGTGTGTGTGTGTGTGTGTGTGTGTGTGTGTGTGTGTGTGTGTGTGTGTGTTGTGTGTGTGTGTGTGTGTGTGGAGCGGCGAGCGGTTGTCGCTGACTAGACGTGACGTAATTTGAAGCAGAACAGATGACGTAAGAAATAGGCGGCCCTCTCCTTGCCATTCGCCGAATGCGCTGCACAAGTTACGCAATGGCAACGGGTATACAGCGACGTAATGGTCTTTACTCTTTATAATACGTACAGCCTGCGGTTATATTCGTGGCAGCCCTCACGGGCTTGCGTTTTGCTGACAGCTGTACAAGCTATTGCGCATTGTAGTTGTGTGCCATATATAACTTGCTGTACTGGCCGCAACCGCTTCCTCTCTTTCTTTTTTTTTTTTCTGTCGGCAGTCTAATTTTCCGTACCTCTTGTGTTTCGAGCAGAGGGCAGACGCCGAACGGCGGTATGTGAGCGACAGGAAATTTTGCAGGCTGTGAGAGGCTTGAAAAAATGTGCTGTTTTATTTGCAATTACTACTGCGTATTGGCTCTGTCTTGACTCGAAGACAGACAGACAGACAGACAGACAGACAGACAGACAGACAGACAGACAGACAGACAGACAGACAGACAGACAGACAGACAGAAAGACAGACAGATGGACGGACGGACGGACGGACAGTAGAGACGAGGCGATGCAAAGCTTTAGCTTTCTTCATTACAAAAATGGGGAATGGCAGGTGGCGGAGTATGTCGAATTGAATGGGAAGATCACCCTGCGGAAGAAAGGTATTTATGTCTGGTCACTCTCGCCCTTTTTCCAACTTTCACCTATAGATGTACTAGCGCATGCCGACCCGCATAGCTTTTTACTCCATCGTACTTTCTCTGTTACTTTGAACCCCAGGTGGTCGAGATTTCCGGAGCCCTCCACTACGGCGTCTGTCATAATGTAGTAACTGGTTTTGAGACGTGAAACCCCAAAAATCAATCAATACACATCGTTTTTACAGTCGATCCTGCATGTAGATTTAGTTATCATTTACTCGATAGCAGATGTGCTCCGGTACTTTCGATTTCGAATACGAATAGAACTAACAGACCCTGCCGTTCTTTTCAATAATTCATCATTCGAAGTCGAGTGTTAGTGTCAGTCGAATTCGTGAAGGTTAAAAAAAAAAGTAATCGGCTGATCCCATGCATTGTGGGAATCGATGCTATGCGAAGACAATCAGCGAGGAATTAGCCTACGCCGAACTGTTTGGCATCTGGCCAACCGCGTGGTCTGTGTATGTCCGCTTTCTATGTCGACATTTCAGTCGCAAACTACAACAAACGGTGTATCTTTCTCTTGTTTAACCCAGACAAGAAGTGTTCTCATGAAATTTTAGAAGTGTATGTTGGTTGGTCTTCGATTAACTTCGGCTGCAATTAGCAATCAATCACCTGTGGCGCATACCCGTACAACCCGCACCGAACACTACGGGTAATGAACCACACGTGATCGTATTATCGTTAACCGTGGCGTACAGGACGATTATATTCTTTTAGCGATGTTTAGATCAATGGTACATGTTCGCCGTACATTGATACCCTGCCATCCCAGTCTTTGTACGTGCCAAGTGAACGCGATGACCAGGAGAGCGCCGACACGTAGGCCCCGGCTAGATAGATACGTTCAGAGTTGCGCAAGTTCGCCAAGAAATGCTTCGTACTTAAAATAGAACCCTTCATAAATTCGACGAAAAATTAAAATTTTGGCTTTTTGAGAGAGACGGGCTACTGTTTCGAACATTTCTGCTGCAGGATCGCTGCGTTTTGTTGCGCAAGGGTTGCTGAGTGAAGGAAAGGCCAGTCTTAGTTCTCTGTGGTTTGTGGGGATTGCCCACCGCCCGTCTAGAGACTGTAGACGACGACGAAGTGCGCTCATCTGTAGGGGCTATCTTGGCCAATCCCCCAGGGTGGGTATGTGCCAAAATTGAGGGAAACAACAACATATAGGGGCTCGTCTATAGGTATACAGGGGCATTAGGGGCTGTCCACTTCTGAACTTTCGATTGATAACAAAGAATAAAAATATGAACTACGCTTTGAATCAGCGCGCATATGAATTGGTAGCGATCTATCCCTTGACCATTCTTACCGCGTACTTTCGCGTAAGACAATATGTATGAAAAAATTTAAAACAGAGGATGCAGGAATTTATACACCCTCCCCCCTCCCCCACAGGTGGATCCCCAAACCCTTCCAAAAATTTTCCAGCCGACCAGTAACTTCGTATCAGCAGTCCCCTGCGTTCTGGCAACGGAACGGGTAACGCCACCCCAAAATCGAAATTCTGGATAAACCCCCGAGAGAATGTCTCATGCAAGGTTCAGGCTGTAACTGCACTTTGTGCTGTACAATTTCGTTCATCACTTCACGCCTACGTCTTCCCCACAACTTCTGTTTTAAAATCGATGCTGTTCCTGATCGATCCTGCGGCGTTGTCGAGATGCTTGGTTTCACGCAAGAGCCCCCCTTGACCTAGGCCACGACCACACGGCGATGGTTGTGCCAAGCGCAATGTACGATAAAGTATCGAAAAGGTTTACACCGAAGTTGCGGGTTTGATCCCCGTAGCCGCTGCTGCATTTCAATAGCGCGAAATGCAAACAATAGAGAGAGAGAGAGAGAGAGAGAGAGAGAGAGAGAGAGAGAGAGAGAGAGAGAGAGAGAGAGAGAGAGAGAGAGAGAGAGAGAGAGAGAGAGAGAGAGAGAGAGCGGGAAATAAGTGCACGAGTGTATGATCAAGGGTCAGGTATCGATAGTATAGATAATGATGAAGGGTGGAGTACCAAGACACCGCCTCTTGGTAAAGAAAATAGCGTTTTGGCGGAGTACGAATGTACGACTGACGTAACTGATACGTCGTGACATCCTTGCCAGTTGCGTAACGATTAACAGTAAACGAACAGCTTCGCCGTTCCGACGGTTCGGGTGGTTTTCACGGTGTGGAACTGCCTTGAATTTTGTTTAGGGTATCTAAACGGAACGTTTGAGTTTGCTACCGTACCGGACAGGAGAACGCTTTATTGTACCGAGATTCTACAAAAAGAAAGAATGGAAGGACAATGTTGTTCTTCATCTGAGACCTGAAAGTTACGTGACGTTTGCGCACTGGCGTGGAACCGCTTACAGACACTGTTCGTGGCATTCGCGAACGCTACGCCACGGAGATGCGGAGTTCGTCATTTACTGATTAATACATATTTTTCTCCGCATTTTTGTTTAACCGAATATTCTCTATACAGTCATTATGTAATTATAGATGCAATACTTGAGCGGATGCGCATATCATGAGACATATGAACGACAGGCATGAAACTGAATGCCGTTTTCTAAGCTAATAAGATATATAGTTAGATCAATAACTGGGCTGAATAGATAGCAAACGGCGATGTGCAAGCTCCATGCGAGGGTTTGTTTGGGCAATGACCGAGCGCCTATGGGCTTCCTTTAGCCACAGCTTATGCGCCATCGATATCTGACGCATTCAACTTCGACGAGGCTGCTCTCCATAACGTCAGACTTTCTGAGACGCTTCTAAGGCAACGCTGAACCTTTCCATCGTTTTCAGTGCTGCTTCGTCTTTAAGCTAAACCGCCTATTTTTTTTCTTAAGAAAGTAAATGCGTCCGACGGGGTACTGTAGAATTACCTCCGAGTGCGCCAAGTGATCCATGACGGCCAGAAGTTTGAGAACCACCGGAATGTCAGCAGAGCAACGAAACCATAATTACCCCTCCCCAAGAACGCTTGTGAAATGACTTGTATGAAGGAAGGGAGGCCGTAAAAGATGGATTTTAAGGATGGGATACGGTAAGTTGCCAGTATATACGTTAACGATTTTGATATATATCCTATCGGTGACGTGGTGTTGCAAGATCCAGGTCTCCTTCGCAAGAATGACACCGTAAGGGAACTGTCTGAAGCTGTCGTCTCCGGCTTTGTAAAATGACCTTATTGTTTGTGCTTCGTTCCGTGGATCCTATGGATTTTCGGAGCGACGACAAAGGACGAAAACTCATGTCTGTGTGTGTGTGTGTGTGTGGAGGGTCGAGTGGTTGTCGCTGAGTAGAGGTGACGTAATTTGAAGCAGAACAGATGACGTAAGAAATAGGCGGCCCTCTCCTTGCCATTCGCCGAATGCGCAATAGCAA
The DNA here is from genome assembly GCA_013339685.2 of Hyalomma asiaticum. Taxonomy (NCBI): domain Eukaryota; kingdom Metazoa; phylum Arthropoda; class Arachnida; order Ixodida; family Ixodidae; genus Hyalomma; species Hyalomma asiaticum. The sequence continues at coordinate 9,022,098 of CM023483.1, read as the reverse complement.
AGGGTATACAGCGACGTAATGGTCTTTACTCTTTATAGTCCGCACAGCCTGCGGTTATGTTCGTGGCAGCCCGCATGGGCTTGCGTTTTGCTGACAGCTGTGCAAGCTGTTGTGCATTGTAGTTGAGTGCCATATATAACTTGCTGTACTGGCCGCAACCACTTCCTCTTTCTTTTTTCTTTCTTTTTTTGTCGGCAGTCTAATCTTTCGTACTTCTTGTGTTTCGAACAGCTCCATAAGTAGAGGGCAGACGACGAACGGCTGAATGTGAGCGGCAGGAAATTTTGCAGGCTGTGAGAGGCTTGAGAAAGTGTCCTATTTTATTTGCAATTACTACTGCGTATTGGCTCTGTCTTGACTCGAAGACAGACAGACAGACAGACAGACAGACAGACAGACAGACAGACAGACAGACAGACAGACAGACAGACAGATGGACGGACGGACGGACGGACGGACGGACGGACGGACAGTAGAGACGAGGCGATGTAAAGCTTTAGCTTTCTTCATTACAAAAATGGAGAATGACAGGTGGCGGAGTATGTCGAATTCAATGGGAAGATCACCTTGCGGACGAAAGGTATTTATGTCTGGTCACTCTCGCCATTTTTTCCACTTTCACTTAGCGCATGCCGACCCGCATAGCTTTTTACTCCATCGTACTTTCTCTGTTACATTGAACCGCAGGTGGTCGAAATTTCCGGAGCCCTCCACTACGGCGTCTGTCATATTGCTAACTGGTTTTGAAACGTGAAACCCCAGAAATCAGTCAATCAAATCTGAGTTACTTTGTATCCTCTAGGACCCACAGATCTGTCGGCTCATTCGTGCAGGACATATTCCTTTCGATGCATAAGCTCTTCGGACCTGCATGTAGAGCCGGGGATGCAGACCCTATCGAAATCTCTTCAAATCTCGGTAAGCGCGCAATGCGAGCGAAATCATTCCTGCTTTACTCGGCGTATATTCGCATTCACGCGACTTCCCTTTCTTCGCACGTACCCCTAAATAACCGCAGGAATGGTCGTCATTAGTCTTCTTTAAGACGCAGCGCGCAAGATGGCGCCGTGAACGTATGGCTCCCTCTCCATATACGTCGGCGTGGGAAGCACACTCAACATTTCTCGCTGTTGCGTTGGCTTTTATTGTGCAATGTTACGTACAGTGCTTCCTTCTTCGCTCGGTGTATCGACACCGGCCACATAGATCACTATCCTTTAGACTCTTTCGGCGGCGCTCGGCTCGGTATCTGGGCGAGTGCTATCAAGGGAGCTGTCCTCCTCTCGCTAAGAGCAGAAACTCTAAGCAAAGTGGGGGCCATTATTTACGGCTTTCATTTGCGGGTTTCTTCGCCTAGCTCGTGAAGTGATAGGGAAACAAAGAGGAAGAAAAACCGGAAGTGAATAACGAAGAAGGAAGGAAGGAAGAACCAACGTTGCGAAGAAAATTAGTTAAACGAGGGAGATGAGCAATAACTCGAAAGAACCGTACGTACCAGACAAACTATAGCAGGCGCATGATACTGTGGTGGATATGTGTGGCCGGCTAAAGAAGGACCATATGGAAACCGCTGGGGCATTATTTATCATTCGGGATAGAGGGATATAGGGCTATGCATTTCTGCATATTGTGTGCGCCTATGGTTCCTTTTCGTCTAAGGCCTTCTTTTCTATATGGCCACACTCTTGTGAGAGCGCGGCCGTGCAGACAAGGACCGAAAGGCAAATATCAAAGTTGGGGCAGGAGCTGCTGCAGCGTCTGCATCTTCTGCTCAAACTTTGATATTTGCCTTCCGCTATTTCGGCGCGGTCTGCAGGGTGACTTTCGCAAATAATTTGCCTGTTAACGTGTCTCACACTGACTATACCAGTCCCGACCAGCTTTCTTAGTGAGTTTTCAATTTTATGGAGAGAGAAAGGCACCCCTGTGAGGTGCGCAGTTCGATCAGGAACGCTTGGAGGAGTTGACCTTAATCATTTTCATCATCCGCAACCAGCTAGAGGTTCGGTAATGCTTTGTTGGTGTGGGAAGTATGTCCAGGGAAGATGCCAGTTTGATAATTAGACGCTGACAATAAGCATACCTGCGGCTGCATGAAAGAGGGAGGCCCTTTCCGCCCACTAGCCGCTATTCTTTTTTTTTTTTTACGTTTACGTACATGATTGTTAATCAGTCAGGCGCTGATCAGTCTAACGTTTAAACACTTAGAAATATCATTCTGCGATCCGTATGCCATCGCTATATGCCGCTGGCATAGGATTTAATGAATCCTCCGCAAGAGTCACAAGAGAAGAGAGTGCTCGCAATACTTTCTAATGCGAAGCATAAATTCAAGAGTGAGTAAACCGCTGTTTATTGTGTATACTACATCTTTCGATCCATATAAAATGTGAGAGGGAGAAGAGAAGAGAGAGAGAGAGAGAAAACCCTCTAAGATGCCAAGTGGAACATAAGAAAAATCCAATGAAACTATAATCAAGGTGATTTAGAAGGTTATAGCGTATCAGTCTTTGTGAAGCTTGCTATGGGAGCCTGCCGTGTTTATTCGCATGTTACCACCATTGACTTCGTGAAAAATTGTAGCGCAGAGGAACACACGGACAAAGAGCACAGGAGGGGCGCCTGTGCTCTTTGTTCTGTGCAGGACGGGCGCCTGTGCTCTTTGTTCTGTGCTCCTGTGCTCTTTGTCTGTCCGTGTGTTCCTTTGCGCTACAATTTTTCAAGAGGTCATGAACCAACTAGCCCAAGAAAACGTTTTGATAATACCACCATTGGCCAGTGTGAGCTGGCTGGAGCCTTTAGTTGTCACTTAAATGACGCAAAAGGCAAAAAGGAAGCGCTTTGGTAGTTGAACCCGGACCTAGGGCTTCGGATTCGTAACCTTTGGCAGCAGAGCATCACGCGAACGTAATTTGGAATAGGCTGCAATGGTTAACATTCAGTCACATATGCCTCATATTCGCATATCCAACGCGGGTACTAGCCACGCGTGATTTTATTATTGTTAATCGTGACTTAAATCGCAAGAATGTAAAGGAATTGATGTCGTGACCTATCAGTCTTGCTAGCTTTACATTCGTACCCTTGCATGCTCATTTTGGTATTTGAACGAGACACGAGTTTTGAATTATGCAGCGAAACCCTCTTTGTTGTTGTGTGTGTTGTTGTCGGCGTTGTATTAGTAGTCCGCAGGATATTTACTGGTTTACTGGCAGAGCCAGCAGGTCGCGTGATACAGCTTTTAAATCTGGAAGCGGATTCAGCTTGCACATCAAATGACCGCCTTAGATTTATACCGAGGACAGACGAGAACGAAAAAAGAACAGGCATAAAAAAAAACGGAAATAAATAAAAATTAACCGCCGGAGTTCTAACCAGGGCTATCACGCTCCGAAGCCATGTGCCTTAACAACTATGCGACGCACATACGCTGAAACATTCATATGCAAACCATATTAATGTTTCAGCCAAAGAAAGAAAGAAAGAAAGAAAGAAAGAAGTGAGCAAGTAAAGACGCAAAGAAAAAAAAAAGGGATACCAAAATAATAGTGTTACCATGGCTATGGTTCGATTCGAACTGGATACCAGTCCCCTCTCTACGAAGCCAAGCGTCTTAACCACTTCGCTAAAAACACGTGCCCACACTTATGCGAGTTGTTGCATTGATGGTCCTTTGCTGTAACTTTTGCAAAAGCGAGTGTTTGGTTCGGGCCACAACTTTGCTGGGCCGACGGATTTCACTGTGTGGAACACGCGTTACATTTCGTGTCGTATTTTTTGTACGACGTTCCTCGTACCATATTTTTCTGCCGCCATATTTTCAAGGGCACCTTCGCATGAGGCATCTAAAGCTTTAGCCTTAAAAAAAAAAAAGAAAAGAAAGAGTATCAGCTTGCCCTCAAATTGCGCAAGGTATAAGCGCGCTGCGCGCATTGAACCTTTTTCTTCGTTCGGTATTCTCGGGACATAGGACCTTCTAAAGAATCCCTGTAGAATATGTTCCTTTCGCACACTGGATACGTTCTTTGATTCCTTGCACTCATGTTCGGGCAGCCATGCCATAATCCCGTTTACCGTCCAAACAGGCTTTAAAATTTTTGCCATCGCTTTTGTCACTGTGTATCTTGGGGCTGCCTCGACGTGCGCACAATGAAAGCAGGCAGGTGCAGACAGACAGTCTGGTATATATTCCGTCATTGAAATAACAAATTTCAGTGTCTAGACAGCTCTTCAAAGCACTATCTTCTGTTGACGCACACTTGAAAAGGCGGCGTTTGTAGGCATAAGACAAACAAACCTATTATTAAGACTTGCTAATGACCTCCGGTGATGGGGGCAAGTTCGTTAGATGTTACTTTTATGTGGTCTTAAGTCCCCTATCCGCATTACCTCTGGGTATCGCTGGTGAACCGTGTTTGAACCGTCTGTGTCGATACCGCGACGTGCAGAGCACGTTTGATGCCTCCACGTTCTTTATTTTGGGCAAGTACACGCGAAAACGACGGGCCTCTGAAGCCTGCTTGCTCCATGCATCGAAACCTTGTCAACACTCTTTGATTTCAGACTGCAGTCGAGACAGGGCACTATAGCGTTCTTCTGTGTCGTATTCAGGCCCTGTAAAGCAAGCAGCTGCTTCTCTGCAAGTTCAGTGCATAGGTTAGCATGAATTTTATGCTGACACATTTCTTTCTCTGCGTTCCCTTTTGCATTGCTGGTAAAGATAAGTAACATTTATGTATGTACTGACACTGACGCAATTCGTTGTCGCGTCGCGGTATGCAAATTACTCTATTAGTATTTCTTTTGAGCAGATTCGCCGACGATTCTCTGGATCAGTGACGACAGCGACTTTCTAAGCATAGTGACTCACTCATCTCGTACAGCATATTTCGATGTGCTTGAGTGGGGACACACACTGTCTGAGTGCTTCAGGCGCCGATGACCTGGAAAGGAACGGCGAGACGCCGCATCTTGTAATGAGTGCATTCCACTTGGTCGCTGCAATGAAATGGGAAGAAGTGGGAATGTTTGGGAACACCTTTTATATTTTTGTACCCGTTTCTGATACAGTTCTATATATCGCTCAAAGACAATTGAAGGAAAGTGGAAAACGCGCTAGTGTCCCATGAATCACGTGTGCGTGTCGCTGTTCTGACTTCGCTCCTTGCGCATTTTGTGTCCCGTCTCTTTTGCAAGTATGCGACATACGGGAGGTCGGGGCATGTTACGACAACGTCGCGTTCAATATTTCGTATCGGCAGAAAGGAAGGTGCGAAAGATCCTGCAGATCCCACGAATTGTGATAAACGATGTCATGCGAAGCGGCCGACGAGAAGATTGCCTCCGACGAATGGTTTGGCGTTCAGCCAAGTGTTACGAATAGGCTGAACGTCTTTGTGCAGAGTGCGTCAGTGGGTGTATGCTTAACGTGAACTAACCAAGAACACAGACAGCAGCGTGGCGACTTAACGGAAGCTCATGGTACTACGTGACGTTGGCGCTCGCGTATAGTGCACATAAGTCTGTTTTTGCGCGCTACGATGAGCTAATGCGCGTATCGTAAGCGCTTTTGTAGAAGTATTATCTCGGAATCGAGCAAAGTTGGACACTAGCATGCCGAATGATAGTAGAGCACGAGTTTTGCTTATTACATTGCTATGATGGCGCTTAACACACACTAGAAGCGCCATCATCAGAACGCTATGCTGCAGAATGCTATGTTATGTTATGTTATGTTATGGTGGTTCTCCATAAACAAAAAAAAAAAGGGGGGGGGGGAGGGTTAGTGCAGCGCCACTTCTTCTCAGCCCCCCTCCAGTGAACCCCGCCACGGTGGTCTAGTGGCTATGGCACTCGGCTGCTGGTCCGAAGGTCGCGGGATCAAATCCCGGCCGCGGCGGCTGCATTTCGATGGAGGAGAAATGTTGAGGCCCGTGTGCTGTGCGATGTCAGTGCACGTTAAAGAACCCCAGGTGGTCGAAATTTCCGGAGACCTCCACTACGGCGTCTCCCATAATCAGAGCTGGTTTTGGGACGTTAAACCCCACAAATCAATCAATCCCTCCAGTGAGGCCATTTCGCTCAAAGTGCAGTGCAATGTAAAGGTACGGGGCAGATTTGGCGCCCCCCTTCAGGCGATTAGAGGAGGCAACAAGATTTCAACCATGCAGAGCTCTCTTATGAGCACCATAATTTAATACACGGGAGTTTTTGCATTCATCAAAAGTAAAGAAAGAGAATATACCAGCGCTGCGAAATTGTTAAAACAACGGCAACAAGAACGAAATAGCAAATCGATAAAAGCCTAGGAGTAAATCTGTGAATGCAGTTGTTGCTTCGCAGTTGTTGCTTGCCCATATCTTTACCTTCGGTGAGTTAGCAGTATTGTGGTATATAAAAAGGCTTTGCCCAGAATGTAAAAAAATTAAAGAGAGGAATTTCAGTGTAAGCGTTCAAGTTTTACGCTTCCACTGCCGCATAGAAGTTTGGAGGAAATTGATTGACACACACACACACACACACACACACACACACACACACACACACACACACACACACACACACACACACACACACACACACACACACACACACACACACACACGTTGAAAACCAAAAGCTGCGCACCCGTTTGTAGCACGAAGCTACAAGGAAGTCCCTATGGATATCTCACAAATGAAAGCATCTTAGCCCTCGGTGTTGCTAATTGCTAGCCTTTTGGTTAGCTCAATTAGCAGAGCGAGCGCCCCGGACGCGCGTTGGTCCTGGGTTCGAAACCAGGACCAGGAAGGATTTTTTCGACAACTAAGAGGGTTTCATTTCTGAGGAATCTGTGTGGATTTCCTTGTCGCTTTGTGCTACTAACTGGTGGATGCTAATTTTTTCTTTCATATGGGTACATGCCATTGAAATAACATACTATCTGTAGATGAACAGATCGTTGAAAACGATTTAGAACAGGGACTGTCGCAGGAGCCAGTGTTTCGACAAGGGGACTTGTCTTAGTCAGGACGGCGACTGTGTAAGCTATCTATAGCTTACACAGCGTGCCGTGCACATCGGAATAGGAGAAAAAGTTAACAGAGAGTTTGGCGACAAGAAACCGTCGGACGATGGCTCTTACGAACGTTATGCGTCGCAAAAACGGAGTTGGTCACTTGGGTTACATACGCACGTGTTTAACATGCGCACGTGTTTAAGTATACAGAGCGAAAGGAAAAGTCAGGTCAACGATTACTGTGTGCAGAATATTGAGTAGATGCCTCCAACTGTTAACGTTCGTATCTGAGCTGCACACTCCTTCAACACTTCTCAAAAATATCGTCAGAGACTAATCATATTTGCGCAGGCCACAGCTCCTTGTGCTTTTCTGGCTGAATACAAGAGATGCTTGTCCAGCCGCATTCGAATTAGAGCGTGCACGAACACCTTAGCGTAAATTTCGAGCGGACAATTTTATTTGTTTTAAATAAGCTTTGCATAATTTTCAAGTGAAATGTGCTCAAGTGGTGGTTAGCCTCATTAGGAAAAATAGATCGCAGAAATGATAGTATTTTTACACTTGACCGTAGTGCGCAGTCAACCGAAAAAGAACATATTAATTTTGTAACTTTCAAACAATGTAACTAGGGCCGAAGCGACTCCACTGAAGGGCGCAATTTCGGTGCAGAGGGCCTCAGCTGTGCTCGTATGCGCGTCAGCGTAACTGCTGAACAGTCCAGTTTGTCACAAACAAACAAACAAACAAACAAACAAACAAACAAACAAACAAACAAACAAACAAACAAACAAACAAACAAACAAACAAACAAACAAACAAAGCGCAGCACACTTCAAGTCTATGCTTCCCATCCTGAACTGCGCCGGTGCACGAATCAATGAATACTGAAGCACAAGGAAAGCACCGACGTGTATGCATGCGGAGCTGAACGAGCGGGATCCAGAGGCATCAGCACGTTTCTGGCAAATTGTGCGAGATCACGCGCAATTTGAATTCTCGCTCAATACTCGGGCCACGTAATTTCGCACGGTTGAGCATTACGAAATGTATACATTTGGGCGCCAAAGGTCCGCTTGCAGCACGTTTGTGAAGCGCAGAGCGGAAGTGTGCGTGCTTAGAGCCCATTAATAACCATGCGAACACGGCAGGGAAAATGTGGCGCGAAACGTGTATATGTATTCTGAGCGTGAGAGGTGCTTTGAAATGTGAACGAATGGGTTCGTATTGCGAATCGGTGCCCGCCAAGCCCTTAACAACTGCCGTTTTTATGGGTGTGATTATGGATAATACGTCCAAATCTGCCTGTTCTGTATTATGCCTATAACGAGCCGTTACAGTGGTGCAAAAAAAAAAAAAAATGCAGGAAAACCGTGGCCTCTTCGTGCGTTCCCGCCGCTTACGCGGAAACGCGTGGAGTTACGGTACTCGGCTGTTGATCCGAAAACTCGGGTTCCATTCCGATGGAGGTGAAGTGCTAGATTCTCAACGTCATGATTCAGCGCGAAAGTGCACACGGAGACACACAACTCTCTCTTTCTCTCTCTCTGTGTGTGTGTACGGCATCTCTGGAGCCCTTATGTGATGATGAAATTATTCTTTCTTTTTTTTTTGTTTGGCTAGCTTATGACTTCAGCGTTTTTTTTTTTTTTTTCGTGAAATGAGGCTTAAAGATGTACGATGTATCCGATGTATCGCACTGCGAAGTAGTTTGCCGCATTACAGCATCCGTGTCCTGAGAACAAAGATGGGGAAAAGAACAGCGCACTTACTAAGTCGGGACTGGAGACGGTAATTAAACTCCGGGACGAAGATCTGGGATGTTCAGTTCCATGTGCTGCATTAACTTTCTACTGCTTTGCCCTTCCTATAATGCAGCGTGCAAAACTTCCCACTCAAGAATACGGCATCAAAAAGCCGGATGTGGTTTTGCGGAAGCCGAGTAATTGAGTCCATTGTTATTCAAATGCATCTCCGCTTTTTGGACCCTTTAGGCGACAAGGAGACTATGAAGGACCCGGAAAACTTTCTTTTCGACAACACGTAATTTTCTTTTTGTGTGTCGCGGTATCTCAAGCACCGTATACTGATGAAAAAAAAAGCAAAACAGAAAACTAAACCGCGTTTTCCGCTCTGGTACTCTCTTCCCCACGCAACGATGTGACACTAACGAGGCGCCTTTCTCTATCTTACGGCCATTTCAGCAAGTTTTAGTTTATTTACGATGAATGAGTCGCACATAGCAGCAACGATGACGTGACTCTAACTTGTCTGTTTCTCTAGTTCCGTGCAGCAGAGCCAAGGCCACGAAGCCATCGCAGCGCAGAATTCTTCCTATGCGAGACGAAATGCCATTGTTCCGACGCGCACACCCCGCTTCATCTTACTCCTTCCAGGGCTGCAGCTGCCACTGCAGCGCCCGCCATTGGCAGATGACGAGCCGCGGAAGGACACGTTTAACATGCGTCCGCTCTCCTGATTGGTCAAAGAGGCCTGTAGCTTCCACAGTGCTGCACAGAACTTCTGAAACAGACTATAATTCTTCCACGTTTATACTGCATGAAACACACTCCGGACGCATAGCAATCGACCGCACAGAGAACCCTTCTCGTGAGCGAAACTAGGATTGTGGCTTCAGTTTCCATTCCTTTCGCTTCGCCATTATTACCAATAACAAGCGAAAACTTGCTACGGGACTGTCAACACGAGTACATTTACGTACATAAGTCGACGTACTATGTGCGGTAACGATGGATAATAATCGGATTATAAGATGTAATAATGATGTCGCATTGTTAATTCATAATGATGCCCCTTAATCAGACCGCGTAGCAGGTCCAATGAGCTTTTTCTTTTTCAGAGGACTATCTACTTTGAACTGTTCTATACAAATGAAAAATAAGATACAAATACCTGGCGCTACTGAAAGTACGGGACAACGAAACGCTTTGTCGCCGTTGCAGGTCGTTTCTGCTTTAGGCGCTTTTATTGATTAATATCTGCACTACGCAATGGGAGGCTCAGGAAAGTATGAATGACAGAGATTAATGTTCTTGCAGGGATATTTCTTTCTTCATTCGAGCTTGTGTAGATGCACACTTCGAGGGGACGCTACTACAGCAGTGCTTGCGGGAGTTGTTCAGTTATCTCGCGTTGTGTTTGCAGGGCGCTCATTACACAAAGAATCAACGCTTTGTTTTTGTATGTTACAGGCGTTAAATGTACCCCGTGATATGCATGTGTTGCTTATTATACTTAGTTTTGATGTTCGTGTTATGCCGAGAAAAAGAACCATTTCTTTTATATCGAGATTGAACGTTAGAGGTGCTTGCTTGTTTGTAGCACGTGTAACAATTTCGCAAGGGAATAGCTGGAAAAGCAAGTTCTCGACGACGTTTTGAAGAAACTCCTTTATTTAAACCAGTCCCTCATACATGAAATTAAAGCAATGAAGGTGGAAGTTTCCATTTTTCCCGTTGCGTTAATTTGTTCGGCGTTTCACGGAAATTTGGAGACTTCGTAGCAATAAGCTGCGTACAACTTCGCCTGAAAAAAGAAAGAAAAGATGGTAGTAAAGTTAGGCTTAGCGTTGCGCTCGGAATTCCCAAATGGTGTAAACAGTACGACGTGTCAGTGCAACGCAGCACGCTCGATGCCTGAATATGTTTGTTAGCGCCGTCCAGCGAAACCATACACAACAGCTTTCATGTTCTTACTGGTGAGGAGCGGTATACAATCTATGCACTTCACCGAAATCGCCGCCCCCGCCACGGTCGTCTAGTGGCCATTACGCTCTGCTGCTAATCCAAAGGTCGCGGGTCGAATCCCGGCCGCGGCGGCTACATTTTGATGGAGGCGAAATGTTGACGCCCGTGTACTGTGCGATGTCATGCACATCAAAGAACCCCAGGTGGACGAAATTTCCGGAGCCCTCCACTACGGCGTCTCTCATAATCAGATCGTGGTTTTGGGACGTAAAACAAACCCAGAATTCAAGAAACGCCAGTCGGGTTGCTTAACGAAGGTTTTCTTCTCCCTTACGATAAATACGTGCTAAATAATACATACTTATTTATCGATGGTTTTTTTTTTATACCGTAATACATTTATTACTATCTTTTGTGACAGTTGCGAACCTATACAAAGAAGCGTGTCGGCACTCCGCTTACCCCTCGAACCAAGTCTTCGATCGGAATGTGCTCGTTGACGACGTAGCCGCTGGCGGCACTGATGGGTATCTGGATCACGTTCATGTTCACTCTGTCGCTTAGTGTAGTCGCGACGGGCAAGCTAGAACCACTGCGAGTCATGCTTGGTGCAACTCCGTACACTGCGAAGGTCAGGGGAAAAAGCACACAAGCGGACACTTGTTGAAGAAGTGCTCGAACCCCTTCTCTCTTTGTTTGTTGAAAGACTCTTAGACGCAGTGGCTCGGAATATTGCATGTGTGCTTGATGTTTAGCAAAAATGACGCGAACACATGGCCTCCGAGATCTGTGGGCGTCACGCTTCGAGGCAGCCATATACCTATATTTTCGTATTTTGTAAGTTTGGCACCTAATTTAGCACATATATAAGAAACTCCGTGGAGACGTATTCGGAAACGTTGCGCTGCATAGATTATACAAACGTTTACTGAAGGCACAGGCACAACATGAAGGGTGTGGGCGCGGCTGGCGGGTCTTGCGTTCGTGCCGCCTATGCAATGGAACGTTACCCAATTCCTGTGTTCAAGATGTACTAATTAGCCCAAATGAGTGCGTTGCTAAATTTTTTGGAGGCAGCAAAGTACTTCCCTGCTTCCGTGGCACTGAGTAGGCTGTGCAGAAGAGCTGTCTATGGATTTCTCTGTCGTTTCTGGAATGTGAGTAATGGCGGTGTTTTTTTAAGCGTAGTTAGCGAAACAAGTCTACTTTCACATACAACCAAGTCTAATTGTTTGTACGAGTCTTACTCTGCGTGTAGACTGTCATGACGAGATAGGGATTTTAGAGTCAGCCTTCGATGTTCTCGTTCTCTTGGTATACCTATATTTGCGCCCCTTACTCATAGTACTAAACAAGGTAGACTCAGAAGATATTGCGTGAAATATTTATCTAGGATATAAATATGGATGCACATATGGAACGGCAAGGATGTAGTTTGCGCCCATTATTGACCTTAAGCAACGTGATGATCGATACCTCTTCGTTTTCGTCGCTTAGACGAGAACCGTCATGAAGTGCGGTTTCAAATAGCGCTATAGTTGGCATAAATATTATTACTTTTCTTGCGTTGCTTTTTAAATTGGTAAATCAGCATCGATGACATTATTTTTATTTACTAGGCGGCTCTAACGATGTTCATTTCCTGACTTTTGCTTAATGCAAGATCGCTACTGCAGGACTCGCTACACATTGCCTTATATATCTGGTAGGTGTGGGTAATTAGTTGCGCGCCACAAAGGCATCGAATGAAGTGGCGACTGAGGCCCCACAAACGTTATGTACAGTTTCTATCCCTGTATTTTCGATATTTAAGCACTGCTTCGATGTGGTACATTGCATTGCATATGTGATCAAAGAAATACCCTGCTTGACGGCGGCTCGTGCGGCCCGGAAATTGGCGGTACTTCGGTACGTCGACCACGGTTCGCAACTGGTTGTCATGGTTACCCTGAAACAGGGAGGGAAAAAGAGCGAGAGATGCATTTACTATTGCCGACAAACGATAACAGAGGTAAATGACAATTTGTCGAAGGTGCAATCTAGTATGAGCGGCGTACACATACATCCAAGATAGCGGACCTGTACAAGTGAGTCCACACGTCGTTTGGAAGTACGAAGGATTTGTTTCGGTGCTTTCTCACCAAATATAGGCTGCAACCTATTAAACACAATTTGCCGAAAATTTTAAACAATCATGTCCAGGCTGCTAACTTATCTCGCAAAGAATTGAAGATGTATTTTGATAACCTGTAAACATATATACATTAACGTATAACGATGCGTATAAAAATGACCCTATTTTTGTACAAAAATGTCTGTTGTTGAATGTTACGCATCCTGTCGTAAAGCATGTATCCGGGTTGCCAAACTTATGTTTAGTTTTGTACAATAAAAGAATGTTCGTCGTTATAGCGCTGTCATGTAGAACGCCTCCCTCGGTCCAGTCAAGCTGTTGACGGCAAGTTTTACTCACGGAGGACGTTTTTTTTCCTAGTCTGTACTAGAATAATAATAAAGTTGAGGTTGAAGTTGAAGTTTACTTGCTGAAGTTATAATCATAATTTACCACAGACTCTACTTGCGCACTCTCGCCAACGTCCTGAGTAATACGGTCGCTTCAGCCCTCCTTCCCCACTTGGCTCACAGGCCCGCTGCGCTGTTGGACATCATCAAGCTTCCATATTCGTAGCCGTAAAAAAACCCCATTATAGCTGCTTTCCAAAGCAGAGGTCGGCAACACGCGACATGAGAATAAAAAATTGTGGCTTGCCGGCAAAAAAAGAGAAAAAGAGAAGAAAAATTCAGGAAAGTTTTTATTTACTCCAGCTATATGCTTCTCTTGGAGTACCCCGTCGATGTTTCAAGGACTGAGCCAGTTTGTTATGGTAAAGGGAGCCCACGAGATTCTTACCATGTTTTGCCTGTATCATTTTACAAGCTGCTAACACCGACGTTCTCGCCTGTAGCGGGTGGCATTACCAAAGTTTACGTAAATGCAACACTACACACAGCGTATATATGTCTTCTTACAACACTCTAAAGTACCACGCGGCAGAGTTTACCCCTGGAGCATGCCCCATTCACCCGAAACAAACCGGAACCTGAGCTCCACGTTTATACGAAGCTCTCACTCACACTAGAAAGGTTTGTAGGAGGTTATTATGGCCAGTACTTCGGCTGGATATGTTCTTAGAGAAATGCAACCGGCCAACGGAAGAGTGCAGTCCAGAAGGAGCTTTGAGAACCTGGCCTGTTTTTCCTGCCGCCATGTGTTCTGCTGTCGGTTGGAGGAGAGCTCCGACATTGCGGCTACCATTTCGATTCTTATTCCCTCCCTCAATATCATACGCCAGTGTTTACATGCACTACGTGGGGATTATATACTTGTGTCCTATCGAACTTGCTCTTGCCTGTAGCGTTCTACAGAACAGTAAAGCGCCGTTTTGCAGCAAACACTACGCGACGTGTTAGATATCGCAATCGCGTAAGCACCCGCCATTGAGTCTGGGTCCTGTCTTGCCCGCTCCCTTGCGAAGCGTAGATGCCATGTATACTTACTTCAGCCTGTTTGGGCTGTTGCGCTTGGCGAACTCGCTCTCCAGGTGCCTCGTAATGCAGTCGCGCACACCCTCGCTCTTCTGAATGGGCACCGTGCGAATGGAGAACTTGCCGATCACGTGGCCCGGAATCACTGCCTTCTCGCCGGAACCAGAGTAAGCACCTTGTATGCCTTTTGGAAGTGGGGAAACGAAAGTGCGAGCATAGCGTATACATTTGAGCGGATTATTTTGCCGGAAAGCCGAGCTTCGAGAGCTGTGCCAAAAGTGAAATGTAGGAGGTGCGTTATCTGAGTTTTAGCTAAAAAATACAAACAAAAACTCGTGCAATGTGTGGTTATTAGACCTGCGTCTCGTTTGGCCGTCTATAGCCGTTTTCACAAATACCAATATGCTTGTGCATCTGCGACTTTGTTTTTTTAGAAAACAAAGTAAGCAAACATTAAAACAAACTGCGCTTTAACTAAAGTTAGGTGGAGCAACTCATATTTAAACAGAAGGTAGTAGTATGTAGCAGTTAGAAAAAACACCGATAACAGAATGAAGTTTATCCAAGGGGCTCCCAAACCACTTTGAGATCGAAGGTGAGCGATCCTAAAGGCTACAGGCCAAGAGAGCGACTATACAGGCTGTTGCCGAGTGTAAAGTAAATAAAAAAACAGGTTGCTGGCTTCGATTGTAGCAATAGCTCTTGCGGCGCCTTTATTCGAGTGCTGCGGGAAATTTCAGCAGGATTGAACGGCCCACATTCTGCTCCCAAGTGACGGCCTCAAAAGCACTGCGTTACCTACTCTGGCAAAGTTGAGTGCAGACTGTACGGATGCTGTCAATTATTGGTTAAGAGTGCGATCAAGCATGAATGCGATGCTTTACTGAAGGTTTGTTTCGACTGCCTTCTTTAACATGGAAGAGCCCTAATGATTTTAAAAATTACGCTGGCGAACGGTTCGGTTACAGTGGTTGGTCAGCCCGTGATCAATGGTCAGCGTGGCGCACTCACTCACTCACTCACTCACTCACTCACTCACTCACTCACTCACTCACTCACTCACTCACTCACTCACTCACTCACTCACTCACTCACTCACTCACTCACTCACTCACTCACTCACTCACTCACTCACTCACTCACTCACTCACTCACTCACTCACTCACTCACTCACTTGTTGGTGTCTATACTATCGAATGAGCTTACCATGAATGCTAAGGGACGGACAATGCCACATGCGCTTTAGTACCTCCGCCTTCTCTTTTGCTATCAACTGAGGCACACCCATCTCTTTGCGTAAGGCCTCCTGAAAACAAAACAAAAAAAATTGTTTGCGATTTTCTGATTTTATCATCGTGGCCGCTCAAGAAAACGTTCATGACCTCACATGAATCATAAATATTATAAATAAATAATAAATGGCACAAATGGAGCAAAACAATTTCTCGCGTATTACCAAATTACCCTTGCTCAACACCAACAGCACCACTCTTGTCACGGGAGAACGCGTACTTAACGTGAAAACGCACAACAAGAAAATACAAGTGGCGACGCCGCCTTCGCGTTCCTGCACGAACTCGCTCTGACGTCACAGATTTTCAAGGTGCCTGCTATGGCTCTTACAATTATTTTATTTATTTATTTATTTATTTATTTTGTTTATTTATTTTGTTTATTTATTTTACCCTCAGGGCCAAATGGCATTACAGAGGGGGGTGGGTTACAGAAAATAATTGAACAAGATTGAACAAAAATCAGTGAATACAGTTAGATCATACAACTAAAACTCGTGTAATATAATGTTAGTTAATACATATATATACTAATACATCTCAAAACATGATTATACAATGTTAGCTAATACAATAAAAAAGCCTAATCATACAATCATACAATGCTGGCTAATACACCACGGAACAAGTTATTATCATTTATAGTGACAATGTCACCGGGAAGTCTGTTCCACTCCTTTGATGTACGAGGCAAAAATGAATTGAAGAAAGTTTTTGTGTTGCGTGAAGGGATACCTACTTTGTGATGGTGATCAATGCGGCGGGATATGTGATGTGGGCGAAGAAGTAATTGGTCATGCAGTAAGGAGTGGTGATACATCTTGTGAAACAGCCTAAGACAGAGCCTTGCGGTAAGCAAACATTATCATATCAAATACCTTATCTACTCCACAAAAATAGCTATGTCCGTGAACTTTTGGAAGAACGTAATACTAAAAACAGTGTGAAGAAAAAAGTTACGATGTACTTCCTTACTTGTAAGGAGCCATAATTGTATTATTTATTATAGATATTTGTTTTGTGTCTTTCGTACTTTTGTATATTTGATGAAAGTTGCATATTTTTTTTCTTTTCAAATGTATTTCTTTATGGTATTTAGTAATTCTGTCAGAAATTTCTCATGGTATCAGTTTTTTATATATATATATTTTTATCTTTCTACTGAAAATTGGTGATGACTGTAATGCGTTATTTTAAAACGTATGTTTCGACATCTGTTATACTTTTTGAATTTGAATTATGTGTCCCCTCATTCAAAAGAAGAATGAAATTTGTTTCTTTGTTCCACTTCACCTGAGCAAATGTATGGGTGGAGGGACCTTAGTCAGGCAGAGGTAATCTGCCTTTAGTCCCTTCAACCTAGGCAATCTCTGTTTTTGTCTGAATAAACAGTGAATTGAAATTGAAATTGAAACGAGAAATTTGTCTACGAGATGTTAACGAAGGGAGCGCAAGGGAAGTTTTCATAGCTGATATGCTCTCAGTTCTGTTATAATTAGACAATATAAAACGAACGGAGTTATCCTGAACAAGTTCAAGGGAACTTATTAGGTTATCATAGCTAGGGTCCCACATGGCTGTAGCATATTCTAGCTTGGACCGCATTAGTGTTTTATAAAGCTGTAATTTTAAACCGCGCGGAGCATTAGAAAAGTTACGTCGTCAATAGCCAAGCATGCAGTTAGCGTTATTAATAATGTATTCAATATGTGGTGACCAGTTTAGATTAGTGGTGATGTGAACTCCAAGATACTTGTAAGAGTTAACAGAATCCAGAGCAATGTTATTAAGATAGTAAGGAGGTGAGGTAGTGGAAGTTCTGGATATACGCATGATTTTGCACTTTTTAGTGTTTAGGTCCATTAGCCATTTTTCACACCAGTTAGATATAGCGTTAAGGTCAGACTGCAATACAGTAACGTCATTATCGTTAGTAATTTCTCGGAAAATAACACAGTCGTCGGCAAATAGATGAATGGTAGATGATAATAACGGATGAGAGGTCATTAATATAAATGAGAAACAACAGGGGGCCTAAGACAGAGCCTTGCGGAACGCCAGAATGGACTTCGCGGAGAGAAGAATTGTGACCGTTAGCTGTAACAAATTGTGATCTGTTAGTGAGAAAACATTCAATCCATTTTAATAGGTTACCGTCAAGATTTAGTTGATGAAGCTTGTAAAGTAGCAGTCTATGGCAAACCTCGTCGAAAGCTTTTGAAAAATCTAGAAAAATGCAGTCGGCATGCGATGATTTATCAAGAATCTGGTGTAAGTGATGAGTGAAAGATATTAGCTGTGTTTCACATGAATATGTTTTGCGGAAGCCATGTTGTGCCGACGTGAAGAATGAATTTGATTCTAAAAAATTGACAAGGTTAGTAAATATGATATGTCCGAGCAGTTTACAACAAATGCTAGTCAGAGAAATAGGACGATAATTGGTTGAGAAGTTTTTATTACCGGATTTATGGAGTGGAACGACTTTCCCGATTTTCCATTGAATAGGAACAGTAGAAGTGTCCAGTGACTGTTGAAAAATTTTAGTTAGTACAATGGAACTGTAAGCGCTAGTACTTTTCAAAAATTTTGTGTCAATACCATCATAACCGGGAGAAGAATCATTCTTAAGTGCTTCAACGAGTCGCACAACTCCAAGAGGTTCAATGATCACTGATGACATGGGTGAGTAATTGTATGAACGCGTGCTAGGTAATTAATTACGGCTATCTACGGAAAAGCTTTTAATGAAAGATTCGTTAAGAACAGCAGCGCAATGGGTTTCATTAATTTGGTTACCGGATGAATCATTCAAGGAAATATTGTTGTCGGATAGGGGATTAATGAATCAACTTGTGTTGTAGTGGGGCGGGAGACTTAACGTAGCAAGTTTCATCAAATTTTATTGCGCCAATGTGGCCAAAATACGAAGGAAATACTTTTAAATCCACGACGTCACGCGTACCTTCAGGTGTCTATAGGTTTTGGCGCGAAAATTAAAAATGAAACCTTGACCTTCGTTTTTTCTTCTGATACTGAATCTATGGCGGCGAAACAAACGAAACTAGAGTTCTCATATAATTATCTGTCGGCCCAAACTGATTCGTTGTTTCTCTTTAGTGTCCCTTTAACGAACAGTGAATTCTCCCGAACAAGGTGGCAGTGCAGAATGCACTTCTTGAAAAATCTTTCGTTTTCTATACATGCCTTGCACCTACGTCACGACCAGGCGCTGCGGGATACCGTTTCGCCATCGTGGAGGACCAGCCGCGGCAGTGAAAGTGCGGACGCGTACGCGTTTCTGTACTCGCTCTCGTTAGCCGCGGTATTTGAGTTCTCGAATCGCAGGAGAGCAATGAAGAGACGAGTGTGAAAGAACACAAACCGTTTTCACGTGCCAAAAGACGCACACAGTCAATGCGGCCGCACGAAGCAGCTAAAATCCTGAGGCAGCGCAGTTTGTGGCTGACGCGTATCAAGCGCGCCGATCGCGACACCGAACACGCTGATACATCCAAGTGTGCACAAGAGCCTACAAATGTTTTGCGAGCACAGTTATGCGCCTGTACCTGCCTTCAGCATCGTCCGTCGGCTCCCGTCTTAACCGATCGCGAACGAGCGTAGCAGTGGCGCACAGACGGGGGGGGGGGTTCGAGTGTTGTAACCCCCCCCCCCCCCCTGAGGCCGACCTAACCCCATCCCACTCCGTAACTGCTCCTATGTCCTAGAAGAATGT